>VWZF01001784.1:23089-65238 GCA_013396755.1 Sclerurus mexicanus | reverse complement strand
GTGTGCGACTCGGCGGGGAGGCGGGGGCCGTGTGACAGCCCGCCCGGCGGGGCCGGGGCGCAGTGAGGCGCTGCCGGGTGTGTGAGAGCCGCGAGCAGTCGGTGCCCGGGCCGGGGGCGGCACACGGCGCTGCCCCGGCATCCCGCCGCTGAAAGCGCTCATCGGGTTGTCCCACCATTCCCCTCTCTCTGGAGGAGGGGCTGCTGCCGACTCCCTCGGGCAGCGCTGGATCTGGGCGCGGCCCCTGTCATCCCCCGCATCCCTCAATCCCACTCCCGCCGTGGTCTCACTTGCAGGTACCGATTTCCCCAAATGCGGCTCAATATACAGAGCTTTTCCACATCAGGAGCCTGGCGACTGCAATCTTTACAGTGATACCTATTGTATCTTATGATATATCTCGAAAGTTTTGTGTTACCCGTTTTCAATCCTCAGCCTTATAGTTAAGGCGCCGAGTACTCGGGACAGGAGAGCGCGTCCCACCTACGAGATCTTCTGGTAGGTGGCTGGTTTCAGCTACAAAAAATACAGCGCCTAGTCCTAACTTCGTGGTTTTCATTCACAGAGCTGGAGGGATTTCATAAATCCAGATGAGTCTCAATATCGATCCAAACAAAAAAAAAAAAAAATAGGAACAGTCCTACCGCAATAGGAGACGTTGACCTATGTATTCAGTTTCAAATCTTTAGGTAACTTTTTCTGTTTGAGAATGATGGGAAGCCATACAAAGTTCTGGAAGTGCATTTGAAACGTAATCTCTTCCTAACCTTTAAAAAAAAACCCACTCCATACGTTCTAGAAAAAAAATACAACTAAAAACATACTTTTTCAGTGTCAGATCACATTGCTCAGAAGAACTGACTTTCTGTGTTCTGTCAGAAATACACATAAAGTAAAAGCATAATGTGTAGTTGCTCCAGGACAAAACCAACCATTTAATCTTATGTATCTCTGGTGATAATTTTTTTTATTAACACATGGAATTATGCAAACATAAATAACAAACATCATGAAGTCACATCAGTGAAGGATTCATTCTAATCTATATTTTTTGCAACCATGCATGGAGCAGTAGAAAGACCAACACATAAAAAGACATGAAAGAAGAAAGACTGACATTTAGTAAAGGTGAATTATTCTTTCAACTTATCTCAGTAAAAAATCAAATCTTGACTCTTTTATGTTGCTTTACATACTTTTCTCAGAACTACAGCATTAATGAAAGCTCTTTCAACATTAAACTGTGAAACTTGCCTACAGTGTATTTACGCGATCTATATATAAATATACCAATCTTTCTCAGGTTTTCCAGTATAATAAAATCAAGTGGTTCATATTCAAACGACTGCAGTAAATACTCCTCTGTCTTTTTTCAGACAACACTATCCAAAGAATTAGACTAAGTGGGGGAAAACAGATGGATTAACATTCTAGTCTTATTGGCCCCACTGCTTTTTCTCGAGGTGTTACAATTATTTTCAACCCTCAATGGTTCATAAGTATAGCTTCACAGAAAGGATGAGAAAAAATTGTTTAAACAGTATTAAATTATTTTTTCTAAAGACTATGGGGCATGGAGGAAAAATTAAAATATTATAAAAAGTATGTAGGTCTTTGATTCTTTTCAAATATTGTTTTATAATACACTCTAATTTTACTTGATACTTCCTTTTCCTTGGTTTTTAATAGTCTGCATCTTCTTATTGACACTTTGGGGGTTTTTCTTGCAATCATTTACTGCAAAGCCTCAATTATTCAGGCTGGAATCTCATCCACCTACTTTAGATACCTCACTGTGATGTTATTACCTGAATAAAATTTTAGGTGTCTTAGCTGTGGAGGGGACAAAAGGAGCAATCTAATTCCTCAGCTTTGGTTATGGGCACAGGACAGAAGGAGAGGCACTTCTGAAGACTTGCAGAAAATGACAGCTTTCTTTGAGGCTTAGAGTGCCTCCTTTCCACTGATTGCAAGTGAACTCACAGAGCCAGTGGACAAAGCCAGCCTGCAGCTAGTGCAGTGATATCCTCTTGGAAACTCCTCAGAAACACTCCTAACACTCCATCGACACATGATCCAGCCTCTCTGTCCCTCCTGCAGGACTGACATTAATGAGATCACAGTGCTTCCACCCACATTTTGCATAAAGATGCAAAAACCTGTAAGAAAGGAAGTGGGTGATGTTTCTAGACTCTAATTAAACCCTGAGATCAAACTTCCCAGCAGAATGGCATAATTAGCAACCATCGTGTAGTATGGAAGGTAGGTGTTGCAGCTGAGAGCCTGTACAGCCAGGAACACGTGAGGCATGGGACAACATCAGAGAAGACAAAAGCAAACCTAAGGTTATCCTAGCAGTTCAGATGCTCTCTGGCACAGAGTGGAGGCTTATGAGGTTATGCCTTTTTTTTCTTGTCTCCTGTGTGACACATCTTTTCTAGGTATGTGAGCTTGCTCCCCTTGGTTTTTCTTCTCTTGAGATGAGAACTGAAGCCAAACACTCCTCATATCTACCACACAGTAGGAGAGGTTAATGCTTTTTGCCCAAGCGTGGCATAATAGTTGGGGTGGTCTCGTAGGATGTCAGTGGTGACACATCAGTCCCTCTCAAATGGTAAAATGTACGCTTGCACTCCTGTGCTTAGCTCAAGACATGCTCTCAACCTTACACATGTATGTCGAAGCTGATGGCCCATGTCAGAAGAAGCCAGACACAATTCTGACTGCTGCTAATTTTTCAGACTTCTAAAAGGGATTTAAATGCCTGTGTTCCTAAGCTGGATTGTACTGGGACTTGAGGCAAAAGATAAGTGCCTATCTTCCCAGAACAGGATCTCCTTAACATGTGTGGGTGAATATAGTTAAATGCCCAAGAAGCTTTCAGGTTCAGTAGGGAGTTGCTCACAATAATAGGCAGTGCTGGGAAACAGTCATTTGGGATTGCATCTGGAATCCATGTAAGGGCTTTGAGCGCCTGCAGACAATCTTGACAGACTGTATATGCTTTTTATTTCTTCCGCTATGCAAAAGAAGAGTAATTTTAGGTACCCTCAAACTAGGTATCATCTTGCCTAATACTGGGTACTTGAGCATAGCAGGACTATATGGAGCAGTAAGCTCTTTGGCAGTCTTTGTAGTAGCTTGGGGAGGGTTAGTTACTTGGAAGGGCAAAGAATCTTTGCCAAGGGGAGAGGGGTGTCTGCAAGCTACACAGTAGAAACTCCCGGGAACTGAGAGTAGGCTCCTCTGCTGTGGGCAATCATTTGATGGGACACATTTATTTCTATTTAGTAACACTGGGGAAGATAGATAGTAGACATTATAAGACTGATCTTCGGTGTAACAGAACTAGCACTACCGCTTTTGCCTATGAATAGGGATGACTTTTGATCCTTCTCAGTCTTTTTCCAATATTTCACTTTTCAAGAAAATGGTCTCACTGTGAAACACTGACCTTTAATGGTGTGGCTATAGTCATAAGGATGTGAAGCCCAGGAACACAGTAAAGCAAAGAAATCTAAGGGGTTTTAGCCTAGCATTTAAGTTCAGGGGAATGTGGCAACACTGTTCCAATCCATGTTCCCTGAAGAGCCTATGCTTTTTAGATTAGAGAAGAACAGGGCAAAATATGGACTAATAAATGCAAATAGAGTCTGGGAATAGGGACAACTTCCCCTCTTCCACCAAATGCTCAAACCGCTCAGCTATTATGCAAGAAACATAGTGTGCTTATTCTTTCTGATGAGTTTTTTAAAATCAACCACCTCTGCAGCAACTATTGTATTTGTTCATCTAAGTATTCTGTGTATGTTACACTTTCAGAATGTATCTGGTCTGGAAAGCCTGGAGAATGAGTAGTTTGGTCTGAGTTTGCATTCTTCTCCCCTAATACACCTTCTCCATATCACGTAAGTTCTGAGGATCCCCACTGCGGTTTAGTCAAGACTCAGAGGCCAAAGAGTCAGAAGAAGGTATGCAGAAAAAAAGCAAAACAAAACAAAACAAAAAAATTTAAAAAAATCTCCAAGCATGTTTACAAACAAAACTTCTACAGGAACGTAAGTATAAAGCAGGTGAGCTGCTAACAAAAATACTCTAGCTTTTGTTAAAAACAATTTTTGCCATAAAACACTTAAAAATACTAAATGTATTTATAATTGAGTATAGTATTAACAGCCTTCAACTGTACTTGGCAACTTGATTTGGTCAAAAGAAGAACAAATCATATGGAAATTCTAAACATAACTAGCATTTCAGCAATGCATGTTACTTCTAATATAATTCCTGGATTTATTGGAAAATGTCTGTAAGAAGATAAACTGACTGACTGATTAACATACATGAAGTTTCAAAAGCCCTTTGACGAGATCCTGCACACAAGTGATGATAAGCACTCAGGGGATAAGAACAAGCATATTGAACAGAAACACAATCCCACAGTAAAAAGACAGCAATACAAAGTGATTGATTTTCATATTGAATTAAGAGCAAAGTAAGAGGTTGTCAAGCTTCCATTCCACATCCAGCCCTGGCTAGTGTGTTCCTTAACGTCTCAGACAGGATAAGGGAAAAGCTGTTGCACCATAATGGCACAGTGTTATTTCTGTTAGCCAAGGCAGGAGAGGAGCAGAGGAATTTCAGACATATTTAAACAAACAAGGTGTACTGGCAATATTCTAACAGCAATAAAATAATGCTATTGGGGGAGGGGGGGAAGATTAATTATGCCCATTATAGAAATGGACTTGTTGACAGTTCATTTGTGTTAAAAAATATCTAGTGTCAATAACTGCCATGTGGTTATTTCAGTGTTTGTATAGGGATGTCTGCAAGCACCTCTGGGATTCCCTGTGCAACACTGCCCAACCCATAGTTAAGAGTATTTTGTTAATGTTCAGCAAACAGCCAGGAAGATTATTATGGTCCAAAGCAAGAGTTTTCCATGACACCCAGGTCCTTCATGTCTTTGATCTCTTCCTTAAATGAACACATCTTTCATCAGAAACATCATTAGCATCATTCTGGTACGAAGGAAATAAAAAAGCTGAATTGCCCCTCAAAAACTGGGCATCGTGAGTTGACCTGCACCTGTATTTTGTTGCATCTGCTAGCAAGAATACTTGAGTACCACCTCCAGTAGTATTATGCAAGGCAAGATTTGTGAGGAGAATGTAGCAGACATGCTTTCAGGTATATGTAACCCTGCCCGTACGCCTAACCAAATGGGATTATGCCAACACCACTACCGTTAGTACTGAAGCTTCAGTGGCAGAGTTCACTGTTCTCATTTTGCTGTCTGTGGGCACTTCTGTGAAGACTAAACACGCTGCTGTTGCACCTGGCCAGTCAGCTTCAGGAAGCAGTGGGACTGAATCCTGCAAAGACATGGACGCCTGACTTTGAGCATATCAGCTATGTTGAGTCCCGCCCATTACAGGTGAATTCACACCATAAGCCATGTGTCCTCACGCTGATGACAGATGGGTGACCACATCAAGGAAGCTGGGAGATGGAGTTTGAATGTCAGGATCTTCAGAGCTGGACAGAAATGGTCAAAGTGGCAAGGGCTGTGCCCCACAGAAATGCATGTGAAGTTGGGACTGTGGCTGATGTTTCAGACAGTCAGGGGAGTCACCTGCTGCTGCCTGAAAAGGGCAATTCTTACCTGTTGTGAGCTTGTCATACAGCTTGAAGTGACATGGCTTTGTGCCCCAGTCTGTCTGTGTGTGCCTCACACTAGTATGAAGATACTTTTTTTCCTGTATTCCTGTTTTAACAATTGAATTCTTAGATTGGAGCTAATACATGTCTTCAGGACTTTTCCTGGGTTCCTTGGAGGCAGGTTCTGCCAGTAGCACTCTGCAACTTCAGCATGGGAAGAGCATCTCTTATTTTTGTTCTTGTTGTTGCTGTTAAAGCTGGGCTGTTTCTGGCTGCCTGTCTCTAGGCTGTGGCATATGAGAGAGCAAATGCAGTGATGGTTAAAGAGATGCATAGAACAAGCTGGAGGGAAGTTCAGGCCAAAACATGATGCAAATGCTGAGCAAAGGAAGACATGCATGTGACACAAGATAGGAATTGTGAGGAAGGCTAAAGGTGGATTCACTTTGGTTTAACTTTGCTAAAAAATGGTCCACCTCACTGCTAATGCAGATCACATCATGCAGTGGGAAGGAGGAAGATGGGCAATTTTCTGTCAGGATGTCTGAAAGCAAGTGGAGCTGAAAAGCCTGGTCCAGTAAAACCATCCATCCTGTGACAGGGCTGGGGCCAGCTCCTCCACCCTGACCCCATCTGGAGGTGTGCTTAGGGGGTGTGCAGAAAGGTGGGTCACAAACAGGAAGAATGCTACAGTGACCTGAGCTGAGAGGTGTCTGAGGCCTGATGTTATCTTTCTCCCTTCTTTATCAAATATACTGGGGATTATTGAGAATCGGAAAGGGTTCAGCAGTTCTTTAAGCACAGTCTACAGTTTTTCTTATCCTTCCCTCTGGCACCGATGCTTTGTACTACTCGTACTACTCTTTGTCAATGGGTCCTCTCTCCTTAATCTCCGTGGACACTTACTGCTGCAGCTTGTTCCTCTAACCCCCTCAGCACACTCTGCACTGTTACTTCTTCTTGTCCTGGGACAGCCGACACTCCCCCATTTTTCCAAATTCCATCTCACTTCCTAATCACCCAGACAAACCTGTCTCTCTATCTGCCTACAATCGCTGGATTCCCTTTTCTCTTGATCACACCTGCCTGTCAATTGTCCAAAAAGATTACGTATGCCTTGAAACCTCCACTTACTATAATAAATGAATGATTGCAGTATTATATAACTTGTTTATGTTTGGCTTGTGCAGTACTGGTTTGGACTTTGGGTATTCTATAGCATTGCATTACATTAATTTCCTAAGAACAAAGCAATGGTGTAAAAATCTCACATGGACAAGAAATTACAAAGGAAAAGTTAAACAAAATAATAAGGAGGTCCTGCTATTCTAGAGGACAAATTCAAATATGACAAAGACAAGGTAAGAGCAGACATCTGAAAAAGCATTTCTCATTCCTTGCCCTTGGGGTGATCCAAGTCTCTGTAAACACTGAGCTTTATTTTTCATTCTTCATTTCATTTTTGTCAGTGTAAAATCAAATCATAGTGTGATCAGTGCTGAGTTGCCTTAAGAACAACTGCAGAGAAGATTCAGCAGGGTTCACACCTTACACTTTTTCCTCTAACACTCATCTCTGAGGAAGCGCAAAATGTTGCAGAATTGTCTGATTCCCTAGAATGTAAGCCCAAAAAATGATCAGAGAAAATTCATTCTGCTGATAATAATAATTTAAAGGCAGGAGAAAGCCAAGGGCTCATCCTGAGAGTTGTTAAGAAAACACTTTCAGTTTTGGTTGGTCACTGGAACAGGGTCCCCAGGGAAGTGGTCATTGCACCAAGCCTGCCAGAGTTCAAAGAGCATTTGGACAATGCTCTTAGTCATGTGGTTTATTTTTAGGCAGTTCTCTGAGGAATAGAGAGTTGGACTCAATGATCCTTTTGGGCCCCTTCCAACTTGAAATATTCTACAATTCTATGTCTGATTCCAATTTTACATACAATATTAGTCTTCATATTTTTCAGAGGTCATAAACTATTTTGATTATACATAATCCATTACTTATGATAGTTTAATTTCCAAGTCTATTAAAACAGCAGTTTAATTCACCATCATCCTCACATCTCAATCTGCTGAGACAATATAGAATGAAACATTGGACATTTTTAAAAATCTCTCACTAGAGATTCTCAAATATATAACAAAGTGGGTATTTCTCAGACCTCTGGCCACCCTGAGAGCTGAGATTGCTCAAGCCTGATAGATGAAATTCAGATTCTCATGAGGCGTAATGGTTAGAAATAGTGCATTTCAGATTCTGGATTAGTCTTGGTTTCATATTGCTTTCCAATCTGCTGTTGCTGTTTCAGTAATATCAGCCATTTGCACTCAGTATTTAATGATGATAAGCCTAACATAAAGTACTCAGCTATTGCTGCTTGTATATATGTTAATTTTTTTGTTTCTGGGTTTAGGTTTTTTTTTTTGTGTCTCTGTGTAAGAGCATGTGTTTAAGTACCAGCATAACATTATAAAATGACATAGGTATTTCACATGCATAAGAAGCTTTCAAAATGGTTTTATAACAAGTATTTTTCATCAAGTAAAAGGCCTTAATCCAAACCAACCAACAATTCAAGTGATGAGTTGCAATCTTTAAAGCTACTTCTTAAAGCTAGGCTATTTGTTTTCTAGAAACTTGCAAAAAGACCATCACCCAGTCAGGCCTGTCACTCTGATTGTTAATTGATAAGTTTAGGATAAGCTGCTTTAGCATTACAGAGCATTTCATTCTATAATCCCAGCCAGAACATGTTTTCCTACCCCTTGATTCACTTCAAAGCAGATTTATCTAAGGTCTAGATTACTAAAGTGAGTTTAGACAACTTTGCATAATAAAAAAGGATATACATATACATTGTAAACATATATGCATGTTTATGTGTACAGACAGTAAAATAACATTTTGAAATGTTATTAATCAGGTGGAAGGGGAATGGCATTTCCTGCACTCAGGAGTGAATAGGGAAGCATTTAAAGGCATTGGTTTACAGTGTTACCTCTTTCCACAAAAGAGTAGGGATCTTTTTGTATATAAATCACATTACAGCATCATTACGACTTTGAATAAAAGAGTTATGTGGGCTATGGCATGCACTTGTTATATAAAAATTAGAGATGAAGAGCAAATTCTCCTGGTAACCACATGTTCAAATTGCTAGCCTTAGCAAACAGAATAGGTTTTTATCTATCAAAAATGTAAATACTGGAGCCTTTAATACTGTTCCAGATTAAAGAAGTCCGTCATGGCTAGGCTTCAAGAATGAAGATTTGGGATTAAAGAGCAAGCACCCAAAACTATAGATTACATATATGTGAGTGATTTTATGCTCACAGTTTCACTGGCTGGGTTTCTAATAGCAAAACAAGGGGGTTTCCTGCAATTTGCATGTTCGGTCTTGCATCCATCTTGCTTCTGACCAGCTTGCCTTTTATTGGGGTTTTGCTTCTTAATAATTAGACTATTAAGAGTCAATTCACTGGTTTTAAGTATTATTTTTTTCCTGGAGAAGCAAGAAAGTAACTACATTTTGTATCTGGTTTCCCATATTTTTTGTTTGTCATGATATCAATTATGCCCTGGTTTTGCACTGTCTTGCAACCAACTGTTTATAATATGTCATTAATAGCAATCAAAGATCTGATTATATCACTCTTGCTGTTGTTGATTAAATAGGGAAAGTATGAAGGGAAAGACAACTTGACTGCTTCATCAAAAAACACTTTGTTTACAGAAAAGTGCACAAATTTGCTCATATTCAGGCCCAGAGAAATGTTTGGTTTTGTTGTGTTTTTTTGGGTTTTTTTACTAGAGGTTTATTTTTCCCTGTATTTAATTATTAACTGTTCCTGCTGCTAATCAAAAGGTTAGTTTAAATCATGATGTTATAAAAGAAAGTTGTCCTCAGCTTCAGAAATGTCTATGGATGAATACATGAGCTGTAGTTCAGAGACAGGATCAGGCACTGAACAGCCACATTGGATGAGACAGAAAATCAGCACAGATTTCTATATATCTATTAAAGAGATCAGGATCAGATATCTCAGAAAGAAGTTTAAAATCTTCTGAGCAGACAACCTCCCATATGGTAGTCTCTACTTTCCTTCTCATTTTCACTATTACATTGCTATTTAATAATAGTTGTTATGCTAAAATTCTGAAGATTTTATGTCCATTTTTTTGTCTTGTTGTCATTGTATATTTAAATATATTTGATACATAGATGATACTCCAAATTATTTTGTAATTTTATTGTCTCTTCTAGCTGTGCTGCATTTCTTTTATATGATTATATATATCGTGCCACAAAATATTTTAACATTTTATAATTTCCCACCTTCTAATTTCATTGCAAAGGTCTTTATTTTTGTATGAGGCAGGAAAGCAAAATTCTCAGTCTATCTTTAAACCACTTATTTTATATACTGCTTTTTTGTCTTACTCATTTCCTGTTTATTGAGAAAGGTCTTTTATGTCTCTTCAGAGGGAGTTCACAATACAACACAATCTGTTAACTTTTATTTAGACACCCCCTGTTCAAAGTGTACTATGGAGTGTCTACTGATGTTACTGAGACTGATACACGGAAAGAGGTGTCAGTATAAGTGTAAACTACGCAGAGACTGAAGTATGAGTAATAAGTGAACCACTGACAAAGGATGTCCTGTTAAGGCCTGCTCAGAACTGGCTAGTCATATGATGCTGCTCTTTACCCTATTTTGAACTGCAAGGTTGTGTGAAAATACAGATGACAACTGCACTAGATGTTTTCCTGAAATTCTCCTCCCAGGGTCTCTTGGCTGCCTCCAGCACTGGTGCAGGTCATTACAACCATCCAGCGCTGGCTTTAGAGGGTGGAATCTTTTCATGTGCTGAGAGTAAGGAGATCAGTACCTCCAATGGAGACGAGCCAGGATCTTTTTTAATGCTGCAAAATGCCTTTGAGAGCATTTGCCCTCTCATCAGCACACACAACAGCCCTCCATCTGTGCCATTCTCCAGCCATACTCAGGGACTGCATCCCTCCTTCACCAATTAGGCCACTATGCTGCTAAAGACAATATGTAAGTAATATTTTTGCTGCACTTTCTTTTTCCAATTACATTTGTTTGCCACTTAAGAGAGGGAGGGAGAGGAAGAAAAGAAAGAAAATAAAGTTGTTTACATTGAGTTCTTGAAACATTTTAAATATAAGGTTTGGTCACAACTTTTCCTCTTTAATTATCTGCTTCTGCAACTTGGAATTTTCAGGACTGTTTGAGCCCTGTAATAAATTGTTTGATTTATAGTTAAAATGATTTATTCCTTCTTGGAGGGGAAATCATGCTGATTACTTCTCTCATTTTTGCTGTGTCATTCTCTGTGCTCACAGTATGTATTGCAATGGGTTTTCTAAAAAGATTTAAAAAATCAATATAATTTTCTAAAAGCAAACACTTGATACACACAGATAGACACAAGCTGCAAACTATATCATACGTGAAAATAAAGACATCTGTTGAGTGTATAGATGCCTGTTTTTTTCCTAAAAAAAAATATATTTTTCCAGACACCAAGAATCAGACATATCCCCTGTTATTTTCTTCCTTGCATGGACCAATCTATTGCAATCTATTATTTTGGGGGTTTTTTTTGCTATGCACTAGGCTGATAGTTTCAATGATTTTTCCTTAATAACCTCAAGCCATTTTTCTGATCATTGCACTGGATGATGATCCTACTTGGTATATATACTTTTGCTTGGGTTTTTTGTTGTTGTTTTTTTTTGTTTGTTTTGTTGGGGTTTTTTTTTGCTCCTAGACCAACCAGTTTCCATTTATACAAACTACAATGGTTCTAATAGAAAAGGCAACCAAATGGATGTGGTTTTATGTGGTTGGTTTGTGTCCTTTGAATGAAATTCATTCACTCCTTTAGAGGGGCACAAGAAGTACATAATTTTGAGTGCTCAGGAAGTAATTTTTTGGTGCATTCAGGCCTCTTGCACAAAGGGAAACTTTGCTCTTCTTTCAGTATTAGCACTGCACCTGCAAATAGAAATCATATTACCTTCAATTATGCTTGCTACGCATCAGTGGCACACTACTGATTTTAGGTTTATTCTACATTTACAAAAGAGAGGAGAATAGGTTTCACTACTGAGAAGATACATTTCTTGGTAACTTATAGCCACTAATAAAAAAACTAACACAGATTATTAGTGACTAAAAACTGCGTGCATCTGAGGTTTGGAGTGATTTAACCATCCCTGTCCAGCATCTCCAGAAATTATCATCAATGATGATAGGAAATATTTGTTTCATGGGAAAACGAGCAAGCAGGTAGTGACAGTGCACACAGTTTCCTTCCTTCAGCTCCATGCTCTGCTGCGCATTAACTCATTTTCTTGTCTGGGAATCACTCCACAGATTGATTGGTTTTATTTACCAGCCCTCTTAGGCAGAGTTTGGAAATGAGAAAAAAAGTGTTACCTTGTCTACCTAGTAATTTATTTATTATATTGTCTTCTTGCTTCAGTCTGTTCTCTGCAAAGCTTCTGTTTTTTCTTCATTGCCTTGTACCTGCACTTCAGGCATAAGGCTGCTGCCTCTGATGTCTTTACAGAGGAAACCCAAACTCAAGCTCTCATGTCTCCATGCTGTGACTCTTCTGAGGAGCTGGTTTGGAAGGGAGGAGGGTCACTACAAGAATACCAAGCACTCCCAATTGCCAGCCAGCTCCAGCAGTCTTGGAAGCAGAAATCCTCCCGTAGTAATTTTGTGAGACTTAGTGGATTTGCAAAATTTTAGGCTTTGCCTATTTGCCAGTGTCCCTTTATTTGCCTAAGGAATAAACTAATTGAAAATATTCAAGCTAAGAAATAAGCCCTAATGTGTACCTAGAAAGAGATGTATCTATTAAGTTCAGTGACAATTACATGACAGAACCCCTATGGACTAATTAGTAGAATCAGCAAAGAAACATTGGCTTCCTAACAGATTTTTTTTCTGATTTTTTTCCCCTCTGAAAATCTGCCAGCTCCTCAAGCATATTTCTTCACCTTCTAATCTTTCAAAAGGCACAGTCACTGACTCTTGCATCTTTAGCACCCACCAATTCCAATCAAAATATCAGCAATGAAGATGGATACCACTTTTCAGGCATCTGTCTCTTAGCAGAGCAAGGAGGGCAAAGCCAGTATCATAAATCACTTTCCTTTAAGGTATAATCAAGTGACATGAGAAGTTAGCCTTAAAATATAAGTTTCAACTTCACCTGCCATTTCTGTGTCACAGAGTAAGAAAACCCCAGCGGTGGATACAGTCCAGCTCAAGGAAGGAGAGAGGGGCTGCATGGTCTCATAGTCCATACTGCCAGCTATTTTCATGAAAGTCCTAGTCCTAATCCTGATCTCTGGAAATGTTAAATCCAGGCTTGATGGAGCTCTGAGCAGAGTGGTCTAGTGGAAAATGCCCTGCTCATGGCAGGGGGTTTGGAACCAGGTAATTTAAGATCCCTTCCAGTCCAAGTCATTCTGTGATTTTATGATTCTATGGCCAGGCTGCAAACCAGTCAAAAGCCAATTTGCAGCTCTTAATATCTTCACAAGAATAACATAAATTGCTTAGGCTGAGAATTTTCTTTGGTAATGCATGAAGGGCAAGAATCAAAGCTCAGCAAGTCTGTGGAACACATCTCAGCATTCTCTTTGGACATGACACTCAATTGCAAAATGCCTAGCAGAGCTGGGCAGAATATTCAATAGTATAGAATGGAGGCCTGGGGAGGGATGGCTGGCTTGAAATACCCAGCACCCTTTCATGTCTGTAACAACAGATAACAAACAGAAAACAAAACAGCAGCCAGAATCACCTTCCAACACACAATGTTTCTCTCCATTGATCCTAACAAAAAGGCCTCGTTTCTCTTGGGCAGTCTCTTTGAGCAAGCTAGGAGCCAATCCTCCATCTTCTAAATCACTGGGGGCTTTTTCAGCCCTCAGAGTGGCCAGTCTGCTTTTGGGGCAGGTTTCCCAAGAGTGAAAAAAGCAGCAAGAACTGAAACGTAAATGCTGTAGAGGAGCTCTTGTCCAAACTGGCACTGTTCTGCTTTAACACTCATCTCTGCAACACTGCCTTTGAGTATCAGATTTGTTTACTGACCAGATTTGTTTACTGACCACAGTGCACCTGTAATTAAGATGTGGTTTAGTTCCAGAAAGCGACTTTAGGTAAAAAAAAAAAAAAAAAAAAAAAAAGGGGGGGAAATAAAGGCATTGTGAGATTCAACATAACTGCAAATTATATCCTCAACTACCAACATACAATGTCATTAACTGTTGCTGGGGTTGCAGGAAAAGTAGATTTGGCCTGCTGAACCATAAATCCCATGGGACAACAGCTAGATAGACACCAGTCAACTTGCACAGCCCAAGCCAAGCTGCGAAGCTGATGGGTATGGCTAAATAATGTTGTAAATGTATAAACTGAAAAAAATGTTCCAGATGGTGTGTTCTTCCCCTTAAATCCCCTCAGGTCTCACCTGGAGAAATGAACATCACTAGACATAGTCATATGAAAGGAGGCAATACTTAAGAAGTCTTGTGTACAAAAAATAATGGAGCTCATACTTGAATGGTTTACTGGAAAATCTTAAGCTTTCCATACATATTTTTCTTTGGATAAAAATACTCTATTTTTCTCTAATCTCATAACCTAACCAAGAAGGGAACAGGTCAAACAAATGTTGTCATATAAAGTCAGAGACATTTTATGCTTTGCTAAAGTCTCAGTGCTGAAATGTCTGATGTTAGAAACAATGGAGCAAAAGATTTAAATCACTGAAAGTTATTTCAGAATAAATGTTTCTTGCATAAGTTGCATACACAGGAAGAAAATAAAAATTAAAAAAAAATTGCTCAAATGAAAAGCATAAACTGTGACTTTCAATAGACTACAATATGTAAGCTTGCATATTGTAGCTGCCATTGCTCTATTTGGCTTCAGAAACGAAAGTATTTAGGATAATTATAATTACAGTTGGTTAGAATTTCCATGCTTGAGGAAACACTTATATTTCAACATTTGTTTTCATGCTGAATCAGAATAAAAAATTTCAAATTCCTCTCAGAGAATTCTTAAAAATTATGATTCTTAGTTATTCAATATAGATACTGTCAAAACACTGTCCTACATATATCAGTATCTGCAGTATTTAGTAGGAACATATTGTAATATTTAAGTTGATATACTCCAATATGATTAAAAAGTCAACATGAAAGGAATAGGAAAATTAAACACTTTAAATTCACAAACCAGAAAGTTGTGATGTTGAACAAGGATGTTGCAGGGGAGATTTTAAGCACTGTGGAAATGTTTGCATTTTGAAAAAAAAAATCATTCGCTAACCACTGTTGTTTTACTAGCTAAATTCTGACACCTTCCAGCACTTCTTCTCTGACAATATCATGATCAGGCAGTCTGCCTTTGCTTCTTGCTTGTTTTCTTCCTTTCTTTTTACCTTGACATTAGTATGATGACAAAGGAGCTATATTAATGTATTTGGATTTTGTCTGGTTATACCTTCAGATCTCCAGACTAATGTGCAAAATTGAATCGTCATAAAATCCAAGCAAGGCAAGCAAGCAGATAAAATGATGGACAAAGAGACGTATGCATTTCAGGGGAGAGCTACGATTAGAAGCAGCATAGCCCTGGGTCTTTGTGCTTCAGACTCTCGTGCCTCTTGAGTGCATCAGCTCACAGAAGAGATCAGCCAGCTAAAGTGCTATGTGAAAACCAAATTTTTTGTCTTTTTCTGACCACACAATTGATGCACGTGAGAGTGCAGGTAGTGGGTGGTGCACCTGCATGAGTCTGTTAGTTGAGATCAAAGCATACTCTTCTTGAGGCAGAGCTCCTGCCTCTCCCAGTAGCCTGTCTGGCTTGCATCCCAGAGCCATCTGGGCTACGGCAGAAGAGGCCCTTCATGAGACACTCCTAGGGTGTGCAGGTGTTCAGGCCATGCCAACAAACTGGACCTGGTCCAAAATAAAAACACCTGGAGTACCAGATCCCTTTGCCTCCAGTCTACTTCTGCTGAGCTAGTGCAGATGTAGCCATAAAAATCCACATGCCATCCACCAAATTTAGAATATTCCTGCAACTGTTAGTTAAGAATGGACCTTTTTGAAAGTATTTGTGAAGCATAATCCTTGAGAGATGTGGTAAAGACACTACGGAAACACAGAAGTCATATGGCAAACGACTGCATAGGTGCAACCATGTTATTTAGCTATAAAGGTGATGCTTACACTGGAAGGTAGGCAAGTGCTCCTACATTTCTTGAGCTGTATGTGTAGCCCCTTCATCTGCTTCTCCATGTCTGGAAACTGGGTACTTGTGCAGGATGTCTTCTGTGACACCATCATAGTTGATGTGTCAGCTGCACAAGGAGGTGACCAGCTCTCCTGAACACACTCACAAATGCCCAAATTATTCAAAACTCAAGGTGCAGCAGAGAACATCCTGTTCTCCTTCTGACAGGGAACTGCATCAAAAGCTTTGCTGGAAGTCGGAAAAAAAAATGCTTGATAATAATGTGAGAACCACAGTCCAGTGTTTGTCCCGCCCCTGCCTTGAGCAGGCCAGGCTTCCCAGCCCTAACCTACTCACTCCCTAGAAGGAATACTGCAGTGTCTCCTCATGCACCTCTGCCACTGCTCTGAGTGTCCTGCCTGTGTGTTGGCCAAGCAGAGGATTTCAACAGAGCAGCCCCATATCCAGGCACCTGCTCTTGGTGCAGAAAGATAAGCACTGCAGGGATTTGCTCTTCACTTTTCAGTAAACTGTCTCTGATAATTGCCTTGGCTTTAGAGTTGAAGGTCTCTGGAGTAATGATCAACGGTTATTTCTAGTACAATGGGATCATTGCCTATAATGGTACCCCTTAATTGCTACTGCAGTGCAAATTATGAAAAGAAGAATATCCAAATATAGAGACACTTGGCCCTTGTGACAGGAAATTAAGGTCTCCTCTCTAACACTGCTGCATGCCCTGAACTCCCACTCAAGACAAAATGAATTACATACACTCAATACTTTGAAAAACAAGCTCTTAACCTTTACAAACAAGAGCTTATAGAGCTCATATCATGAATGTTTTGGCTATCCCTATAAATATCCAATCTTTTTTTCAGATTCCACTAATCTCCTGGGCATTCTGGTCCCACCAGCATTAATGGCAAAACTTGGCTAAAAAGGAAGAAGTACATTTTTTTAAAAATAATGACTAAATCTGTGGGTGTATTATCTTTTGAGCTTTAGTGGGTTGGATTGCTTAGTTGGTTATTTCTTATGGTAAGAAAAAGCAAGCGAATGTTGCTGTATCATCTGCAATATAAAATCTTTCATCTTCCTTCCTATTTTCCATACCTTGAGAGTCTATCATTTACAGCCTCTTGGATAAAATCTTTCTCATACCTGTTCACGTCTTGCTTTGGTGTTGTACTCCTTGGAAGCACTAAGGACCAGAAAAAACTCAGACTTCTGAGAATGAGTGTGTTATCTCTACAGTGCCATTTTAATATTTCAAGATCTAAGAGTCTAAATATTCAAACTCCACTGCAACAGGTCTGAAAAGTGTGCTACTGTCAAACAATAGTGGTAAACTGCTGAGGAAAGGCCCAAACTTTCTCTTACTGATGTCAGTGGAAATTTTGCCAAGAAGTTCGGCATGATAAGGGTATAGCCCAAAGTAATCAGTTCTACAGATGATTACAGGAAAAGCCCTTCAATATAGCATGATGATTGAATATTATTACAGTCGTGAGACAGAGACATCTTCTGGAACCAAAACCAAGAAAAAGAATTTATTAAGGCTATTCCTCCTCTGAGTTATGCCTCTTTGGCAGCATCCTTTCATCAGATGACTTTTCACATGTTAGCACAGCTACTCTGGTTTTGGCTGCAGCCTGACATGCACAGCAAAATGAGCCCAAATTTCATGTTCCACAGTTCCTCTCTGCAAAAGGTCAGTCAGCCGATGGAGGCTGCACTGTTTGGTAAGTAAAACATTTTTGGCAAACTTAGGACCATTGCACTTTGTTGTCCATCTTCTCACTTCTGTTCAAGGGCATGTCTTCCTCTGTAGGAGCCTTTCCCAGGCTGGAGAAAGGCAAGTAGCTAACAATAGTGCATGGTGGCTGATGTCTTGATGAAGGGATCCCCAGAGCCAGACACCTGTTTCTGCAGCCTCAAGCAGCCTGCCCGGCGTTTGAGCTGAGAGCACGAGGAAGCAGGTTATGGCCATGAATTGGGCACTGAGGGCACAGATGATGTGTGCAAGCTAACAGGGCACCCTTGCAAACACAGTCAGGATCTTCATGATTCTTCAGGGAGCATTTGTTAGGCAGATACAGTGATGCAGTTTTGCACAGTTCATCCGAGAAAGTGAAGCTTGCACAGTACCCTGCAAAAGCAAAGTCTGTATGAAGATGGGAATATGATTAGACTTTGTACGAACTTTGGATTAAAATGTTTTATTATTACTTATATATAAAGAATTTCATTTTCTTTGTGTTACCTGGGGGTCAAACGGAAGCCTGCATTCCCTACCGAAATCAGTAATTTGACAGCTTAGCGAAATCTGTATTAAGAAAGACAAAATGCAAATATTTATAAAACATGCATAGTCACTCAGTGTTACTAAATTATTAATGGTGTCTGATTCTGGTTTGTATTGTAATAGTCCCAGGAAGCTGCAGTGATGTCAGTGGGAAAACAAACATCCATAGCAAGTTTTAGATACGTTTTTCTTCACTACCTTACTTAGGAGAGAAGTTTTAATGGTGCATTTTAATTTATTTTCCATATTTGTATGTTGCTTACGTTTCTTATCTGAAAGGAACTGTGAAACTCTCCCACTGTTTCCTGACTGAAATTGCTCTCTGGATTGCAGCTCTGATTTCCCTGTCATGACACATATTGTCAGGTTTTGTCTCTTCTTAAAATTCTCATTAAAATGGTACACTGTCAAGTAGTCCCATTTGTAACGGTGGGGGATTCTGAAATATTTTGTTATTTTCACAGTAATGGTTAATTCCCTGAAGCTATGCATTCGATTAATTATCTTTTCTTTCTGCAGTCCTCTGAAGCAGTGGTAAAAAATCACTGCTATTCCATTTTAACCTCTCAGGAGATGAGCAAAAATGAGTTGCCTAGCAAGCAGAAGTACTATTGCCCGTGTTAAAAGGTCAAGACAAAAATGTGCTGAAAACTTTCTGGATACTTCTATAAAGAGATGATTTATGACTTGGAAGTTATTTGTTGCACCAAGGGGTCTGTATTTGACCCTCTGCGTACTGCTCTCACATACTTTATGTCACTTAAAGGAGAGGAGTAACTACCTCTCAAACATTCTGGTATTACAGAAAGATAACAGCTACCTCTCAGTTTAAATAAACTCAGAAATGTGCCTGGAAAATCATTTGTCATCTGCTATAGAAATGTCAGAGTTCTAGTTTAAGCAATAGCAGTATGAAATCCTTTTGACTCTTTGACCATGTACTAAAATAGCCAGCAAACGAAAAGCTATTGTGTTTATTTTCTATGGGCGGCTACTACATGTGGTAATTCTTTTCACAGAAATCCATCACACAACATACATATTACAGCTCTGAATATACCACCTACTCCAACCTATACTATGCTTCAGTTCTCAAGATCTTTGTATTGATCAGCTCATGTGTCACACGTAGCAAACATGATGCACCTCTCAGTTGGGTGGATGTATTTCTGGGGTGTTACAAGTTCAGTTAGCATGCAACATTAATTCCACACAGAATTAATATGAAGAATTAATAGGAAGTGAGAGCTCTCAGTTTAGGCTCTGTGCAGATCTTAGCGGGAAGGAGTACAGGACAACTATGTGTTTTACACAAAGACGCTTCACACACCTATAGCTCCTACACTTTGGAAGTGCAATTAATTGCCTGTCTCCCAGTGTTTTAAGGGAGAGGGAGAAGATGGAACCACAGCTACCTTTCCTGTGATTTGTAAGACACAGGAAAAATTTCTAGGAAAAACAAGAGGGAGCACAGCACCTCTGTAATGTACAGTGCAAAGGTGTCCTGTCAACCATATAGTACACTAGAAGCATCACTGCATCCCGCATCTCCAACAATATAACCAGAAAGTCTGACAAAGCTTTCACTTTAGTCCTCACACAAAGTAAGAGATCTGTCTGAATTAGGCAACCAGGGTGAAGCAAAATGCTTCCCCCTTCCTTATCTGCTGCTATGAATGCGTGAAAAGTGGATTGTACATCAAAATGGGAGGAGAAAAAAGTAAGCTTATCTTTATCAAACTCTCAAATTTTGCCACCAAGTTTCAAAATTCAAAATACTTTCTTTCCTTCATTTTCTTTTTCTGCCTCATCTGTCTCAACCCAGACTGTTGATTAATTCAGGTCTGGGTCCTGCAGTGAGCTCAGTTGGGCTGGCACAGCCTCTGGCAGCAGCTGGACACCAAGCAGGTTCAGCACCCCACCTGCAGGAACTCTGTGGCAGGGTCAGGACTCTGGCAACTGATCCAGAAATCTAAGTGGCCATGAAAATGTTCACAAAAGCATTAAAATAACTTTCCCTTTGTGTTATTTTTTATTCTTTACTTCCAAATGTATCATTTTTTATCAACCATTTGTGAAATTACTGTTCTGGAAGGAAATGCACTTGCATTCTCACAGAATGTTTCTTGAACTGATGACTTGTCTCAAAATCATAGAATCACAAAATCTTAGAATGGTTTGGGTTGGAAGGGACCTCAAAGATGGTCTAGTTCCAATCCCCTGCTGTGGGCAGGGACACCTTCCACTAGATCACACTACTCAGGGCCCCATCCAACCTGAGCTTGGATCACCTTCCACAGATGGGGCATCCAGAACTTCTCTGAGCAACCTATTCCAGTGCATCACTATCTTTATATTGAAGAATTTCTTCCTAATATCTAATCTAAACCTACCCTTCTGCAGATCAAAATCATTCCTCCTTGTGCTATCACTACACACCCTCACAGAAAGTAGTTCCTGAGCTCTCCTGTGGCCCCTTTAGGTATTGAAAGTGCTAAAAGGTCTCCCCAGGGTCTTCTCCAGGATGAATGACCCCAACACTCTCAAGCCATCTTCATAAGAGAGCTGCTTTTCAACTTGTTAAAAAAAATAAAAATATTAAGAAGTGATGGACAGGTGGTTATCCTTCCTAATAATCACAGAAACCTGAATCTTCTGCAGAAAATTAGCATTTATTGTCTCCCTGGTGTAAATCATTCTAGCCCACTTTTCCAATTTTCCTAATGGTGAGGCATTGCTAGGCAACATCACACTTGCAGGTCAACTGCCCCATCATGGCTATGCCAATGTCAATTTTTTTGAGGCCCACACTAAACTTTTTTCAAAGATTATGTTGTCATTTAAAAGCATTTAAAACTATTTAGCTAATCTTCCTACTGTAATACTAGCTCTTGCTTAGTCTAAAGCTGCGAAGGTATGGCTGAGTATTGCTTGGAGTGTCTAAATATTTGGAAGTAAAACCAGTCATTTTCTTCATAATGAAGTACGGTATAAGATCAAGCCTGACTTTAATTATAAGGTGTCCTTTCTCTTACTCTTCCTGCCTTCCCTGTTTTTTATGCCAACAGCAACTGTTTAATTTGACTTGAAGGAAAGCTGAACAACTAGCCTGAAGTAGCAGATGAATCATTCTAATATCTGATAACTTTCCCAAATAAAGGCCACTCTCTTCAGGAGCAAATGTCAGTTTCCATCACTTAATGGGCTTATCTGAGCCCATGTAGTGAGCAGGGACATGCTCATACTGAAAAGCTGATTGCCAATGGTGAGATTTGCAGTGTGTTGCCAAACTGCTGAGTAGTACAGTGATATTTTTGATTTCCAGACAAACTTTAGCACACAGCCTGTGCCTAAGCAAGTGCTGAAGAGTGACAGATATATGACTTAATGCAAAAGTTCCAAACCATGCAATCCCCAGAAGTATAAGGTGCTCCTCAGTGGGCCGCCACTGGTGCTGGGGTATCTCCTGCCCTTGTTCTGCTCAGGTGCTGCAGAGCTGCCCTTCCTGTGGGAAGCCCTGGCATTGCCCTTACAGTTTCATCCACACACTCAACCACTTCAAAGAAGTGCCAACTAAATATGGGTTTTCACAAAAGTAAGCACTTGGATACAGCACAGACACATTTTTAATGCTGAGTACCTCATTAAATTGTCAACTTCCTTGCAAAACAGCACTTGGAGTAGCAAAAGTACAAGTATGGGGGACAAAATCTCCAGCGACCTACACTGGATAAGCCAGGACTGCCAGAGCCAAGTGCTCAGGGCCATGAGTTAAAGCAGTACCTGGCTTGCACCCAAACCCTGGAGCCTGGTGAAGCCCAGAGCAGGTGCCTCCCTATGCCCAGGCGGTGAGTTCGCTGGGCAGCATCTCCCTCTGGAGGCTCTCCTCAGCTCCTGCCTCCTGTCACCAGCCCTGGTCGGGCAGGACAGTCCACCTCAAACCATCATCTGAATACCAGGCTTGGGCAAACCCGACATCTTTTAGTGCATTTGAGCGGATGTCTGGCTCAAAATAGTATGCTTAACCTTAAAAAAAAAAAAAAGGCATTCTGTAAAAATAATATTTTAGGAATTTTTAAATTTTTTTATTTTTAACCTGTTACCTAGTTTGTGAACCTTTCAGGATGGTAAAATGCTACTTTTTTCTACAATCCTGATCATTAGATACACATTTTTCCTAAAAGTATGGGAAGGCTAATGGAATCAGATGTAATTAGAAAGTCAAAGTTGAGGACTTTAAGAATAGAATCTAATCAAACACAAACATGACAGTTGTCATCACTGTCATAGTACTTACAGCAATTTTCCTTTTAAATTATCCATGTGTTTTCACCAATATGGAGGCTACTCACTCAAGACATTTTAACTGTATTTTTATGTTCCTGTCTTATTTTCATTTGGGTTTCTTCTTTTTACTAGATCTTTGATGGGATCCATAGACGCCGATGTGTCTCACACGCTCTGAAGCTATATCTGGATTACCACAACTTCCAATACTTGAAGATGATCCTAAGAAAATTGAAAAGATGGAACCAGAGTTTTCACAGCGATCCAGTGACCTCAGTAAACCTCTACAGAGCCCCAGAGTCCCTCACTCATCACAGCAACAACAACATGCCCCCTCATTTTTTTGATGGAAACCATGGAGCACTCACATTCATTCATTCATGACAAAAGACTGAAAGTGAAAAATTTCTATCCAACTTCTAAAATGTCAAGTCAAATGTCAGCTAGCACTGTAATAAAAAAGGAAAACCTAACATAAAACAGGAGTACTCTGATTAGCATGTTGCTTTCTAATGAATGTCACACGTTCACCAAAA
The DNA here is from genome assembly GCA_013396755.1 of Sclerurus mexicanus. Taxonomy (NCBI): domain Eukaryota; kingdom Metazoa; phylum Chordata; class Aves; order Passeriformes; family Furnariidae; genus Sclerurus; species Sclerurus mexicanus. The sequence continues at coordinate 42,151 of VWZF01001784.1, read as the reverse complement.
CCTCTGGGCTTCAGAAATAATAAAGTAGTGACTAGGTGAAAAAAATCACTGTGGTTCACTGGTAACTCTCAGGAAAGCTCCTTTATGAAGTGAATCTTTCTTTGGATACTTCTGTAATTGGACACATCTTAGGACCAAATTCTCTCATGAAAGGGCAAATATTAAAATCTCACTAAAGTCAGTGAAACCTTTCTAGATCTCAGAAGGAAATTTGGCATTCATTGGTGTTCCTTTAGGGAGAAGGGAGAGCAAGGAAACAAATATTTTTAATTAGTGTTATTTAGCTGATGGAGAGAGACAGACCTTTCTAGATGGTGATCCAAAGTAATTAAATTAGAGGATGAATGGAGACCTCTCCTGTTGCCACTCAAAACAGAAGATCCAAGGAAGAGTGGCCATTTTGAAAATCATTCTTTATGAATCCCACATGACAGATCCAGTGGAGGAGTCCTCTGAATATTATTGGTCATGAACCTAAACTAAAACCTGCATGTCAAAGTTTGTCTTGCAAATGGGGAAAGTGAAATTTGTAAAACACATCCTCGATTTTTTAATCAATTATTATTAGTACCCTGTATCCAAGGGAAGTCTCCTATGAAGTAGCAAAACACAAGACCAAGGATGCTTCTGACTAAAGGAATCTGTAGTCAAAGCAGACCACTCATGAGATGGGAAATAAATGCCTTGTAATTTCTTTTCAGGTATCTCACTACAAATGTTTCTGTCTAACTCATAACATTTGCCACCTTTCACACAGTCCTCCAGTAAAGTGTTTGTCAATGTTAGTACAAGTGTTTACTGTACTGAAACCAATCTTCTCATTTTCAACACAGTGCTTTGTGAGACACAATATCAAATGTTTTATTACACTGTAGACATATTACAATCTCTAGTAATTTTTTTTCCTCCAAAAAATATAGCATTATCAGATGTGATTTTATCTTTGTAAATTCATGTGTGCTCATACTTCAGATATTCAAAGACATCCTTTTCTAACATTAATATTAGTAATTAACCATAGCTAAACACGAAACTTACTTAATGGCAATGGTGGGATTCCTTGCTTCAATATTTTAAAGAATTGAATTCTTTCTCACCTACACATTTCTTGTCTTTTTACAGATTTATTCTCTCTTTAGCTAGCTATACAGAAGTCTGCCTTCAGCTGTTTCCCAACTGGTTATGAGTTTCCAAAATTCCCCTGTAGAGGATCAGACCATTATTCTGACATATAAAGTATTTGGACCTAAAGATTGTGTCCAGGTCTTTTTTACATAATTTTTTAATAACTGATACTATTGTTAAACAGTTTTATTGGTACATGATTATCTCACTTCTTTATTCTTTTTAACAGACCCTGTAAACAATCCATTTGAATTCTCAATAATTTGGTGTTTATTGCTGTCCTTTTACTGTCCAATATACTGGAATGCCTAAAGAATCCTGACATTTTTTGGCATCAGTTTCCTTTGAAGTTCAATTGGACACAAAGACTTACTGCCCTTTCCATATTTTCACAGCTGCAGCCACAAAATACTCTGCATTTGTACTATAAAAATAATCACTTGATGGAATAACAGCAACTCAGAGGGGCAAGTATTTAACTGCTTTATAGATTAGAGCTATGGCCTCATAAAGAACAGTAGAATTACCAACATCTAAAAAGACACAAATTCCCAATTATAAGAACACAGTATTTGAACAGTTTTGTATTTTCCTGATACTAACTTTAATTAAATTAGATTTTAGAGCTACTGCTATACACTTCAAGAGCTAAAAATATTATCAAGTACATAGATAGAAGATAGAGATAAAGAAGATAAAGAAGAGTCATCAGATGTAAAATACACACAGTGGAGAGCTTCAGTTGCTGGTACACAAGCTGCCCAAGTGTCATAACAAAACAGTTACGGGTGCAGTTTCTGGACTCTATCAATGACTATCTCATACAGCTGAAAATCCTACAAAACACGGGAAAAATCACTTGAGTCAGCTCAGAAACGGTTAGAGGTTGAAGCACTTATAGATAACGCTTCTGGAAAACTCTCTAACTTCCAAAAGACATCCACATTTTTCTGTCATCTCTGTGTGACCAGTATCACTAGCAAATGACAGCTGGAGCACACCAGGAGAGCCTCCAGACTGCACCCTGTCCTGTCCAGAGGAGAGCTGTGTGATATGAACTAAAGTTTGGGAAGCAGTAATAACTAGTAGTCTCATTTTAATGCATGCTCTTGATCCAAACCAAAAAACACTAACATAGATGCTTTCCATTAATCCCATGGCTTGGCAGTTAAGTCCTTTTGTTTCAGGTTTTCAATGCTGTTGCTATGTCATGGTGTTCCAGTTCTTTATGCATTTTATCATCAGCAAATATAATAAAATTAAGGCTTAAAATAAATTATTGCTTGACAGTAGGAAACAGAATTCTGAAGGCCCTCAAAGTGCAATTTATCCTTCTGGGCTTTTGGCTTCAAAGAAGGGTTTTTTCTAAAATAACCAAGAAAATCAGGAACCCTTGCAACTGAACTCAAGCATTTCACAGACCTTGAGAAAAACTGCATCAATTAGGAGTTGCTATCTGTAGATAAAGATTGCTGCAGAAGAGAAGGGAAGGGAAGCCAAGGTAAGGCAAGGGAATGGAAGGCAAGGTAATGCCAGAGAAAGCATATCATAGATTATTTGCCATGAATTCTGTGACGTTTGTTACTTCAACACGTTTGGTATCATAAAGCTGCCAAGTGCAAGGTAACTTTCACAGATTTGTCAGGCAGTTGTGTTACAACCACTGTCTGTTCACGTCCAATGCCACAAATTCAGCTGAGCTGCAGTCCGAGTTCCCTTTTCAGTCTCCTTAGAGTCTGGTAGATGAATGTAGGTATGTTGATATATCCATATAATCTAAAATTTCACTGGGGCGAAACATGGATCTGATCAGGGAGAGAAAGGGGCTGAATAGTATCCATTTCCTTATGTCCCAGGACTTCTGCATGTTCTTACGGTCCACTCTAGATCTCTCTGGCTTTGCTGCCTCCTTTAAACAGCTCTCTCGGCTGTGCAATGTTCTTTTGCCTCTCCGAGAGTCTTCTCCACTTCTTCCCTGCAACTCCGCTGCTCCCAGACTTCAATACAGCAATGAGTACTCTCCTGTAACAATTTCTCAATGGCCATTATTAGCTAGCTCGCAGAAATATCAATTGAAAATATTTTAGTAGTTATTTTCAACAGCAACAAATGAGTTGTCATTGACAAGTACAGAAATAAAAGTTAAACATACTCAGATTATTGCCTCCTCACATTAAAAATGAACCTTGGTTAGATGTTATAAACCTAGATCTTGTAATTGACAATCTAATAATTTCCAACAAGATGGTGTAAAAGCATTCATGCGACATGGAAGTATAAACATTTTCTGTCATATGCTTTTGTATGTTTCCACCTATATTTTTGAACAAATAATGACTGCGTAAGAGGCTAATTTCCCCATAAATACAAAAATGAAAGTGCTTGCTGTAAAAATGCAGACAGACAAGTTTACCCAGGAGATAACTCTGCTTTAGCATGGATTAATTTGTTCATGACGCATTCTTATTCTTTATAAACTTTGCAGGAACCTTAACAGATACAAACTGTTCCAAGATCTGTATTTTCACGATCAGTGATGCTTGTGCAAAAGCAAAAAAAAATTTATCTTGGCAAGACAGAAAGACATCAACGTAAGCCCAAAGCTATTCTTTTTCTACATAAATTTCAGTGTCAAAATGGTAGGAAAACCAAAATAATTTTCAAGCTGCTACAGGGTACTGCCAACTGTGAAAAAGAGAAAGACAGCTATAAACATAATTATTCAAGTGAGTCCTGTTAACTAACAGGAAGATTTTGAAGGGCTATTACAGAATTTTCTAAACATGTTTGGTTTTTTTTTCCTGATATGCAAGATAGATAGATAGATAATAAACAATTATGGTAGTTTTCTCCTTTGCAAAAAAGCTTACAGATGCAATATTAGCCAGGTTGAATTGGTTCCTAGCAGAATACATGTGGAGGGCAAATCCTGATGTAGTTTTTAACTCCAGTTTTTCAGGATCTCTGTTAGATGTTCTGCGTAGCAATACCTTCCAAACAAATCTGTTTGGGGTAAAATTCTAACTATCATTTCAGTGGAACATCTGCAAGACTGAAGAACAAATATTGGGTCCTTAGGCACGTAAAAGAAGAGATCATATTTGAAATATTTTTTCTTTTGTAACCACGAAGAGAAGATTCCTAAAGGATTGCTCATGGGCTGTCACTGATCTGTGAGCCACCTCAAAAGGTACATGCCTTGGAAGGAAAAGGTGCCCATTGCTGTGATGGCACCTGTTACTGTAGCTGCTGCTCTTCCAGGTACATGGCAAAAGAGGGCAGTGGAGCACTGTACATTTCAATAGGTTAAACTAATGATCCCTGCAGCTCCTTTATCTACATTTCTTTACTGCAAAAATTATTACAATACCTAACAAAGCAATCATGTTGTATTAATAATATCCAGACAGTTTAAACAGAACATCTCTTTTGCTTTCATTGAAAATGACATTCCTCTCCTAGTGAGCCTTGTAATCAATTGATTGAAACCTCAATACCTTCCAAATCTCTGGTGACAGGAGGTATTGGATTTTCACCCACTAATGGGATTCTTCATGTTGGTTTCATTTGCATTACCTCCTTCACATGCACTCCAGGGAAGTTAGCATTCCTGCCTATAACACATCTGTCTGAGTTTAAAATGGCATACAATAGCTTAGGTGTCCTCACACGGAATGAGTTTTGTTTTCCTTCCCTGTGTCACTAACAAGAAACTGTATTGGTTTTAGGCAATGTACCACAGCCAGTCATTGCCTGTGTTGGGTGCTTTCTTAATTTACTGGGCAGTTCTACTTTCTGAATCCTTCCCAAGTGTTTCCAGACTTTGTCTGCACCGTGTCCATTTCAAAATATGTTCATTCATGCAACTTTAAACATTCAGCAACACCATCTGTTGTTCCTATATTTAAGAAAAGAGCTTGAAGGTCAAAGATATCTTCAAACATTTCTAGTTTTACATTGTAATATAATCAAATCTGAAGTTTGGGTTTGCTTTGGTTTTTCAGTTGGGGTCTGGGATACTGTTTCCTTTCATTGAAAGCAGCAGTTCCCAATTGTGCATAAGTTGACATAGATAATATGTCATTAAAAATAATGACATATTATTTACGAGGAATGGTCACAGTGAAGAACCATCACCTCTCTACCCAACAACCTTCTTTCATCTTGTCAAAACCAGCCTTCAGTCTTTCTTTAAAATAACAAATGTTTCCAGTGCCAATATACTCCTTAGGATGGCAGTGCTCTAACCAGATTTATTAGCAAAGCTCTTTCTTTACCATTATAAGCCAAAGTCTGGTACTCAAATTTCATTTACTTCAAAATCCTACATTTTATTTAATGGCTCTAACATGTCAGCACTGTCTCCAATGTTTCTTTGATGCAAAAAGACAAGGGGATGTGACAAGTTAAACTTTGATGTGCCACATCCAACCTGAAGTTTGAATTATTTATAAATATTTGGAAAATTACATAAAATGATAGTGTAGTGATATGCAGCCCATTACCACTACATTCTCAGATCAAAACACAGTAATCACCAACATCATTATCTTATTTGACAGCAGTTTCAAAGGTAGGTCACTGGACTGCGACACACTGTGTTGGTTTGTCAGCCTGATTCTTCCATAGTCCAAGTACTGAATTCAAGGAAAGTGCCCCTCAGCTTCCTCAGCTTTGGTTTCCTCTCCTCTAAAGCAAGAGGGCTAACATCCATCTTCTCTGTAAAGTGTCTGGACATCATGGTGTACATAGTTTTTATATTTACAGTATAGAGGCTAGGTATTATTTCTGTTATTACAGTTTTTGTTCTATTTTTACAGTGATATTGCATTATTCCTACTCCTACAGTTTTCTGCCTCCAGGGTGCTAGGTCTTGAGCAAACACAAATGCAGTCTGGTCAAAGTTGACTGCTGTTTACATTTGAAAAATATTTCAGAAGTGTAAGACCATCCTTTCTGCACCAGTGCACTTAAACTTAGGGGGAAATCGATATTTTTCTCAACAATTGACTAGGGCTTTTCCAGTAGGTGTTTTCAGTGCAAAAAGGCACAAACCAGCCTCAAATATAAATAGAAAAACCTTGCAATAGTGCTAACCCCACAGATTGCTAGCTTTTTTTATGAGATGCTTATAGAAATTTTTTTATGCTTTGATTAACTCTCTGAGACAGAGAACAACACTTTTCTTATTGAAAGAAAGGCTGTTTATTTTCTTTTTATTTATTCATCTTGTCCTTAACTAAGTAACAAAGCAATATAGTATTTTAGTGTTGTATCTAACAAGCAGTCTAAAACGGTCTTCCTTTCGCCTCTCCTTAATTATTCCTAACTTCCTGATATAGGTTTCTGTATAGACATACATTTAGACTTTTAATATAGATTTTTAATATAAAACTATACATAAGGTTTTTATCATTTGCATTTTACATTAAATTACATTTATATAAAGATATATATATACACACACACATATCACCATTCAAAAAACCTAAAAACTTAGCATGTCCAGAACAGGTGAAAATCAAGTAACTTTCCAAACCTGTGTTGTCAGTTATAACACCATAGAGTTCCCATGTTGTTTCAGCACCAAAAGAAGGGCATTCCACTGTCACATATCAAAGCTGAGGATCCTCTTGAAAGAGACAACACTTTATCCAAAGGTGCTGAGTAGGAAACGAGACAGGCATGGACAGGCTGCTGTCCTGACCAGAGATAAAGTTTATCCAGAAAGTTAATTCAGAAGTGCCTTTAACTTGTGATGAAGTTTATGTCCATTCTCATTCCTGTTGACATAAATGTAATGAAAAGCCATAGAAACTTCACATTGTCAGGAATTCTAGGAGCTGCTTTTGCAAACCAAGTGGTCTCACCCTTCGTTTCTGGGGCACTGACCCAGCCCATGTAATAAACTGTGACCTAAATCTAAGCAAAACGAGAAAATCAAGATCTGTTCAGTGGTCATGGAAAAACAAAATGACCACTTTCCATTCAAGCATCACTGGTAATAAATGTGTGTCCATAGTGTGTGTATGCTTAACATGTCTTTAAACTTATGATAACAAATCCTTTTGGTGCAAACCCTAATGTAACAGATATTGCACAAAATGTTTTAAAAAACAGAAGAGTTATAATTGCTAAAAAAGAAATCAGCAAAATGCAGGTGAATAATAAGATTTACTTGTGTTTCTAAATTTAAAAACAATCAACTTTTTACACATGGAAAAAACCAAAATCAAGCTTTCCTCAGCAAAGACCATTATTCAAAGGACAAATTATTCTAGGCCACAAGTGCCATCTGCTACTATTACAGCTAAGGAAAGGAAAATGTAGTCACTTTCTGCCTTGAAAGTGCTTATTCTCCTATCTTATGATGCTTAAAGATGATGATAATTTCGCATTTTTCACATCCTGTCCCCTATCAGGGCACAAAATCTGCTGCCTACATGTGGAAGGGAAATCCAGCACAAGTTTCCAGCAGAACAGCTCTAATGGGAGGAAAATGAGGCTGGAAGGTGGTTACAGGCCTACATGTTAGGATAAAGAAGTGTGAAGGGACTGTTCCAGAACCAAAATCAAGCAGTAGACATCACCCAGTCAATTACAAGAGCAATATCTACATTCTTAAAACAAAAGAGTTCTGAAACTAGCCACTAGCTGAAATAGTATGAGAAAAATAAATTAATTTCACAGTTAAAGCAACTGCTCTAGTTATATAATTGTAGGTCAAAAAGCAATGAAGTTACAGTACCAGTGCAGGCATCACAGGAATGTAAAAGGAAAGTTATTCACAGGCTCAATTCAACCAACAGCTATCTTAAAAACGGCAAATTAAGAAATGCATTTTACTATGCAGATTTAAGTGCTATTTAATAAAATATTCATTAAACATATTGCTACATGTCCACACTGGGTCACAACATCAAGTTGTTTGTTAAGGCACATCACCATAAATGTTTTATTGTGCACTGATCTTGTTTTCAATCCTGCATCAAAGGGTTACTGCCACAATACAACATGTCCTGAAGTCAGTCTAGCTCTACACTTCCTCCCCTCACCAAACACTGGATAGCTTCTGTCAGGGTAGGCTCTTCTCTGTCTTCAAAGTGCCTGTCCATGTGAGAAATGCACCTGGGGTTTGCCAGTCTCCAGAGGATATCCCTGACTTTCATCCACCCACCCATCCATCCATCCATGTTATACCATATACTGATTCCTTCTTCCAGCTATTAGCAAAGTGTCCTGCAACCCCTGAAGCACAGCTACCACCCATACACCCCATCCAGGATGCTGCCTTTCAGTCAGTGCTGAATCTCAAGAGGCTTTCGGTTATTTTTACAGTTATCACAAAAAAAAAATTTGATTTTTCTAATCATCTAGAGACCCAAGGTGTGTAAAGTAAGTCTAGTTTGCCTAGCTGACATTTACAAAATAGCACCAGCATATTCACAAACTTATCAGGAATGACCCCTTTTTGGTACAGAGGTTCTTTGGAGTGATGATTCTTCCACTTTCTTTCATGAAATCTGCTGAACTGAAGGCACTCATTACATAGTTACATAGCTACAATTTTCAACCATATAACATGAACATTTATATTTCATGAGGTAACAGTCTGCCTTCTAATTTAGCAACATATTATATAGAACACACATTACATAAATAAACATTATTACTTTTAAGTTCTGTGTATTACATTAATCATTGTCAAATCAGCTCAAAAAAGGGTATTTGGCTACATGGGCCAAGAAGAGTGACAAGGTGGCTGGATGTCATCCTAACTACATCACTTACTTAGCTGCTACTGTTTGCAGCCTGAAGAAGGACTCCAACTGTTTATTAAAGCACATATGCATCCTCAAAAACAAAGCTTTTGCTAACAGAAATTGGCACTGCTCCACTGAAGTCAGCTGAATGTTTGTAACAAATGAACAGCTCCTCCACAGCAAGCAAAATTCTGCCTTTATGTATCATCCCACATGCCCATAGGATTTTGCCTACATGATTAAAAGAGAATGACTCACAACAGTGTCTGCAGTGTCTTCCAAGCCTGTCCCAGCCTCTTCTGTTGTGCTCTACCTTCCTTCTAGCTGACCTTGTTTCTGAGACCATAAGTAAGAGAAGAAACCCTTGGCTGTTAATAAAGGTAATACTATTTCATAATACCATCACATATTTACCCATGAAATTCACAGCACCTCTCACATCCAGACTTGCATTAAATGAATTTGGTATCATCTTGTTCCTCGGACAGGAACAGTCAAGTATTTATTTCCTAAAGGCTGGTTTATAGAAGTTCTAGAATAAATACATTACATATACTATTTCCAGTTAATTCACCTGAATATTCTGCAAAATTTTAAAAAGAGAATCATCATGTAAATTTAATAGACAATACAGGACCTTGCTGCTTCATACATAATTTAGTTTTAGAACTAAGAGAGCTTTCATGAACTCACATAAAAAGCAAGTTTTCTCTTCTCTTCTACCTTTAATTTAAAATCTTTCTAGGCTTGTAAGCCCACGAGACAAAAAATTAATGTCACTTCAGAAATCTCAAAAATAGCAGTTTATGCATTCAAATATGTAACAGGTTTTTCCTGGGCTCAAAATGTTTTCATCATTATTTGATACATCTCCAAGTAAAAATCCCAACTGAGGTATAGAAATGTGGCTTTTCAAGAGTTTAATAAGGTGGGGGGGTGGCAGTGAGTCTGCATACTAACATGAGAGAATCAGTGTTTGAACCCCTGACAAGAGATGCACTGCAGCTCTCATTTATTGTGGCTTTGCACTGAAAATAATCACTATTGATACTTTAGTCTTGTAAATTTGGATTACACATAGGTGTATAATGAAATGTCAGAATAAAGGGGTTCCACTACCACCTTGTGAAATTTCCTTGCTCTCATCAGCATCTGCCCACCATCCAGAATGGCAGGTAGGTGTTGCAGCACAACTCCAAGCACTGAGGAGAAAGATTTTTCTACCTGGGAAGAAAAGGTACAATGGCCTTTTGCATTGAGTGCCTTTTTGTCCAGTTAGGATTCTGTTCTCCATCTCTATATAAACTGTGAGTAGCCTAGGTATGAGATGACAGGTTCGATGCTGAAGTGTGCCATTCCCATGAGATTGTTTTTCTCTTCAAAGCAGTTCACATTTAAGGCAGGCAATACCTGAAAATCCTACTGTAGCAACTACCCATATGGACATTATACTTACTGTAACAGGCTTTGCATAGCTGAAGACAAACACAAAGGAAGATAAAAATTGGACAAGATTATGGAAAAAAATTACACTACACTAGAGTATGCCCAGCATGATTATATTATAGTCAGAGCGATGAAACTGAATTAATTTCCAATTCCTAGAAATGTGCTGGAGTCCCCACAGAGGTGTAAGAATTAAACAGGCTATAAGTAAGTTGTGATTTTCATCTTCAACTTTCAGGCTACTATTATCTATGAAGGTTTCATTCTCCATGTATAAGCACAGTGGTCATCCTGCTGTAGTGACTGGTGTGTATCACTTCAGGTCCAGACCATGCCATATCCAGATGTGTCGTGTAGGAACTGTAGATGTAAAATGTAAGGATGACCAGGACTACTGGGAACAGATTCCCACACAGTCCCAGTTCTGTGCCTCCATTCTTTTGTTTTACCTAGCTAGCACACATTAAGAGCTAAGAAAAGAGTTTGTAACAGCAAGCCAGCCAGTACTCATTCCAGTGGAAGACTCTCAAGAATACATGATTGATAGGATCATAAAATCCTAGAACAGTTCAAATTGGAAAGGACATCAGAATCTCTGTAGTCCACTGAAATGCTCAAAGGAGGGCCAGCTTTAAGGTCAGAACATGTTGCTCAAGGGGTCTCGAAAACATCCAGAAATAGAGTACTCAACTACAGCTCTCAGCAATAGGAAAGACATGGACCTGCTGCAGAGAGTTAGAGGAGGGACACTGGAATGACCAGGGGAACATATCACCTCTTCTATAACAGACTGAGAAAGATGGGGTTGCCCAGCCTGGAGAAGTCTCCCGGGACAGCTTATAGCAGTTTTCCAGTACCTAAAGGGGGCTACAAGAGAGCTAGAGAGGGACATTTTACAAGGGCATGTAGTGATAGAACAAGGGGGGATGGCTTTAAATTGAAAGAAATTTAGATTTAGAAAGGTTTAGATCTTAGGAAGAAATTCTTTTCTCTGAGGGTGGTGAAAGACTGGAACTGGTAGCCCTGAGAAGCTGTGGATGCCCCATTCCTTGAAGTGTTCAAGGTCAGGCTGGACAAGGCTTTGAGTAACCTGGTCTAATGGAAAGAGCTCCTGGACAAACTCAAACACAAAAAAGGAAGCTTACAGAGGGTGGAAGCAAGGACGTGCACACATTGACAGCTCTTTTACCCCCAAAAAACCGTTATTTAGTTCCTCAGTCTTCTCCACGTTCTGGGAAACCACCTTCTGGAGAGGAGTCATGTTTTCTTTAGACTTTATCACCCACAGATCTATAGAAGCATTGTTTGTTGCCCTTGATGTCCTTGATGTTCCCAACCTGATCCCTGGATGCTTGGACAATTTCAGAGTATTCCTCTCAAGCTACCTGTCCTTGCTTCCACACTTTGTAGGCTTTCTTTTTGTGTTTCAGTTTATCCAGGTGCTCCTTGTTTAATGCAGGCCTCCTGGCATTTTTGCCTGACTATGTCTCTGTTGGGATGCATCACTCTTGGTCTTGGAGGAGGCAATCCTTGAATATCAACAGGTTTTCTTGGGCCCCTCTTCCCTCCAGGACTTTATCACACCATACTCTACCAATCAGACCCCTGACGAAGTCAAAAGTCTGCTCTCCTGAAGTGCAGGATAGTGAGCTTACTGTGCACCCTCCTCGCTGCCCTAAGGATCTTGAACCTCACTGTTTCATGGCCACTGCAGACAAGTTCAATTATGCTGTATCAAGTTACTAGAAACATACACTGATGACTGCCTCTCTGGGTGCTCAGTGTCCTCCTTTTATCTTCACGAATACCAAGACTCCATTAAACTCCCACTTAGTTATCATCCCTATTAAGTGTGTCGGAATGCTATTGCAGTAGAAAATAAAAACAAGTCATTAGCAGGGAGATTGACTGTAAACTTATTTTATATTACATAATATTCTGAGTTCAAAGGGACCCACAAGGATCATCTTTTTAAGTGAATGGCCTATATGGGGATCAAACCCACAACCCTCATGTTTTAAGCACCATGTTCTAACCAACTGACTAATCTCATCTACATACCTCACAAGAGTGGTGTTGATAGGATGCCCAGAAGTGTGCTAATTGTAAGAGCTTTATAAGAAACATGCCCTGCAAGTCAGCTAACTATGTCACATATACTTTCCATGAGAAGCACAACTTAATGAAGACCTTGTTTAACTTTTGCTGTAGGTATCATGGTGAGTTTGCTGGTTGTCCATTTAATAGGGTTCACAGCATATGTAACTCACTATTGAAATGGTGGAGCACAATAGCAAATAAAATCTCCATGTGTTCAAGTTTACTCCAATATGCAATAAATATGGAAGAGGCTATTCACACAAAAAGGCTTTTTTTTTTTTCTCCCCAGCCCCTGGTACATACATTCCTGTATTTCATGCAAACCCAAACATTTTTTACACAGGTTTTATATAAAAAACTATAGTACCCAAAAAGCATCAAAATCATGCAGCAGGTTTTACTGTGTGTTTTAAAACTCAGAACTTCACGGGGGGTTCTTTCTTCCTTTGCACTTCATGACGTAAGCACAGAGATGTACTACATCAAAAATTTGTACTTTTGTAAGAAGATGTTGGCCAAAATATTACAGCTCTGCTACCTTCTCTCTGAGATGCTCTTTTCTCACACGTATTTCTTGGTCATAATAGGTTAATTACCTAATAGTGTTTCCCCCCCCCTAATAAGTAGAGGCTTTGTCTCTTTGAGGTCAATGGAAAAAAACAAGACATAAAATCTATTTATTATTAATGCATTTCTTCCAGTCCACAAACCCAGAATTCTTTTTATTTTTCCAAAGTAAACTGATCAATTTTTTTATAAAAATGATTAATTTAAAATTTCTATATACAATATCACTTGTGTTTGATCATCAAGTCCTCAAGAAAGCATCTGGTTGTCAAGTAAATGTATTGTGGGCATTAATAGAGTCGGGTTTCAAGGATAAAGGAATAAAATCAATAAAAAACATGTAAAGATTCTCAGCTTGCTCTAGAGTTGCAAATTTCTAATTCGATCATATAGATTGTACAAATGTGTGTACATATACACACATATATGTATGTGCACATGTATGTATATTTGTATGTATACACACTTTCTGGAAAGTGGCAATTTTTGTGGTGCAAGAGTCTCATTTGCATTAGCTGTACTTTCTTAAAATTTGAACACTGGAATCTCTCTTCTGTCTTGATATAACATTCTTTCTTCTTCTTTTTTTTCCCATTTTTTTCTCTTTCTTAATCAATCACAATTTTTTCCACACTTTATTCTCAACCATAATCCACATTCAAACTATGTTCTACAACAAAACTCTGAATGTCACCTTATTGGTATCCTTCATGTATGATTTAATGACTTGTGAAAATGCCAGTAAAAATCTTTAGTATTCCAAAGAAGTACATCAAAACATTCAAAATAAGGATATAATTCTCAACAGCAGACAGTGTTATGAGCGCCTCCAAGCTGATGCTCAAATTTTCTCATTTGGGTAACATTTTAAAAGTTATCAGAATGCCTCTAACAAGAGCAGATGCTGATGTGCAACTACATGGACCATATTAGCAATTAATACTAGAATATTAAAAGCAACACATAAAATTTTAAAAAGGGCTATTTTAAAGGGTATTATGATATTTGATCAAAAAGCTTAGTTTAATGTAGAACAGCAAATAAGCAAGTGTGTGCTGCTTTCCAATACACTCATCATTTTGTCAGCCCACTTCAGGAAAATCAATCCGTGCAGTTTGTCTACAAATGGCGTTACTCTCTAAGTCACAGTTCAGAGGATTAATGCTTAGGAGGAAAAGGAGAAAACACACATATATCAAAAAAACCTGGGGAAGAAGTCATCTGTTGAGAAACAGCAGTGGAAGTTTCCCATATGTATGAATGCCCAACTGCAGCCCTGATGCAGTGTCATGCAGCAGAGGAGGGAGCAGCAAGGCGAGCATTTAACATCCATACACAATGTGTGTGCAGAGCCTGATCTTTAGGTGAAGGGCAAAGATGCATGTTCTTTACAACTCACACTGCCACCAAGAAGCAAAGATATGGTCTGCTCATGCTACAGGTTTAATACATTTGTTACAGTGACACTGTATTCCCCAACACTGTCCAAAAATTTGTCATTTAAAGGGCCCTGCTAGTTTCAAGTCCTAGAATCATGGTCTAAATTGTACAATCCCAACAATCACACCCATGAACTGTTTATAAACACATAAATCATGCCAAGTGCTTGTCACATTACCAATAATCTAAGGCTCACAGATTTTAAGGGCACAAGAAACAACTGTGAAATCATCACCTTGCATAGAGCAGACAGTAGAAAATCGCTCCTAGACAGAGCCCTCCACCAAATGGGGCTGGCACTGCAAAGGACAGATCTACGTGTCCTGCCTGACATCAGCCTGAAGGTTACTCTACTTTACACTCACGTGGAGGGGAAAAGGTACAGCTGAACACTTGTATGACACAAGGACATCTTGAGGATGCAGCACTGGCCATCCTTGGACCTCAGCTAACCTTTCATCTCTGCGGAGACCCTCCTATGCTGGAATAATCTTCAAATGCTCATTTTAAGCCTGTTTCAGGGAAATGGTATAAGATGCACAGAGGGCATACCATGAAGACACTGATATTAACCCATTTTTACGAGGAAGAAACTAGAAAATAAGCAAACCTGGGATGTTCATTGCCTGGTTACTCTTACATGCCACATACAGAAAATATTTAATAAATCTGTAACGAGTTGGCCTGAGAAGGGATTGAGTAAAGAATTACTTATCCAGAAACATACTGCATGTTGAAGTCTGATGTGACAGGGTTCCTGGGACCATGCTACATAGCATGCTGCCTTGCAGTAGGAATTAATCCATAAAATACGTTACACTTCTGCTGATGAAGAAGTGGTAACTTTTTCACAGACTTTTTCACAATAAAAAGGCAAAGCTTTGAAATAGCCTTTTACACAATTCTTGAACAGCCTACTAAATTGCTCTTGGACTAAAAGCATACCTTCAGACCATGACATTACTCATTTTTGAGGTATGTCAAAGATGTCTCTTGGCTCAAGTAGGAACACGGTAAATTGTCTTTGTCTTGAACTACTCATGATGTTACAACCTGTCTTGCAGCAAAAAATACTTACAGGTAAACTCTATCTACCTGATGCCATCATACACTGCAGGTCAGTCGCACATGATGTTTAAGATATCACCTTTGAAACACTACCATACATTAAGGGAGAGCAACCTGGTGAAAATTGTCGAGTTGGAGCAGGCATCTAATTACACCAAACAGAAACAAAATCATCACCAAATTTCTGAGCAAACAAGTAAATAAATATAAAAATAAGGCTTGTAGGTACTCCACTGTAACTGATTTCGTAATTTTTACTGTATTAATAGCTCTCTCAACTTTAGTAACATCATGTTGTTTCAAATTCACATGCTAACCTGCCAATATATTTCTGACTCTGTCGAAACCAACTGCAAAATTCCTCACAGAGCTCAGCAAGGCCAGAATTTCATTCTCTTCTATCAAGCATCGCAACAATAGGGAAAGGTGAGTTTCAGATCTTTAGGGTTTTGTATTTGTTGATACACAATAATGAACACATGCAGATCCAAACCAAACACATCTGTGACTTCTACTACAAATCAAATTCAATACTGCTGATCATTGTTCCTCTTATTTGTAGGACGTATTAGGCTAAAAAAATACCCATTTGTGTTTATACAAGTGTTTATATATATATTTATATATAAACACAGATATATATTTACCTTATTTAGAATAAAAGCTGTTATAAAAAAAAATTTCTACATCTTGTCTCCTAGAAACAATATGCTTAAAATAATAACGAGCCAGCTGGAAACACTAGTGGTCAGACAATAACTGAACGGACTGCTTCATGGTTTCTGCAATTATTAAGCTGATTAACATCAGTTATGATGGGTAGTATAAAATACATTTGGTCATATCAACAAATCAGGTATATTATGAACTGCACACGTATCTCTTGATATTTAAAGTTTTGTGAAAACCATATTCCTTTGCCACATTCCACACAGTTCTATAAGTGACGGTTTGAAATGCTGGTTTACTGTGAAATAATTAACACTAAAAGGCAAAACCTCTGCAACTGTCTCACCCGCAAGCTCCTACCGGCTGGGAGAGGGGCAGAAGGTGTGCACCACTGTTAATTTGGAAGGGAACACGTGATACAACCTGACATGTCAACGTGTGAAGAGGTTTTTCCACTTAGGTAAAAACAAGTGTACTGACTGGTGAAACTGCAAATAAAAAAAGATAAAGAAGAGGACTTGGAGGTTATTTTATTTGCACATAACTAAATGCATAAGGGAAACAGAGCTATGGCCATTTTTAAATGCCTGTTGGAGTTTCCCCCTCCTCCTCCTCCCTCTTCCCTTGCAGTTCAGAGCTGTTGAGTAACAGACATTTCAGAGCGTGTAGGGGGAAGTAAACAAATGCACTGCTGCTGTAGTTGCAGGGCAAGGAAACATTGATGTCACTGCTGCTATAATCACATTAGTAGCGTGTGTTAACGGTAATGTCATGTTTGATCAACTAGTCAGGTCAAAAGCCCTTCAAAACACAATATGAAAAGAAGCACAAACCGAAATGGCAAGAGAATCGACTTCCAAACAGTTTTCTTCCACATACAGACCCCTGTTGCAAAGGTGAGCTTTCGGTCACCAACACTCAATGTCAAATCATCCTGAACCACATAATTAGACTTTACACCTGGCTGGTTGCCTGTTCCCCCACTTTAAACCCGAATTAGATTCTTTTCTTATTACCCACTGTGTATATGCACCCACATCCTGCGGCATCCAAATACATCCCGCCGGGGATAATGCATGCAGGCAGAGTTTGCTCCTGTTCCCGACAGCTTGTGTGTCAAGGACAGAAACAGTTACAGCCCAAGTGTTTGGGACCATTTTACTTTGAGTAGGTTTTTTCTGCTTTAAACACAATGTGTTGCTGTCTCTCCACTTCAGCACAGGGTATTCAATACAACCAAACAATAAGAGTAAAAACAGCCAACAACAAATTCTCTCAGGTGGGAAAACGGGTGGGCAGGATACATCCTCTGTTGTGTCCCAACATGCTCGGCACATACATGTTCATCAATTGTGTACTTTTTTTATCAACATTTTCTGACACTGCCGAGCTTGGGCATGTGGTAAACCCTTGACCATTAACCCTTTTAGGGAGAGTAGCAAGTAGGAAATGCAGTGTCGGTGAGACCAGACAAGGACTGCTGCCATCCAGAACTTCTCATGCATATTTTTTGTCATCTACTTCACTTCTTTCCACTAATCTGCCTCTGGGAAGGAGACACCTGTCCCCGCTTCACATCCCCTCCCCGAAGTCTGCCTGCTGGCACTGGCCGGATACCTGACATCTTTCCCTTCATCTTCCGTAACTTCCCGATTTGCCCGCGGACTGATGAAGAGCTGGATTTTCCCCATCCCCTGGGCTCACCTTTTAGGTGTGCCTAGCGGCGCAGCCACCGCCTGCATACCAATTTGGGGCCGCAAAGGCACCGCACCCGGCCCCAGCCGCTCCCGCGGGCGCGCTGCCCTTTGCACGTTGTCACCTCTCGGAAATTAAAGCGGGGGGACACGGGGACGGGGTCAGCCACAATTTATCCCGGCCAGCAGGACCGGTCCAGCATGTCCCCAGGGGACACGCATGCCTGCGTGCGGCAGGCACTCAGGCACGCACATCCACTGGTGTGTGTGTGTGTGTGTGTGTGTGTGCGTGGCGTGGCGTGGGGCGCCTGTGCCACATCCATGTGCGTGCGTGTGAGAGTGAGCGTGTGTGTGTGCGTGTGTATGTGTGTGTTGTGTGTGTAAGGGGAGGGGAGCGGACTGGGAGGGAAGGAGGGAGGCAGGGAGGGAGGCAGCCCCGCCGCACCCGCGCATCCCCCGCGCCGCGGAGAGCAGAGACTCACCGGGTCACCCTGGTCTCTGAAGGTCAAGCTCAGGTTGGTTTCTTGATCGCAGTCGTCCTCCGGGCTCTTTCGGCTCGGTTCTTCGCTCGCGCCTTTTTTTTTCTTTCTTTCTTTTTTTCCTTTCTTTCCTTCCCCTTCCCTTCCCCTGCTCGGCCGCGGTGGCGGCGGCTGCCGCCCGGCGGGGCTCTCGCTGCCGCTCCCGGCCCCGCGGGGTGAATCCCAGCTCCTAAGCCCTGTCCCCGCGGCGCCGCTCAGATCCCATGGTCGCAATCCACATCGCGGCAGATGTACCACAGAATCACGTAGAGGATCAGCAGGATGGCGAAGATGAACAAAGCCACCAGGATAGCCTTGGTCACCGGAGAGATGAGGGACTGCATGTCACCCGCGGACCGCCGCCGAGGACAGACGACTCGGGAGCTACACGGGGGCAGCGAGCGCGGACGGATCCCGCGGCCCCGCCGCCGCCCCCGCCGCCGCCGCCGCCTCCTGCGGTCCCCCCGCCTCCCTCCCGTCTCCCGCCGTGGGGGAGCCCCGCCGCCCCGGTGCGTGCCGGGGTTGGAACTGCGCCGGCCGGGGTGCGGGGGGGACCACGTTTTCTTTCCCTGTCCAACCCCGCCGTCCGCACTTGGCAGCTCTGCCATCCTCACTGCCCACCGGAGACCGACCAGGAGTGGCGGGCGGGGGGGGGGCGGGCCGGGGCGGCCT
>VWZF01001784.1:0-23007 GCA_013396755.1 Sclerurus mexicanus | reverse complement strand
TTTTCTTTTTTTTTTTTTTTTTCCCCAGGCAGGTAGGCATGGGTGACAGCCTGCCAAGTTTTCCCCCGTGGCTTTGTGGTCTGGCATACGCACCAAAGGTGCCTCACGACAGATAGCGAGAGAACAGGACAGAAAGCTGGAAATTGGATGAAAGACCATCGCTTGCCTACTCAACCCCAGCAGCAGCTCCGGTGCATCTTTCAACTCAGCCCTGAGTTCTGTAGCACCAGAAGTGCCCATAGAGCCCCACATCGCATGTGCGCCAACCTTGGCACTCAGTGCCTGAAGTGTGTCCCCAGACACCTGCCTGCTGGCCCGGAACAGCTGGCCAGATCCAGGTGCCCCAAGCCCTCCACTGCGCTGGGAGGCAACCAGAGATGCAGGCACCTTTTCGTTAGAACACCCAAGCAGGTGGCCAGCAAGAGCACCCTCAGTGGGACACCAGCTGCTCTGACGGCACCAGCAGCTTCTGGTGCAATGCAAAGAATTGTCACATTGGATATCTACTGGGGACAGAGCCAGGTCTTCACAGAAGGTGCTCACTGGATTTCAGTTCTGGGTGCAGCCATATCAACAATACAGAAACACTGCAGACAGGCATGGAACTGTGTAAGATAGGGCTTAAAGAAACTTTGATACATCATCCCCCGAGAAGGACAAGAGCAACTTTATCGAGAGGGAAGGAAAGATTAAAACTTCAATATATAAAAAGTGGATATATAAAGGATAATCAAATTTGAGAGGAAGAAGGTAAGATATTGCTATATAGGTATTTCAGGCATAAACTCCCTAGAGGAAAAACTCTTATTAATGCTAGCATGGGGATTTAAGATGGAATGGAAAGAAAATATGAAAGAGAAATATTAGGCTCTTAAATAAG
This sequence comes from Sclerurus mexicanus, assembly GCA_013396755.1. Lineage (NCBI taxonomy): Eukaryota > Metazoa > Chordata > Aves > Passeriformes > Furnariidae > Sclerurus > Sclerurus mexicanus. Next base: position 22,127 of record VWZF01001784.1, on the reverse strand, counting down.
GAGACTTCCGATACAGTGAAATGTCTAAAGGGTATGAGATAATATCCCAAGAGAATGTGTTGCAGGACACATTACTCAACTTTTTAAAAAAGCTCAGCTTTTTTGTGCAGGAGGAATGCTCAGGTCTTTAGGGATACCCACCATGCTGCCTCTGTCTCTAATGTTTTAGTTTCTCATCTGCAGAATGGTGTATTTCCTTCCTTTCCTTTTGGTGCGACCACCTTGCCCTGCAAGATTTTCACTGAACACTTTTTGTCTTTTGAAATAATTATGTCTTGTTTGGAGCTGTAATGCCACCAGGTTGCAAGTACCAAATTCATAAAATGCAACTTGGACTCCAAACAGCAACTTTGCTCATTATTTTATCCTTCCCATTTCAAAGGAGTGGTAGATTCTGGAGGCAGATGGCTGGGTACTTATGCCAGATACTTTGATATATAATTTTTCTAATCCTCTCTCTGGACATTACTATTTCCTTTGTGGAAAGGTGTTATTCCATGCAGACTAGTCGTTCAGCTGATTCGAGCATTTGTGTATTGCCATCAGCCTTCCTTGGCTTGTCAGCTCTCGATAAAGTGGTACCAAGTGAAGGCTGATAATCTCCATACTTGTCAGCATGAGAAGCAAAATAGTGCACCATCATTTCTGAGCCCAAAATGCATTTGATTGTGTAACATGTGCAATCTGTTCTGAATCGGTTTTGAATTCTGTTTAATTTGCATGTACTTATGCACGAGGGCATCCCTGAATAATTAAAAATATATAGCCTCTCTATGTTTGATGTTCTGTCATTGGTGGAGACTGAGCCAACACAGAAATCACAAGTTAAAAAGCAAATATATTGCCAAAGCTATCCTTAGTTGAGAAAGCTGATTTAAACAAGGAAGTAAACATAAAAACCATCTTAGTTTTCAGATGTCTTATTAGTAAGCAGTGGGGAAGAAGGAAATCGATCTTTGCCAAGCGAAGAGAGATAACAGTGACAGAAAAATCATTTTAATTTCCACCTTGTAAGCTGATATTAAATTAAACAGGAATACTAATACATGTAGCTTTTAGTTTTCTCTTTCTCGATTCCCTTTGAAAATGTGCTGCAGCAAATTCACATTTGCAAGGGAGAACATGCACAAAAGATGGGTGAAAAGACCCACAATCAAAAGCTAATGCAGGCAGATTTAAATGCCCAAATTAAATCCCATGCTAATGTGCTGGATGCTTGTGTGACGTAGATGGCATGAGGAGACTGGGCAGTTTCATGTTAAGTTCACAGGCAACCTTAGCCAATATGAAGTTATCCTCACTCCCTGTGGGCTCTCCAGTCCTTCTTCCAGGGTATTTATTCAGACTGGCTAGAATCTATTGGAAAGGCAAGGTCAGTTTTATATTCCCAGGCTTGGACAGTCTGCGTCACCCTGGATTCTACTAACGGGGACAAATCCTGCTGACTCATAGTATATCCCTGGTCTGGGAGGGGATCCGAAGCCATCGGATCCCTGGGTGTGGACTGCCATGTTTGAGAAGGAAACAACCAGTTGTCTGTGGTGGTGAATAAGGCTTGTGCCGACAGAGATTGTTGCTTGGAGGAGTCGTAACTATTAATCCTCTCTCACCATAAACTCAAGATCAACAGCAGTGCAAAACTAGTGTTTCCCTCTTTCAGTGAACACAGGGGCAGATCAGGAAGAAGACTGGTGAGTTCAGGTTGAAATACATAACAGTTTTAAATTCCTTACCAATGAAAACATCCAACCACCCTAATCCCTTTCCGTTTTTTAGGGCAATTGCTTTTGCATGTAATTTCAGGGGTGTCAGTGAAAGGCTTGTGATTTACACTGGTGTTAGCTAGAGGCAGTTCTGGTGCAGACGGTCAAACACAGGCTGATCATTTCCAAATATGATCTTTCACTGCATGTGCAATTTTCAATGGCTTCATGGAAATTTCAAATGCAAGAAAAATATGAGATACTTTCTGGTTTATTGGAATGATTTTGAGAACAATTTACAGAACAATTCCTTGGAGAATGAGTGTCAGAAACATGTCTAGGACGCCCAGTGAATGCACATGGCCAACTGTTCCTGGAATGTGTCTGCACAGAAGAGGGCCACACATGTTAGAAACACTAAAGGCAATTGTCAACAGAGGGGTTTGGATACGGCAGTCTGGCACTGCTGCTCAATTCTCAATGCATATAAATTTAGCCCAACTCTCAGTCTATTAGGTTAAAAATTGATATATTCAGTAGTTTTTGGTGTAGAAGTTTTATTACTGACTTCAACAAAACCAGGATTTTACCTAATTACAAGGAAGTACAATTAAATTAGCAAAAATTTGAGTCTAAGCTAATAAAAGAGTACTTGACTGTGAGCAGACTCAAAGGAAAATATGTTGTTTAAGGGACGGATAGTGGTTTTTAGAGCCTTCACCTCTATAGCATATTTCAAATCATTTCCAATCCAGAAGTGATGGAATGACTGCCTGGCATTTCCTCTGTAGCTTTAGTGAGTTTTCAGAGTGGATGTGTGTCTATATCATAAAAACACTGATGCAAGTGGCAGTAATTAGATTGGACAAATCCATAGATTACATGTCAGGCCTCAAGTACTGCTTTTTAGGACAAAATGTGCTGTTGCTGAGATAGTATCTGTTCTGTGAATTAGAAGAGAGTTATCAATCATCTCATGTTTCATAATGATGGACACACTATAAAAGCCTGGGTAGACATGAACAAGCAGCATGAAGAGCAATCAAACAGAACAAATAACCCTTTCAAAAGAGGGAGCCAGAAAACAAGATCTGAGTTATCAGTAATGTTAATTAATGGACCACCTTTTGGTGAGCTATTTAGATGAATTGAAGGCCTTAGAAAAAGCAGTGACTGGCCACAGCAAAGAACAGATTAGCTGAATCCTTGGAACAATGCAGCTTTGAAAAAAAAAAAAGATTCTTTATAGAATACTTGAGAGTAGAAATGCAGGAAGGAGACAGGAGTTACATATTGTCAAGCTGCATCACATCAGTAATACCCTCCTGGGGTACTGGAGTTCCACTTTCCAGGTTAGACTGTTTGGGAAAAGAAAGGCAAGAAAAAGCAACTGAAATGACTCAAGGCTGTAAGAATGGATCTTTATCAAATCAAAGCATCAAATTGGGACAGAAAATCAGGTAGCTCTGCTTTCCCAGACTCTTCTGAAGCTGCTGACACAAGCCCTCCTACCTTTTCAGGGAAGATAACAGCAGAGGATGGACAGTTCTGTTTGCCTTTGGGTTCACTGTTTACTTTGGGTTTGCCTTTGGGTTTACTGCTTCACTATCCAAGTTTGGGTGATTTACTTAATTCTTCTTTCCAGGAGGAGTAGAAAGTGGATTGCATCATTGTATTGTTGTGAATGTAACTTTGCTAAATACTGCATGTTCTCAAATATCATCCTTTTTCAGATATCAGCCCCCTGTTAGTGGACTTAGGAAGTGGAACATGTAATTTGACAGATATGCTTCCCTGACGAGAAAAGTCAAGCTGTTTAGAGAATGAAGGTACTCTTAAAATTGTCACTTCCATGAGGCTCAGCTGCACTTTTGTTCTTCAATTTTATCAACAGGAATTTGAAAACCTGGAATAAACTCAGCAAGCAAGTTAAGGAAAAGGAGAGGCAAAGGAGGTATCTCTGACCTAATTGTCCGTGAACGCTTTTTGATACATGTCTTTCGGATCAGAGCACAGAAAAGAGGCACATGTTAGGCACATATCTATCCTAAGAGGTAACTAATATTGCTCAGCTGTGTTTCCATCAGATCTCAAAAGTGAAATCCGATGAAATTTTAATACATTCTCCTTCCTACCTGGTAAAATGGTGTAGAAATCTATGAATAAATATTTTTCTGTTCGACTCTTTTCAAATATGCTTACCAGTCTTTTTTCATGTAGTGCAGGGAGAGAAAAGTAGATAAATTGATTAGACCTTCCCTTCCCTTCCCTTCTCTTCCCTTCCCTTTAATTCATCCTGCACACTCCTACACGAGCATTATACCAATACCTTGGGTTATGGATCTTTTATTTGTACTGAAATATAAACTGTCCTTTCATACCATGCATTTGGAATGAAAAATCTCTACTGAAAACCAAACCCAAGGTGAACTATTTGGAAAACATCTAGGAATTGCTCGACATCATATTGAAGTGCAGTGGAATAGCTGGGGGAGAAGTTTTCTGTTCTTGCATGCACCTTTGAAGAACCCCCTTTGAGTTAAAGATTTGGATATTGGACATCAAAACAGAATCCATTCAGCTTGAAATTATTTTCTCCAGCCAGTGACCACACAACTGGACTTTCAGGACTAATAGCTCCACTCACTCGACCACTAGATAAACAGTTTTGCTGTGATGGAGATTTGCTCCAACAATCGAGCTGTCATTTAAAGAGCAGAAAGATGTCCTGGAAAAAATGATAGCTCATGTGCAATATGAAAGAGATCGATACGTTTAACAGAAGGCTCTATTGTGTGTCTATTTAAAAGATGAAGAACAATGTATTCTGCAGGGAGTGAACTAGTTTTGTCTTCCATGTGTCTCTTGCTAATAGTAAAGAGAGGTTAGACATGGTCACTGTTAAATGCTGCTACCCTTTAATTGCATTTGTATTTTCTTCTATAAATTTCTTAGTTTTGCAGGAGTCACAAACAGTATTTCTGTTTGTCTTGCTCCTCTGTTTCCATGCCATAAAATGTCAAACTGGTCAGCTAAGAGAAATTGATCCCAAGCTTGCTCGAGGAGCAGTTTACTACCCCTGGTTTCATGGGTGCCAGCAATATGTTGTACTTTCTGCTGTGTATAGCGAGTAGTGTTGATGCCCCCTCGTCAGGCCCCCCAATGTTTTGAGCACTTTGCTAAGAGATAGCAAAAAGCAATCTGTGTTTGGATGATAGAGGAAAGCTGAAATGTGTGTACAACAAATAAGCCATTGGGGAAAGTAGGTCAGGGCTGGTCATGACAGAACCACTCGTTTAAACAAATGTGCAGGATTACCAGGTTTTGAAAAGATCAGTCCTGAGTGAAACATATAACTCAGCTGGGAAGCTTTGTTTGTCACGGCATCTCAGGATCCTCGCAAAGCACCTGTGTTTACTAGCGGGTGCACAGCCATTGACAAGATGAGGTCTTAATAAGCTTAGGAGGAGGACACTGTTACTAAATAGGAGACTGAATTTATTCAGAGCAAATAAAAGTTTGGTTTTAAGAAGTATAATGAATTCAGCTAATTGAATTTATTCCCACGTAATTACTAGCAGAAATTTCTAACATCCAATAACCTATTGTGAGACAGGGAGAAAATATTTTTTGATGGTCTGTAGAAGCCTTTCAGATTCAAGTTTGAACGAAGTATAGCACTCAGAATGCCTGATCTGTCTTTAAGTGTTTTGTTATTATTCCTCTTCATTGCTATAGGCTGCACTGTGCTGCAGTAGGGGTGTGTTTTCTGAAACAGATATTCAAAAAGAAACCATATTGGGATACACAGTACCAGCACTGAGTAGTTTTCCGAAAAGATAGATGAAGTCCAGAGAAGTGAATTTATGTTCTCTTCAAAGCACTATGCCCAAATAGCAGATGTAGAAAAGAAAGAAAGTGGTGTAGCACTATCAGTAACAGATCAGGATGTTGGTTGTGTGAGTGCTGTTTTCTTATTGAGATTACACTATTTTCCTTCTGAGCCCAGAGCATGCACACTGACTGTCTTCCCAGGGCCTCCCTTTCAAAGAGGTGGTTCAGCTCTGGGTACGTGGGTCAGATTCAAGTGCAGGAGATACATCCAGGAGGTTTGCATGCCTGCAGCCTCCTGAGAAGTAGCATGCTGCCATTTCTCACCATCATTTTGTGAAAGAAGCACAGTTTGCTGCACAGCAGAGCTTATCATCCAGATTTTGACAAAGCTAGTCACAATAGCTTGACACTTTTAATTGAACTTTATAGAAATCTCAGTAGTTAAGATTGCCTTTCTGTATTGTAACCATGCTGCATTTTAGAGAAATACTGAATCATGAATAAGAGAACATCCTTGCCCATTCAAGGGCGTGGACACTGGAAAGCTGGAGGGGAATATAGGGGATAGTTGAGAATTTGCTGCTGGAAAAATTTCCACAGAAAAACATTCATCTTCTAAAAACAAGTGCTTGATGGAAAAATTTCAGATTTGGAAAGAGCTTTTTGCTTTACACTGGGAAAATGGGCATGTTGGTTCTGTTGTGCCTAGCTAGATGAATCTTACCAGCTGTGTTCTCTGCCTACAGGACTTTGTCAGAGGCTTGCTTTGTGGCACCAAATGCTTCAGCTTTCCGCTGTCTTGACCCTTCCGCTTTCTTCTTTACAGTATCTAGGCAAACGGGGTAGGACTGCCTTAGCCTACATTCCCTCTCTTGAAGTTTGAATCAGACCTACACTCATCTCTTTGTGTAATGTCACCTTACCTTGAAGTACAGTTCAATGGGCAGAGCTGGGATGCGTCAGAATTGGGTTCAGTTTCCTACTCTGCCCTTTGCTCACCAGGTAATGCTAAAGAAGTCACATAGCCTGAAGACATAAAATAGGGATAATAATATCTCCCTCCATTAGAGTTAAGTGTCTCAGGATAAGTACAGTAGAGGCTATGAGTAGCTTTATATGACTGCAGATAGAGCATATCAAACCACAGATTTGTATTATCATCAGAAAGAGGAACAGAATCACAAAGTAGAGCTTGAAAACTGCCTACCCATCCTGTAGTTATTAAGGCCATCCTGAAGGCAGGTGAGGGATGTGCTCTTGATGCTTTGCCTTTTTTTGCCTTCTGCATCTGAAACAGGTTGTGGAAGGTACAGCTGCAGCCACCAAAAACAGTGCTCTTTGCCCAGTACGACCAGAACAATCCTTCTCCATGGTGTCAGTGTCAAGAAAGAAAGGTCAGATCTGACCTGTGACACCTTTCTAATGTCAGTGGCAGGTGCCTGTGAAAAATTTAAAACTGTAAAAGATATTCCTGGTCACAAAATATTCCTCTGAGGAGCTGTGCAGAGCAGAATATGGAAGTGAGGGAGAAAGCTTCAGTGTTGGGGAAAGACATTTTTCTTACATAGCAGAAGTCTGTGCTAGTAGGAGATTTCTTTTTACATTGGTGAAGCAAATTTAGAGTAGTGTGTAAAATTAAAGCCTGCTAAATAATGAGGCCAGCTGCTTTCAACACAGAAACAAAGTTGTTAGTTCTCATATCTCACAGGCACTGAATATTATTTATTTCAGTACAATGTACTAAATGGTGTTTTCTTTGGTACAAGAGAGTACAGGTTTTAAAAAGCCTGAACGTGGAACAGAATTTCAGACTGTACAAGTGTCTGCAAAAGATTTTGCACATAATTTGTGCAAAATAATCTGGAACTAGACATGATGTTCTAACACAAAATACAAACCACCTCAATGATCATTAAATGATCATATTTTTGTATCAAGGATAAATTTAGGAGATAGGCTAAGCTTTACTGTAATAGTCAGTTACAAAAGTGTCATGTTTGCCTTCATAAAAGATAAAACTAGCAAGATTTAATCACAACTGAATTGATTAAGTAAATTTCTCTTAAGTAAGGTGTAGAGTCTAAGAGGAAACAGTTCCAACTCTTTCCTTCCATATATCCCTGGACAATCCCTGCTAATTTCTATTAATTCTGATACTAATCTACATAACATTGTTTTGCTTTTCCCCATTTTGTCAAACACAGAATTTAGCTGGCAAAAATATTGACATTTCTAAGCTACTGCACATAACAAACAATTGGTATAAGAGTCAATAGCCTTGAAAATACATACCCAGCATTCTGTCCTTTGCTCCTACAGTACTTTACACAGGGTTATCTTTGTCCTTTCCCTTGTGTGGGAATTGGGAGAGCTACACCAGAACTCTGTAAGAATGTATACATTAAGTACGAGATCAAAGTAAGAGTAGAAACTAGAATGGGAAAGTAGCAGAAAATCAGGTTGCAAGCATTTTGCCATTTCCATTTGATTTATGCCTTTGTGTCTGTGTGGCAAATTTTTCAGCTGAATCCTGTACCATTAATGCCAGCGGACTTTTATCATTAACGGTCAAGCTCTTGCTGGAATTTTCTGATTTTTATGTATTGCTCTTAAATTCTTTGTCTGCTCTGCTTCTCTGTTCCATAACTATTTTTTCTGTCAGTCTGGCTATTTATGTTGAGACCAGTGATGCAGCATTCAGCTACCTCCAAAATTTGCAGCTTGATCTCGGTAATGTGTTAAGCTAATGAAAACCTAGTTGTAGAGACAGGTTGCTGAGTAATAGTAGTTTTGAAAGCATATAATAAGCTTTCTAGTTGGATGGAAATGAATGCTATCAAGAAGAGAGAGCTCTCAGCGGGGAAAAATACCTGCATAGTACAGTACTAATAATTCCTAAGGATGCCTGCTGGGTTGCTTTTTTCATTCATTTTTTCTTGTCTGAGAGCTCCACCTAATGGAATCGAAAGGACGGTACCTTTAAGATTTTCCATTAAAATCCCTCTTTATTTCCATGCTGGTGTTTGTGTGCCACCAGAACAGGGAGTGTGGGAAGAGGTGCATCCTTTGACTTTTGCAGTAAAGGACACTTGGTGAACAGGAATTTTGTATTACGTTATCTTCTTTTTTAAAAATGCAGGGTGCGAACATACTGTGATTTCTGTAAAGGCAAATTTAATATAGATAAACTAAATGTCTCCCAATTTTTGCACTCAGTTTGCTTATCTGCAAGATCTGTTATCTTGCACAGTCAGGGCTTCTTACCCTGTGTGTACCACTACTGCATATCACTGCAGCACTTTCCATGGGTACAAATAAATAGCTTGCAAGATCAAGGTCCAAATCTGCAGAGAGAATAAATGAGATCATATAACTACACATATTCACACAAACTGAGGAGACAATGGTATTTTTACATTGGTAGCAAAGCATTCCCTGAGATTTCTACCATCAGTATTGCCCCTGCAAACATTTAGAAATAATGAAGTCACATGTAATGATAAATAAAGCCTGCCTTTTATATCCCATTGATTCCAGATTTTCAGTTGTTTATTTTTTGCTGAAATACTGTTTTAAAGCTTTTCTTTGCAATAAAGAGTGGTATAGATTCCTGCTTTTTGCAGTGAAAGCTGAGATCCTCACAGAAACCAAGATCCTTTAGTATTCAAGACCTGAGGGACATGATGTAGAACACGGTTAAGCTTGCAACCTATGAAAAACAAGACAATCGTAATATTTTTAATGTCATAATCCATTACTGACAAAATGTTATTTTGCCTCAGCACAAAGAGTTAAATCAAATGGAAGATGTAACAGGGCTAGCAAGAAAAGCAAAGCAACATGAATCCTTGAAAATGCAACAAGGATGCTGTTTGTTGTGGAATATGCCTTCCTGATACCTGGCAGACTAAGAACATTTTACTCTTCAAAGTGTAGATATAAGCCAAAGGATGCTGTGCTAGGAAGATGGCAGTGGGTGCTGACAAGGGTCTAAGGAAATAGAGGAAAAAAGGCCATCATTAGACAGGGAGCTTCTCCTGGTGTAGAGAGAGAGCAGCTGAGTCAGATGCTCTGTAATTCAAGGTTGTAATGAATGGCTGGAGGTCAGGTAATGGGAAATATAACTAGACACTTCTGGTGTTTTGAATACCATATCAGTATGCCAGGACTCATACAGTAGTAGTATTATTGTATTGATATTGTTGCAACTATTCATTATAAGCCCTGGTAAACTGCCTCAATTCAGCAAGAAAAGAAGCACTACAATAAAATCCCTGCATGGCTTGCTAGAAAAAGGAGGTCACCCTATTGTAAATGTCAACTTATGAATGAAATTACTTGATTCTGCAGAGGGAATGGACTGTGGAAAATGGTAGGCTTACTGTAGGAAGATGAGAGGGCTAAAGTGACAGAAAACTGGGAAGTTTCAAATTCTAAGAAATTCTAACAAAAGTTATAACAATACAGAAATTATAAAGTGAAATGCAATTGTTTCTTCCTGGATGGAATGCTAAAATATTCTGTGATGCTGTGATTTCAGAGTGAAGCAAGAGAATTTTTACACCCAATAGTAACAAAAGTATGTATGACTAGAGTCACTCAAGCTCTACCCAAAATGTAAAGAAATGGTAAAAAAGTTAAGACTGGGGAGAAATTAGGGAAGACTTCATCATAACTTCTGGGATCAGTCGACAGCTTGAACCTGTCTTCTCCATGAGGAAGCCTATTGGGAAGAACCTTACTCTATGTGTGCTGAATGATTATCTTAAGCTAGCTTTACTTGGTGATTAGAACTTGTCTGTATATTGCTTTAAATTCAGTTTTGCAGTCAGTTACTATCTTCAAACTTTAACCTGTCACAATTTTCTATTGTCAGATATTATCTATTATCTATTAATAAAGTGTGTTATTCCATAAACTGTTTAGTGTGTATCCTTCAATGGTGCTAGCAATTATACTCGATAAAAGTGGGGAGATCCAGGAGGGGGTCCATCTTTTTAAATTGTATTAAAGGATTCAGCTCTGATATATTGTCTGTGTGTGTCCCTGAACAAGTTAGTCAAACTGCCCTCTGACGGAGCAGTCTGATCAGTGGAGTCCCCGTAATGGGACGCTGACAAATTGGTCTGGCAGAAGGGTCCTAGCTTTCCTGAGGTATTGACAGACAAAACAAACACAAAAGGTTCAAGGAAACCCCCCTTTCACGTAACACTCACATACTTGCCCTAAAGGTTATATCCCACTGCCACTGCTGGAGTCAGGATACTGGTTGGAGGAACCATTGGGGTGATCCAGGAAGGGTATTTCTTACATCCCTGTTAAATCTTGTGGTTTTGTACGTGTGGATAAGTGCAGAAATAAGGCTTTGTTCCAAAGGCCTTTCTTATGTGTCTCTGTAAATTTGTACTTTCTGGGAGACTCAGAAATGACACATATGGCTATGCTTACACTTTTAATGTGGTGAAGAAAAAACACGAGGGTGTGAGTCTCCCAGAACACCACTGCTCGTGATTGTTTCTTCCCTCAGGCTGGGACTAGGAGCGGCTGCTCCTGAAAAGCTGTGAGGAAGCAAAAGGCTACAGGGACTACAGGCTTTATTCTTGGCAAGGAGGCATAGCCAATTCCTAGAAATGAGTAAGCTGACACCTATGTCTTGCAATAGACAAATTTTAAGCAATTTTGCGCATAAAATCTATATAACATGTCATGTTCTGGTTGTGGTGCATTCTAATTTGTCAAGTGGACACCCAAGATCAATACTAGAAATAATAATATTTCATTCAACAGTGTTTTCTAGATTAAATGAAAACTGAAACATGCTGTGGGAAATGGAATGCTTTTTTATGTTAAACTTTGAATGTATTAATTCAGATATAACACATAACTCATATAACTGCGATATTCTTATTTCTGGATTGTTTTATTAATTATGTAGGGCAATATTGACCAAGCTTCACCTCATTAACTTTATGTGTCTAAAGCATTGTGACCGTGTCTGAAGTACATCTGAACTCCCTTTGCAATTAATGAAGGGAAGTAGGCACTTTCTGGCATACCATTCATTTCAGAAAGCAACTTTAGCATGAGATCACAGAATCACAGAATATTCTGAGATGGAAGGGACCAACAAGGATCATCGAGTCCCCTACATGGGACTATCCCCAAGAATGACACCATGCACCTGAGAGTATTGTCCAAACACTTCTTTAACTCTGTCAGGCTTGGTGCTCTGACCACTTCCCTGAGGAGCCTGTTCCAGCACCCAACCTCCCTCTGGGTGATGAACCTCTTTCTAATATCCAACCTAAATCTCCCCTGACACAACTTCAGGCCATTCCCTTGGGTCCTGTCCCTGGTCACCACAGACAAGAGATCGGTGTCTATCCCTCCTCTTCCCCTCACAATGAAGTTGTAACTGCAGTGAGGTCTCCTCTCAGTCTCCTCCAGGCTGGACAGACAAGTGACCTCAGCTGCTCCTCATACAGCTTCTCCTCAAGGCCCTTCACCATCTTCATTGCCCTCATTTGGATGCTCTCCAATAGCTTAATGTCTTTCTTATATTTTGGTGCCCAAAACTGCACACAATATTCAAGGTCATGAGACACTTTGTGGAAGTATCTGTTTCAGTAAATGATAAAGGGAATCTAGACAACTAGTTCAGGTCTTTATGTCCACCCTTGGTCTGATGACCCATGCTCCTGATGTCTACGTTAGACTGCCATATACACTTGGAAGAACAACATGGCCATTTCAGGTAACTAACTTCCAGTTGGGTATTACTGGGAAACCATGAGATAAAGCAACCTCTGCTTGGAAGGGAAAAACTGTGAGAAGTCTGGAGAAAAAGGATGGTGAGTAAAATTTGCTGAGATTTATTTCTCAGTTGTTCCAGCTCCCAATCCCATGACTCTTATTGTCATCAACAGTTGGTTCATGAGTGACCATGGTCAGGCTGTTCCTTCTGCCCTCTACCACAAGTTCCCCAAGATCCAGCAGAGCTCTTATCCTGTCAGCCCTATAGGGTTTCCCCTCAAGTGGAAGGTGGAGAAAATTTTTGTGGAAAAGGCAGTGTGGTTGACTGCAGTAGGATGCTGATTTCATGGTCCAGCTGAGGTTCCGTAGGGCATATGTTAGAAGTGGCAAATAATGCAGAACTGATTTCATGTGATTCCTGTCATAGCTCATACTTCAGTGTAGCTGATGTACACTATACTGTATGCCTTGTTTTTCACACATTTGCCTGCTTCCCTCCTCTTCCCTGCCCCAACTCCTCCTTCCCTCTGTGTTTGTTTTTTTCCACTGTACTGTATGACTGCCTGGTCTATGCATCATTTATGTGATAGCAGTGTCTTTTGGGTTTGCGCTGCAACAGAGAGACAGGAAGGACACCACATTGGGAGGAGCTGCTGACTCCCTCAAACGGAGGGAGGCCCTGCAGAGAGACTTCAACAAATTAGAGGACTGGGCAATCACCAACCATATGAAGTTCAACAAAGAAAGTTGCCAGATGAGGCAACCCTGGATGTTTGTACAGATGGGAATGAGTGCTGCAAAAGGGGACCTGGGGGTCCTGGTCATTGGCAAGTTGAATATGAATCAGCAGTGCCCTGGCAGCCATGAGGGCCAACCGAGTCCTGGGGGGCATCAGGCAAAGCATCTCCAGCTGGGCGAGGGAGGGGATTGTCCTGCTCTGCTCTGCACTGGGGTGGCCTCACCTTGATACTGCGTGCAGTTTTGGTCAGCACAGTGTAAGAAATATATTAAGCTATTGGAGACTGTCCAAAGGAGGGCAACAGAGATGGTGAAAGGCCTTGAGGGGAAGCCATATGAGGAGTGGCTGAGGTCATTTGGTCTGTTCAGCCTGGAGGAGACTGAGGGGAGACCTCATTGCAGTTACAACTTCCTTGTGAGAGGTAGAGAAGGGGCGGGCACTGATCTCTTCTCTGTGGTGACCAGTGACAGGATCCAGGGGAATGACCTGAAGTTGTGTCAGAGGAGGTTTAAGTTGGATATTAGAAAAACATTCTTCTCCCAGAGGGTGAGGGTTGGACACTGAGCAGGCTCCCCAGGGAAGTGGTCACAGCACAAAGCCTGACAGAGTTCAAGAAACATTTGGATGATACTCTCAGGCACATGGTGTGACTGTTGGGGATAGTTCCATGGAGGCCCAGGAGTTGGACTCCATTATCCTTGTTGGTCCCTTCCAACTCGGAATATTCTGTGATTCTGGGATAGAACTGAAAAATGGGAATCAGCAGCAATGCAAAGCTACAGCTTTTCATGGATTGGAAAGAAAAGATGGTTTAAGATGCACTGATACTTTTATCTCCTTTTGTTCTGCCAAGGATCTAAAATCAGTAAATGCTGTAAGCATTACTTCAGAAAGAGGAAATTAATACATATGAAGTCAAATGCATTGTAGAGATTAGACTCATTCTTATATCTTCACATAAATTGTTCATCTGCTGTTGATTGACATGAAAATTAGTTTAGCTGTACTGCTGCCCCTAAAGCTTCATCTATAGTAGCAAGTTAAATATGCAGAGGATTATTGCAGACGCTGACAGCAGGATGGGTGCTTGTACCTGGTGTATTTGGACCGATCAATGGCCGGTGATGATCCCTGAACTGTGCCGGCAAATTCTTTGGCACCTGATCAGTCTGAAACCATGACCTGAAACATGTAAAAAATCTGACAACTTGAGCGATGCCTTGAAATATTCCTGCCGTGTGAACAGGCCCCATGTGGCCTCAATGTTCATCCCAGTCTGACTGTCCGCTGAGTGCCCTACTGCAGAGTCAGGCAGTAAAGCAGTGCTGGCAGTAAGCAATCATGGGGAAAATACTACTGTGTAGAAACTATGCAGAATCCTGAAAGTGACTCTTATTGTTACAATTTTAATCTTGGTATTCAGCTCATGAATTCAAAATTTATGAAGGTTGAACCTGTATAAACAAGTGACATTTCAAACTGAAGAATAAATTGTGAACATTTCTTTAGTATTGATCAAGTCTATGAAATCTTTAATCTTTTAAAAACTAAAAAAAACTATAAAAATTTATAAGCATTTAGGAATATCTGCAACAAACTATGAACAGCTGGCAGATTGTTCTGCCAATTATTTATGGAAAAAGTGGGTGTTTGGTATTGTCTATCTGCTTAGATGAATATTTTTCTTGCATAAACTCAGAATTCAAAGAATATTGTAATTAAACTGATTAAAAGTAACATTACTGCAACACATTTCTGTTAAATAATTTCTTTTTTCTTAGTTCTTTCTAAGATAGCTTGTAGGCTGATCTTCTTATTTATTTAAGGAGTATCAAATATGCCAAAGACAAAAATTTTCTGCTCTGAGAAGTTAAATTATTTCCCTGGCTAAAGTCCAGAAACAATATTGTTAGTTTGAAAAATGCAGACAAATTGGAAAGATCTATGCACCACCCCTCTTTAATTGCACACTGTAAACATCTCTAGGGAGAGTTCCAAAGGCTTTTATATGTGAAAGCAGGGGGAAGATAGTCCATGAGGACTGAAGAGGTGGTTTTGGAGCTATGTGCTGTCTCTAACTGCCAAATCAGACTTACAATATATTTCAGAAGGTCATGTATGAGCTTTGCTAAGCATGAGTTCAAAGTAGGAAAGTGAAAACAAATCACAATCAAAAATAAGTCAATTTGGATAAAATTGAGGATTCTCCTACTTCCTGACAGAAGTTGAAAAGAATGCTGCTGCCTGGTCAAACAAAACATCTTTCATTTAGAACAAAAGGTTTCATTAGTTTTTGGGACAGTTCTGGGGGAGACAAATGAATTTTTATTAAAAATTAAATTCCAAATCAGCAATTTAAGGTGCTATATTGCATGCATACTGACATTAACTGAAACACTGAAGTCATTGAATGAATCGGGTGATTTGTCCTTGTGAGGATTATTGAAATGCATAAGGTCTAACATTCTTTCCATGCTGCAGTGCAGGTCACTTTGAAGTTACTTAAATTTCAGGCCCACTCCCATGTATTTCTTTGCCAGAAGCAAATCTGTTCTTTGAGACTGCGGCAGCTGAGGGGAGCGCTCCCCCTCGCCCCCCCCCCCATTCGCCCACGTGGCCCCGGACATGTCCCGCGGGACAGAGACACACCAGAGACCACAGGGGAGGGTGCAGAGAGAGAGAGTTTATTGAGTACAGGTCAGGGTATTTAAAGGTTTAACAGCCAATGGCGAAGGGGTTAACAAAGGGCCAATCAGGGGACCTCACCTGGCCTGGCCAAGGCTTGCATACTAATTAGGGAGACAACAAGTCCAGGGAAAAGGGGGTAACTTGGGGAAAAGGGGTAAAGACTTCATGTTACAATACAGTGAAAACTTCTTCTGTTAAGCCAACTCCAACATGAGACGAAGCACCATGAGTCCTGAAATCGATGGTTCTTTTCCTGCCAGCATAGCACATTCTGAAACACCACTGAAGATCTCAGTACCATTGCCTTCAGCAGCATGTCTCCTATTGACTACACTGATAATAACATGAGGTGTTTCTACAGAATACAATATTTTCCTATTAAAGTAAGATCTGTGCTGACTTCAATGGAAAATTTTCCTGCTATTATAGCATAGGATTGAGCCCAGTACGAGATTTATGTTTTTCATCTTGAAGAAAGCAGAAATTATGGAATTGCTTTCCTTAGCTCATCTTTTGTAAATAAGATGTAACTATGTTTACTTTGGGAGTGTAATTTACTAAGCCAGAAACTGTGAAATGTAAATATTAAAGCCTAACAGTCTGATTTAGTTTGAATGCAGGACAGCAATTACCTAAGCTCTACCAACCCCCTGGTTACACCAGGAGTGTTCTTAATTAGACTTAACCTTTAAAATAAAGGAAACAAGTCTGTCTAGTTTTGTAGGGATATAATTTTAATAGCTAGATGATTATTAGATATTATGCATACCATCATTTGAATCATTCTTAGCTTGGGGATATAATCATGGGTTCATATTCCATAGTTGTGCTTGATAGTTACTTGTTAATATTTTATAGTTATTAATAAACCAATAAGAGAAGCTGCACTATGCAATAGCTGTATGATATTCTTAGAAGAGGTTTCTGAATACACATGGTGCAAACACTTCTTTTTCCTGCCTGAACATTAAAGAGAACAGCAGAATTTGGGGGGGAAAAATAAACACTGAGCATGGATCAACCCTGCATGGTATATGATCCTCTACTATAGAAGCCTGCAGGGAGAGAATTTCATAGGGAAACTAATGAGATTTCCCTGGTGGATTTAATAGATTTAGAGGAAAGGCAGCTTTGTCTGAGTCTGCCATCACGTCTCTCCTGCTGGAGGTAGAACTTCTGACATTCTGGTCAGTTATACACAGAATCTCAAGTCACAGACAGAAGGGAGAGCCCAGAGTCCAGCTCCCCACTTTGGGAGCTTACCTTACCTGGGTGGCACATTCCCTAGCAGCAACAGAGCCCCTTTCTCTCACGGGAGGACACTTTGGGGCAGAACAGCTACTTCTTGGAGGGGAAAGTGTCTCCGGCTGTAGCAGCTTCACTGCATAGAGCAGCTGTTGCACTATGTTGGTGGTATTTCAGTTCTGCAGAAGACTTTTGCCTTAACTAAGCTATTTTTGCAATCTGTGCACTAGGTTGAGACGGGATGGCTGTGGCTTTGCTGCAGTAGATGGCAACTGCCAACATGGAGAAGGATTTGTGTTTCTGGGACTCTCTTTCAGGGTCACAGGTTTTCAGCATCGGCCCAGCTGGGCATTCTAGTTTCAATGCAAAAGCACTAAGTTCCAATTAGGCCAAACTATAGGAAATCATTATGAGCTCAAAGATTTCTAAATTAGATCTAGCTGAGGGGTGAAATCTACATTTTCAGATAGCAGGCACAGCATGTCAGGGGAGTTCTGGCAAGGCCATTCCCGTTCTCTGCAAGTAACTCCCTTTTGACAGAAGGAAAAGAAGTTTAGCTGGCTTGAGGCATTATGTAAGATCAAAAATAGGGTTAGAATGAAATTACAATTACAAAGTGCTAATTGAATCATGGGCACAGAGACTGCTGGAGCTAATTAGAAAGGGACAGGGATGCCTGTGTACCAGTGCCTCACTCAGGATGGGATTTGCCCCAATTCAGGTTGTTTGCATCACTTGATTTCCACTCAAAGCAGCTACTGGCAGATGGAGAAGTGCTTGGCTAATACAATTTCCTATCTTGGCATTTTAACATAGAATACTTCAAGGAGATTGGAGGTTTATCAACATGCAGTATTCTTCTATGATAGATTACTCAGTTTAAAACACTGATTTACTGCAATTTAGTGCCAGGTGAATAAGAATTGTCCTGCAATTGTACCTAGGCATGTCAAAGCTTGAATGCTTCCAAGACAAAAGAAACACAAAGCAAAACGCTTGTTGATCAGGTAAAAATTAAAGAATATTAACAACAAAATTAAATAATGTCTTCAGCTGTATCCCATATGGAGAATTAAGCTTCCCTTCTTTATTTTATACTTGGAGTAGATATTAATTCTGTTCCATATAGTGTAAAATACTTTGAACAACAAAATAAAACGCACTGCAAAACTCTTTCTAAAGCATTTTCTGCTTTTATTTTTTTTTTAATAATGTAGATACTGTAAAAGATAATCATATGTTATTATGGATGATTTATTCATATTTGTTTTTTTAAAAGGCAGGAAAAGGCTTTGTTATCATTGCAGTTTTTGGTTGTTTTACTATTCTTTTACATTTGTCATTTTTAGCATGGAGTAGAGCAGACAAAGCCACTTGCTAAATAACAACATCTCTCTCTCCTAAAAGCAGGAAATGGGATGAAGGAGAACTTGCATTAGAGAGCTGAATATTGAGGGAAAAATATCATAGCATAACTTCAACCCTGTTATTTAGTTTGAAATAAAAGTACAATCCTTTACAATTTTTGGGCTTCAATAATATGTATACTTACTTAAGTATTATGTGTACTTAGGTATGCACAAAACTGAGGCATATGTTACGTACCACTGTCTGAGAATAAGACCTATGAAAATCTACAGATACAGACCTTGACTTAGAAGGGGGTGAAAGTGGGACCACTGGCACCATTAACTCCTAGAGTTTTCCAGTTCCGTAATGTGAAAAATGTCAGAGCAGAAATGCACTACATACGTATTAATGATTACCCAATTTCTATCAATTACTTTGCTTACAGGTATCACAGCTCTACATCTTTTCTTTAGTGTGTTAGCCATAATTATAATTGATTTTCATCTCACCTTTTATAAATCATGCTTACAAAAATAAGGAATTTACTGTTATCCTCTTGTTAAAATTATGTGAATGGAGGTTGCTTGGAAAAGGGATGCTAGGAAGTCAAGAGAGGAACAACCAAATGACAGAATGACACTGATATACTTGCCAACTCAGTTTGTATTTCCATTGGTATTTGTAAATATCAAATATTTATAAACTGTTAAATCAACATTGTAAATCAAAAACACTGTGTAGCTCAAGGAAAAATGAGAACAACTTCTCTCAGTGGCTGATTTAGCATAGCACCAGTCTATTGCAGCTCTTCCCAGGGGAAGAACTGAATATAATGATGCAATGATGGTATCAGAGACATAAGCAGAATGAAATTTTCCAGATGTTTCTTTAACAACCCCTAGGAGCTAAGCTATAGACTGAACTGTGACTAGATTAGGAGCAGTATAGGGTTTGGAGACTGTCCTAACCCAAAGAAATTAGGAAGTTTATATGCTAGAGGGGCTACAGCAAGGTTATTAGACTCAAATAGACCTTTTCATGGAGTGCCTTTTAAGACAAGCATGTGTAAAATACAGTTTTTTGACCATGTTAGACCAAAAAGAGATGACAAAGGAACACATAAGATAGAGAAGACAGGGACAGTGTAAGGAAAAAATGCTGCTTCCTGTAGGAGAAGGGAACCTTGTCTGCATATGGCTTCATGCCTGAAGAGCTGGTCCTAAATGTACAGGCCTTTCTGAGCATTTCTTACAAGAGTTTTAGGAATCTTTCTAAAAGAATAAAAATAAAGGAAATTTTCATTAGCAAGTTTATTTTAGGAAATTAAATAATGGTAGAAATTCAAGCGTCATCAAAGTATCTCAGCATAATTTGCTGCCTTGAGACCTCCAGAATTTATTTGCTTGCCTATCACAATTTCCAGAAAGATAAGAGAAAAACCAGACTTCTCTAGGCAGACTCGAACAATGCTAAGTAAAGGAAATATTAGGCACAAGTGTAATTATGAACTTGATCACATTACTCCAAAAATATATTGCTTAAAAATACATAAAGTTAGAACAGGAGAACAAAACAGGCCAACAAAATAAAACAAAAAATATAGGTAAACATAGTTGCTAATTTCCATATATGTTTGTAAGAGTTAAAGATTGCCTTTTTTGTTCTATCAGATACAAATAAAAATAAGTGTCTTAATTTAATCACCACATTTACAAGTTACGATTTTAAAACTCATAAGTTTTCTCACAAGCAGGACAAGGGATTGTTGATTTTGCAAGCCTAGTTCCTCTGTATCCTGTCATAATCCCTTGCCAATTTCTTTTTCTATAGTTTTACAGGCACCCTATGTACTCCAAGCAGCGTGCTCAGTAGCAAAATCCTGGTGCATCAACCTACAGGTGAAGGATTTTCTGGTTTGATTTTTAAGGAGAAATGAAGCTTTCAGCCTTTGATGAGGTTTTACTGAGTTCCCCTAGATGGCACTCTGTAAGGATACAACTTAAATCGTCACAGTAATTCCTCCGCTTCGACTTTATGCATTTTGCTAACTAATTACTCAAAACTTGCTTTAAAATGGAGATGAAAATACAATTTCCTTCTTCAGCAGTGATAAGAGATAAAGACAAGGGGGAAGAAAAATAGTATTTGCAGTGCTTTGCACACCAAATGGGGTTGGAAAGTTCTACTTCTGAGGTCATCATCTCATGATCCCTGATCTCTCCTTTCTGTTTTTGATCTTTGTTTATTTACAGATGATCCCTTCTGAATAGTATCTTGCCACTACATAACCACAACATGTGTTTCTGATCTGTGTTTTTGTTGCAGCAATCTCACAAGCTGGAAGGGAAGCTACTCACTAACGGAAGTTTCCTGCCACTATTGTATGTCTTCTCTTTGGAAAGATAATGTTAACAGAGAGGAATGCTTGATTTCTTGTTTCTGACAGCCCACCAGCCCCAGGAGGGTTTTTCCCTCAGAAATGAGGGTGCTAGGTTTCTATGATTTCTTCTTCATTTTTCTATCATCCTCTGAAAGCCTAACTTGCAAGTGTCATGTTAGATCAGCATACTTCCAGCCTAAAGGATTAACAGAGATGTATATTTTTTCTGTTCAGCCTGAATTCTGAGCATAACCTAGAAGACCATGTGCCTAAGATTGAGTTCATGATGGCAAGGTACCTCACTCCTGGCCCTCTGACCAGAAGTCTTCATTGCCCAGAGGACTGTAAGCTATCATGAGCTATTCTGGGATGGAGTTTTCATAGTTGTTTGCATCCAACAAGAACAAGTCTTTCTAATTTCTCAAAGTGTTGCTAAGTATCTTTTACACTTTCACTTGCAGCTCCTGACACTGGGAACCACTAGGAATCATTGAAGGCTTTTGTCAAAATGGGGAAGGAAGACAACAAAAAACAATAGGGTTAAAGGTACACATGGTTTTAGAAGCAAGGCCCATGAAATCAAAGAAATGGGAAAAAAAAACCCACACAAACAATACTATAATTCTATAATCCCTCCCTGATATAAAGGTTTACCCTCAGCTTTTTGAGTCAGTAAACAGGCTCTCAAGATCAAGAAAGCAAAGATTACTGCAGTGATATGTTTAAAGAATTGAAATATGCTTAAATAATGGATGTTTTGTGTAATGCACTTGATCTGCATATTTTTCCTTTTTATCACTTGCAGAAAACCTGACTGCTGTCTCTTGAGAGGTAAATAATTTAGACTGTGTCTAGGATAGCTGCAATCTAAGATAAACAGCTATCATCAGAGTGATAGAGCCTGAGACAGCATGACACATAGGAGTCGGGGAGCTTCATGATCACAGTCTGATTGTTAGTTTGAAGACTCATTCTTATCTATGCTAGCATAAGAACAAATTTCTATAAATATGTGGTAGAAGGGGTGCAATTTATTCTTCATCTAATACGTATTTTATGCTAGAGTAGAACCGAGTCACTGAAGTATCAATGCACTGTCACTGCTTTTTTTCTAAAAAAATTGTATTTCCATGAAATCTGAAATTGTGTGTGCCTGTAATTATTTTATTATCAAAATTTGTCTTCTCCATGGACACCCCTTGTCTTGGGGGAGAAGCTTGCATGCCCTTATGAGGTTGCGAGCTGTGCTGGCAGTGCTACGTGCCTCCAGTAGGGTCTCCCATGCTAGTCAGGTTCTCAACTGAAGGGTCAGACAAAGTGTGTCCATGGGCAGGATGGGCTCGCTAGCTCCCCAGCAACCATCCTAGGAGAAGGACAACTCTAACTTCAAACCCAGACAGATGGAGCTCGTGTAGCCCTGTAAGGACATCCATCT
>VWZF01001783.1:138010-152609 GCA_013396755.1 Sclerurus mexicanus | reverse complement strand
CCGCTCGGCTCCGCTCCGGCGGCGGAACCCCCGCCCGGCGGGCGCGCCCCGGCCCACAGCGGCCCCTGCCGCTCCGGAGGGGCACAGGATCGCCGAGTCACAGCGGCGCTGGGCGTGGAAAACGCTCCTGAGGTCACCGAGTGCAGCCAGAGCAGCCTTTCTGTGAACACCTTCAGGGACGGCGGCTCCACCACCTCCCTGGGCAGCCCATCACGATCGACAAGGTGTCACATCACACTTTCCGGGGGGGCTTCTTNCAAGGTGTCACATCACCCTTTCCGGGGGGGATTCTTTCTCAGCCTAAACCTTCCCTGGTACAGCTTGAGGCTGTGTCCTCTTGTCCTGTTGCTTGTTACCGGGGTGAAGACAGCGACCCCCACGTGGCTACGACGTCCTAAGTTACCCCTGAGCCTCCTGTTCTCCAGATTAAACAACCCCAGCTCCCTCAGCCCCTCCTCACAGGACTTGTGCTCCAGACATTTCATCAGCTCCATCGTCCTTCTCTGGACACGCTCCAGCATCTCAGTGTCCTTCTTGAAGTGAGGGGGCCAAGAACTGGACAAAGGACTCGAGGTATGGCCTCACAAGTGCAGGAGGACAATCACTGCCCTAGCCCTGATGGCCATACTGTTCTCGATTCAAGCCAGAAGCCCTCAAAACTGGCCCCTGGCACCCCTCTGTCCCTGCCCCGTGACTCGGGGCTGCCCCCTCCCAGCTGCCAGCGCTGCTCCCAGTGACAGGCACTGCCTGGGTGCTGTGGGGCAGGATGGGGGCCATGTCCACCCTAGTCCCTGCAGCTCTGCACCCCCATCCCAGCCCCCAGCATGACTGCAGGGCTGGCTGTAGCCGTCAGATGGACACCCAGTAACGCCTTACAAGACATCTTTTTAAAACGAATTGTTTTATTTTATAATAACAAAAGGTGCAGATCACTAGTTTCTGCCTTTTCCCTTCAATCCTAGCTGCAGCCCTGGCCCCACTATCCCACTCTGCCTTGCAGCACCTGTCATTCCTGCTCTGGGCAACCCGGGAGTGCCTCATGTCCCCTGTGAAGGTGGCACTGAAGCAGCCACACGGGTTTGCAGCAGGGTTGAGGCCCTGCCAGAAGGTGAGAGGCAAAGATTTAAAAGAAATGTAGTCCAGCCCAGGAAGGGCTGAAGAGACCAGGCAAGCTCCAGAGAAACCTGTGGGGTGCCCGTGCTGCTTTCCTGGCAGCATTCCCTTACAAGAAGGGAGGAAGAAGACAAAGGCTCACTCCAGAGCATCCTGGGCAATTGCACCATTCAGGATTTGTCCGAAACAATAGCAGCTGCTCCCAGGTAACAACTGGGGAATTTCCCTGGCTGAGGTGGGTTCAGGTAGGCTCATTACCTCCATTCCCACACGACCCTTGGCTGCTGGTTTCCTAGTGCTCTTCTGGCTGGAGAGCGGGTAGGGAAGCGTGGTGAGCCGAACAACTGAAAGGATGTGAAGATAACGCTGCCATCTCCTCTGCTTTCAGCCTGGGGGAATCTAAGACAGGAGGGAAGACCCATGCCCTAAGTTTTTTGACACCCTTCCAAGCCAGGAGATGGGGCAGGAGCTTTTGTCATTTTTGCGAAAGAGGAAACCACAGCACAGCAAAGCAGTGAGATGTCAGGCACAACAGCAGAAGCAAGGATCCACAGCCTGGTCTTCTGGCATCTCCTATGCTCTTTCTTCAGCTCTGCAGCCAGGTTCTTGGTGGCACACCATGAGAATAGAGCACCAGGCTGGGATGCCCCAGTCTCAGCCCTGAGCACTAGAAAGGTTTTGCAAGTGGGGAAGCCCCTGTGCTTCTATTTACCTTCTGTGGTTCAAAGGACGCAAGGGAGCGGGCAGACTGGGGAAACCCCTGCAGCTCTCATGTCCCTGGCCCCTGGTGTAATGCTCAGCCTCCTGATGCTATGGGGGTGCAGGGTGGGTTAGATCACATGAGACCTCAGTTGCCCACAGCAACAAAAAATGTTTATTAGAGTAAGACTCTCACCCCACACTTATTCTGATGACATTTGGGAGTGCCAGAAGATGCTCCATCCACCCCTACAGTGTGAAAACAACTCCTCTCCTTCTCCTTCCCTGTGTAAGCTGGAGACCCCCACAAGTCAGACCCATGGCCAGTAGGGGAAATTCAGTCCTGCTGCAGTGCACAGATACTAAAAGAAAAGCCTCTCCTGTGTAGTGCTCATAATGCCACTTTCTTCTGTCTGGGAAGGCAGCCTGAGGCCAAAAAAACTTTTCCAAAGAGCAGAGGGGCAGGGGCATAAGTCTCCCAAAGTGACTCTGCTCCTATGGAACTGCAGGCAGTCAAGGTTCCAGAAGGCAGCAGGACAGCAGCACGGAGCAAGGCGGCAGCCCAATGGGCCAAAGGAGTCCAGCTGCTCATTCAGAGCACACAACAGGTTTTCCTGAGATCTTCAGGTCATCGAAGGGCAGCAAGGCGAGGAGCTGCAAAGGCCAAGGGTACAGACATGTAAGGATCCAAGGTTGTGTCTCCACTGAGCTGGGGCAGGGGCCCAAACCTTCCCCCCACCCAGTCCTGCAGTCTCCCATCTCCCTAGGGAAGTGCAAAGAAACCCTGTCTGGGCTTTTCCTAAGGCTTGAGGCAAAAGGCCTCCACACACCCCCAGAGCCCATGCCTGCATTCTATAGGGAAGGATGGAAACAGCTAGAAACTCGTCCTAGGAGCTCCCCCCAAATTGTCTGACTCCTGCACCCCCTGACAAGCTGTCAGAGCCACAGGCCTGCTTCCACAGAGACTCACATCGTCATTGCCATCAGCCAGGTCCTGGGCTGTCTCATTCTCCATGTTCCTCAGCAGAGTGTCAGCTCCAGAGTGTGAGAGGATGGCAGCAATGGCAGCATCCTTGCGGCCCACAGCCAGGTGGAGCGGGGTGCACCCGTTGTACATCTGGGCATCCACATATGCCCCGTTGCGCAGCAGGAATTGGACAGCCTTGCGATTGTGGCACTCCACGGCCAGGTGCAAGGGGGTCTTCCCGCTTGTACCCTCCTGCAACCCACAGATCACAAGGGTGTGGGTGGGGGGGGTCCCCTCATTTGGGCCCTACAGCACCCACCCACGCTCCACTGACAGGATGCAGAGGGGGCAATCCCCACCCTGACTGCCGTTACAGCACCCAGCAGCCCCTCAGGGACTTTTACTTTCTGCTCCCTCAAAATTCAGTGGCTCCAAGGCTGAAGGAAGTGCCCAGGGGAGAGACACACTGGCCCTGCCTTGCCAAAACATCACGCCATGCCCAGTCTTACCCGAACATCGATGTTGGCACCACTCTCCAGCAGCAGAGACATCATTGGGATGTTCCCCTTCAAGGTGCTGATGTGAAGACAGGCCAAGCCTGC
Organism: Sclerurus mexicanus; assembly: GCA_013396755.1. Lineage (NCBI taxonomy): Eukaryota > Metazoa > Chordata > Aves > Passeriformes > Furnariidae > Sclerurus > Sclerurus mexicanus. The sequence goes on along the minus strand of VWZF01001783.1, from coordinate 149,228 downwards.
GATGGAGAGGCAGAAGAGAGACCCACAGTCAGCCCAGACCATCTCATGGCACACCAATCCTGGCCTCATGCCCACTCTGCTGCACTCTAGGATCCCTGCATACACAACTCACAGTCTCTGCTCCAGCCTGGCCACCAGCTCTGCACCAGGCTGTCCCAAAGTCTCACCTTGCCAGTTCTGGAGCTGCAGGTCCTGGTGGTGAATGTGGGGCTGAGCTGTGCCCTCCGGTGGGGCTGTACCCTCCAGCAGCTGCTGGGCACACTGCAGGTGCTGCTGCTCACAGGCTAGGTGCAGCGGGGTGTTGCCATTGCGGTCCTGCAGCCCAGGGTTCACTCCCTTATGAATCAGTGCCTGAATCACGAGGGGCTGCTCCAGGTACACAGCGAGGTGGAGTGGGGTCTGGAGAGACATTAGGAAAGGGGAGGATGCCCCACAGGACACCAGGTGTGAGGAGCCACACCAGTATACAGGAACCAGTCTGGCCACACAGGAGATGACCCTCCGTGTCCTGAGGTTACATGTGGCTGACAGTGGGGGGTGCAAATGGCTTGCATCTGCATCTCAGCTCAGAGATCATCCGTGGGGACAGATCTCACTCTCTCAAGTTATCTACACCATCACATTCAGGCCCATGCCTGTTCCCACCTGCTGGGGCTGTCTGCAATGTCCTGGGGCCTTGCAAAGGACCCTTTAACTCCACAGTCCTGGGAGCTGTAACACCTCTCTCTCAGGGTGTCTCTGCTACCCTTCTTCCCCTCCCTGCAAAGGGGCTGCTCAGATCGGAGCAGATGGGGGGTCCTGGGGAAAGGGCAGATGGATTGGGTGCCTATCCAGGGAACAGCCTGCAACACCTCTCTTCCTCCCATCTTCTGCCTATCACAACCGCATACCTGGAAAAGATCATTTTGGATCTCCAGCACCTCTCTGGGTAGCTGAGCAATGCAGCAGAGTGCTACAGCTGGGACACAGTGGATAATGGCCAGATGAACCAACCTACAGAGGGGATAAACAGGACATGAGAGAATAAGAACAAAAAAGTAGTCCCAAGTGCCATGTTCAGGAGCAGAGATCTTCACTGCTGCAGGAAGGAATAATCTCCCTGCCTCCTCCAATCCCCTTCCCACCAGCTCAGAGCTCCCCTATCCTGCCCTCTCTCTGAGGAAGCTCAGCAGAAGGCCAAGGCAGGAACGTGGCCTGAGGCTCCCCAGGGCAGTCCTTCATTCTGATCCCCATGAGATCCTCTTTCTGCTAAGCAATGCAGAGCCCTCCCTAGGACCTCACAGCATGTGTGGAGCTTGGATCTGCCACTGCCCAAAGCCAGGCCTCCAACTGGTGCAGGTCCAAAGAGCCTGGGATGTGTTTCCCAGAGCTCAGGGGCCAGGTTTGGCAGCTGTGGAGGGAGGTTTGGGCTCTGGCCCAGTGGGGAATTCCAGTTCCCTACTGCCAGCTGCGCACTGTACTTCTGCTTTCCCCTCCATGAAGGCAAGCAGCCAGAGCCAGGCAGGAGCCTGGTGCTGGTCCAAGCTCACCTGCATGGCACAGCCCCCATGCCAGCTGATTTGCTCGTCCACACCAATTTCCTCTTCTCTCCCCCACATCCTTTCCTTCCAGCACTGTTGTGGCAGGGCTGGCATGCAGCCTGCCAGCACAGAGGGACATCAGAGATGCAGCTGTCAGAGCTTGGTGGCCAGCAGGGAGCCCTAGTCCTCAGGACTGTGGCCTCCAAAGCCATCGGGTGGCCAGGCAACCCAGAGTCCCCCAGCCCAAGGAGAGGTTTTATTTCCAGCCAGCCCTTGCACAGTCAGAACAGAAGTGAGAGCACAATGGAGGCAGACCTAAGAGGGAATTTCCAGGCTCCTCCACCAGCCTGCTGTGTTTCTGGGCCCCCCTGCACTGAAGGACCATCCCCCCCACCACAGGGCAGTCCCCTTGGGCCAAAACCCTGGCCATGGTGGGCAGCATCAAGGAACAGGCAGCAGCTCCCACTCTGCAGAGCACGGCAGGCATGAGCTGAGCTTCCTGCCACCTCCTCACTGCTGTGCTGGGAGCCCTAGTGGCCTCTGGCAGGGATCACCTCCCAACTAAAGGTCTAAGCGAGCTCCTGCTACCTATGCTGCTTTGGTTGAGGCAGACAGGCCCAAGGGACAGAAGGTGAGAGCTGTGCCAGCCTTGGCAAGACACCACACTTGCTGGACAGTCCAGCTTTGGGATGCCACTTGTGATGCAGGGGATAGATAGCATCCCTTCACAGGCAGGAGAGCAACACTTGGCCCTAAAGCATTGCAGAAAAGAAGAGGGGTTGGGGCTGCCTTCTCACCAGTTGCAGCAACGATATGACTGTGCTGAGAAGCTCAGGGGCCAGTCACAAAAATGTCCTTTATTCACGTCCTCCCAAGTGCTGCTCAGTGGTCAAGCCAGCACGTGGGACGCTAGGCACCTTCAGCTGAGCCCCAGTTTTGAAGGCAAAACAAGGTCAGTTCCTCTCCACCCTGCTGCCAGGAGAGAGGCTGTACCCAACAGGAGCTTTGTTTCCGGGGAAGCCTCAGGTCATGCTGCAGCAGGGAATTCCCCACTGGAAGGAGGGGCCACCCACATTCATTTGCCTCTGCACAGCCATGGGTGCCCTGTCACCATCAGAGCTCCCAGGACAGGGTAAGGGGCTACAAGTAGCAGCCATGCAGCCCCACAGGCAAGCTCTGACCACCACCCTCGGTGTACCATGGGGCAGAGGCACAGCCAAGGGCCCAAGCCTGGAGCGAGGGGACCAGCTGCAAGAATACCCCTCCCCTCATCAGGCTTTTGCTGACACTAGCCTGGGTATGATCCAAGCAGGGAGGCTCCCTCCCGGGATTTGCATCAGGCCACCAGACCCTGCAGAGCACCTGTGCTGAGGTGTCCTTTGCCCACTTACAGGGACAGCCCCTATTCCTCTAAACCTGCTCCCAGGCATCACATGCAGGAGCAGGCCACAGGATCTGCCTTTTTCAGGTATGGCAGAGATAAGGCTGCTTAGACAGGGGACTTTCCAAGGCAATTCAGCTTGAACTTTAAACCACTGCTGCTTTCACTTTCCAGAGCCACTTTGGGCTCCCAGGGGAGAGAGCAGTGCCCAGGGTTGTGTCCCACGGAAGCCAGCCCTTGTACCCCAGGAATCCCCCTGACCCCTCTGCCACTACCCACACCACACCACACTGTCACATGGGAACAAGTGGGGCTGTCATCCCAGGGAGGTGGAAACCCCCAAGCAGCCCTCCACCGCTGCCGGTACCTCACTCTTCCTGGCTTGCATGCCTTTGCAGCTCAACAAGGCAGTGGAGCCGCTCGGGTCTGGGCTGACATCGAGCAAGTTTGGGCATCCATGGTGCAGAGGTGATGGGGGGGACTATCCCCACCTGGCCAGAGCCCAGGCTTTCATCTTGCAGCTGAGATGTGCCTGCTTTGTAGGACTGCTTTTCCCCCTCCTCCGTCCTTCTCCATCCTGGTGCAGCCTCCTCCTGCGCTTTCATTTCTGCATTTGTTCCCGCCTTTCCTCATTGCCAGCCCTCAACTTCCTGAAATGGCTGCAAGAACTGTGAGCTACTCAGGGGAATCATGGCAGGGCCAGTGGGTTGGGATGAGCCCACCAAGAGCCTGTGTGCGCTGAGGCACTCCGTGCCACGGGCAGTGATGCCAACTAGGAATAGGGATTGTCTCCTGCTAACCGAGGAAATCTGGTAGGCTCAGGAGAGCTGAGGCACAGGCATCATGCCAATCTCCATTTCTTGTGGTTGAGGCTACAAGCACAACTCTCTCTGTGCCACAGCAGCCACAGACAGGCTGTTGCTCCATGCTAGCATGAAGTGTGCACAGCTGAGTCTCAGAGCCAGGGCACGCTGATGGAGAGATACCTGATTGCTGCTGGACACTGCTCCTCACCAAGCCATGGCCATGTGCCTTTGCCAGAACAAGCCCTCTACCTTGCCATGCTCAGGCCCTTGCTCCTCCCTGGCCTGCCTCCACACTACTCCTGTGCCTTCCTCTGCTTGGCTGCTCCTTCCCTTGCCATGCTCCTGCCTGCAAGTTCTCCTGGCTGCAGACAGGGGATGGGTGCCCAGTGGGAACTTTCAGAAAGGGCAACAGGGAGTTTTGGAAAGGGCAAGGGATGGAGGAGCTGTGGGCAGGGGAAACATGGCAGGAGTAGAGACTGCTGGGTTCATTCTCAGTTTTTCCACTTGCTCACCACCTCCATCCTGCACAAAAGGACTCAGTACTCTGATCACAAAGGTCCTATGGGCACAGGACATTCCTGGCACAAAGTGATCTAGCGGTCATCAGAGAGATAACAACCCTGGAGCAGAGAGGTTGGGGCTATCCCTGGGGATGTCCCTTGGTCTGAACATGCCATGCCCACATTGGTCCTAGTTTAGGCACAGTGCTGTCCACCTCCAACTTCTGAGTCACCTCAAGTGTCCAGTAGGAGAGTTTCAACACATGAGGATTGGAGGCAGGAGAACAGGGTAAGAGTGATACCCAGCTCTGACACACAAGCAGAACTGATGAAGGCCCACCAGTTCTCTGGCTATCCCTTTCGACCTCTCTAGAAAAGAATCTGACCATGCAGATTCCCCCATCTGTAGAGCAAGACACCTTGTCCTCAAAGCAGCCACTCCCTTCACCATCTCACCCCAGAACCACCTAAGACATGGGATCCAGCATTCAGTTGAATTTGCTTTGACAAATTTTTCTCCCTTTCTGCAGACACAGTTCATTCCCAACTCCTTATTTTGGCTGAGTGGAGCATTAGGAAATCATGCAAACAATTCACACAAGAGAAACTTGTTCAGGGGAGGAAATGGCCCCAGCAGCAATAGAGAGGAGAGCGAGGGAGAAGGAAAACAGCAGGGGAATTCCACGCTTACCCTGTTCTCCTGTTCCAGGCCTGTAACCTGCACTGCTAACCACTTCCTTAGCCATGAGCATGAACCTCTGCCAGCAGGCTCAGCCAGCACAGCTCTATCCTGTCCTGCAGCCCTGAGCCAGCCCAGCCTGGCTCCATTCCTCCCCACACGTCAAAGAGATGCTGCCTTGCTCCATAAAACTGTTCCAGTTGCCCTTCGGCAGCTCCAAAGGAGCAATGGATCCCATCTGGCTGTGGACTCATCCCCATGTCCTGTGTTCCTGCCCTGGGTCTCCTGTTCTGCAGGTTTCTTCTCCCCTTGCCTCAAAAGGGCACAGCTTGAGTTTCTGTGAACAGGATTGGAAGGAGGTTGTGTCTAGCAGGATGCAAAGCCTCCCCACTCCCGGTGGGTTCAGCATTCCTGATCTCCAGTCTTGGCAGCAGCTGCTTCCCAGCCTGCTGCTCCTGGAGCCAGAGGGAGGTGTGGGAACTGACAGGTGAGCAGAGGAGACAGCCTCACCAGGCTGCTCTGCAGAGGGTCTGGTCTGGGTGCTTGCAGATGAGGGGTGCTGGAGGCTGATTGGAAGGAAAGGTACTGCGAGAGGGCTGTGGGCATCTCATTTTTCAGTGGAGTGGGGAGGAAAGGGAGGAAGGTAGGGAGATGAAGGTGCCCTGACAGCACCTCTGGCCTCCTACCCTCTAGACTCTGCACCCACACATTTGAGAATTTTGCTTCATTTCTGAGCAGATGATGGGTCTGGGATTGCAGAAACACTAAACATTAGATGCATGTGGACTGCTCCCTGCAAAACAAGGGGTCTGTTCTGCACTGCTAGTGCATGGATGGGCCAAGCCAGAAGGCAGGTCAGCCCATCCTAGCAGGTGCCAGTCACAGTCTGAGAAGCAAGACAAACAATTTCAATAGAAGCAGCAAACATCCCAAAAGGTCCACTGACCATGGTAAATCCATTTCAAACAGAACAAACTCCCACCCTCACTCATTAGGAGGCAAATACATTCTACAGTTTCTGTACACATAGGGATATCTTGAGGTCAGAACAGCCTCTTAACAAGAGGACAGTGCCTGCACTTTGCCAGAGCTTGTACAACACACCCCAGCAATCATTTACAGCCCTGCACGTATCCTCACTGCCTCAGGATTTTCTCTTAATGAAGCACGAACCGTGGGTCTAGGATACCTTCAGCCCTGTATCTGCTCCAGTCAGAGGGGCTTCCCAACTCTGTGACATAGAGAACATCCTACACAGTTCACTGAGAAGCACCCTGTAACCACTCTCACAGCATGAGAGACCCCACAGCCTCTCATCCTACACAATCACATCTGACTCCTTGTTTACCCACATTATACTAAAAATAATCCAAACCAAGAAAAAATATACATTTCTTTGTGTAATTTATTTGAGCTCAACCTCTTCCCAGCAGTAGCCAAGCCTGCCTGCAGAGTGCAAGGACCTGAAGTCCTCCCCACCTTGTCTGATCTGTTACAGCTGGGCATCAGGCTTCTACATCCCAAGGGCTAGAAATTTCCATGTCCTCCTTCCCTTCCCCTGTGCTGAAGTTCCTTGTGTCTCTCCCTAACTCCGAGGCAAACCTAGGCAGACGGAAAGTCTGAAGAAACTTCCTCCAAGCCAGGCTGAAGTCACACAAACAGTGAAAAAAATCTCTTCTTGCATGCATAATCTAAGAAAGCTGCCAGGACTTACCTACTTTACGCCAAGGCTGTATGTGTGTGACCCCTGCAGCAGCCAGTAACTTCTGGGGCATCCCAAAGGAACCTGTCCAGAGCTTCCTGCCCTTGCCTGGAGGGACACCAAGCCCTCTTCTGTATACCAGACTCCTGAGCACACACAGAGGAAGAACCCAGAGTCCAGGCACAGGGAGCTGGACACAGGAAGTTCTCTTCTTCCTGCTAGACCCATGATAGGACTCACTTTCTTCTCTGTCCCACAATGGTAGCATGCTAGGAAGAAACTGGGAATGGACTTGAATCCTGGCAATCAGGGAAGATGGTTTCTAAAGCCCCTCTGGTAAAAACCAAGTGCATCCCCATTTCCCATTAGCTATGGCAGCCATCAACAGCCTAGCCCAGCAAAGCAGGGGGACTCCTAGCCTGACCAGCAACCAGGTATGCTCTCTGCATCAGACTTCTTTAATCCCAAGTCTCTCCAGTCCTCTGCTTCTTTTTCCTTCTTTCACAGTGATCTCCCCTTGCTGTCACACACCGAGCATACACACTGAGGTACACACACTGGGATGCAGGGCTACAGGGGTTCAGCAACATCCCCGTTCAGCAGGGCAAGCGCTGAGCAAGCAGCCATGCTGGAGCAAACAGCCTGAATAGGGACAACCTCTATTCCCCTGCTCAGGGAAGATCTCTGGCAGAGGGCTACATGAGTTGGGAGGGTTACAACTTGCATACACTGGTGTATAGTTAGAAGTGGCCCCTCAAGATAAGCCTTCATGCTCAGTGACTACCCAAGCAGCCAAGGGCTCAGCAGAGAAGGCCCCTTTGCTACCATCATGTGGAGAAGAGCTCAGAACATCACCTCCCATGGGGCTCCAATTTTACTCGATTAACTGTCCCCAAGCCCTTAAGGCATCTGGGTGTGCAAGTCACTGGCACGTGATTTCTTATCAGCAGATGGGGCAGCACTGGTCTCTGGTGGAAGGAGGAAGTCAAGCTTCCTCTGCTCCCCTCCCTGCCTGAAACACGCACCCAACCAAAACCACTCAGACCCATTTTCCATCTGAAGGAGGCTGAGGTCTCCTGTGACTGAGCTGGGGTCCCCCGACCTTCACCCCCGCAGAGGGACTGCACTGCTTTGCATAAGGAGCCCCATGCAGAAGACAGTCACCCTCCTCTAGGGGCACAGCCCTCAGCCTTTCCATTACCGTGGCATCAGGTACCAATGGCATAAACTGGCATGTGGCCCAAAGACCAGCATGGGCACAAAGGAAAACATGTTTTTTTAACACAGTCCTAGAGAGAGGAAACTCTGCTTAATTTCACACACTGGTGAATCAGCTCTGCCTCTCCAGAGCTGGCAGAGGCTGACATAAGCCCAAGCAAACAGGGAGGTCTTCCTTTGTGCTGGAACACAACAAGTGATCCCATCACAATCCATTCCACCTTGAAGCCACCACAGCCACCCCTTTCCCAGGATGCTGCACTTGTGCATCTGCCTGTTGAGGCTGGGAATGAGGGGGTTTCTTTAGCAAATCCTAACAAAGGTTGAGGTGGAATGGAGACCGGGCCACAGCTGCCTGCAGCCAGACCTAACCATGTCTAGAGCTGGAAAGCTCCTCTCTTCACTTCCATGCAGAGCAGTCCCATTGGGACCTAATGCAGCAGAAAAGGACCTTCTTTATATGGAAGAGATGGACGGATACTTGGAGGAGTATTGAGTCACAAGGAAAAGATGGATGCTTGGAGGAGACCTTTTGAGCTTGAGTGGACAGGATTTGTTCTCTATCTGACCACAGAATAAGAATACATATCACTGCCCTAAATGCTCCCATCATCTTCTGCCTGCCACCCCATTCCTCATCCTTGACCTCTCCTGCCCTGCCAGCTCAGCCGCACTCTCTTGGGGACTGATGTGCCAGTGACCAATTACTGCAGCTCTGACTTCCTTGAGGAAGAGGGGCTGCCAATGGTACTGAGGAGTTGTGGAGGGGATGACATTTGGGCAAAAAATTCTTGAAAGACAGCACCCACGCATTTCACTGGCCACCACACCCCCATCTTCCCTGCTGTCCATTTCCTTCCTGCCAAAGCAAGACTCCTTCTACTTTTGACCACAGAAAGAGCCAGTTTTAGCCACACTTCTTCATCCAGCCTGGGTTGACACTCCTCTCCTGTGGAGATGGGCAGGGAGGTATCCAAGGAGGATCCTGCTGATACTCCAACTGCCCAAGCACATGCTCCTCACCTCTGCCTCCACCTCCTGTACTTCCCCCATAAGTGCCAGGAAAACAAACACAGGCACATTTCGGGATGGCACAGGTGGGTGACTCTGAGGGAGCTATGGACAATGAAGATTTTTGTCAGATGGAGAGTCAAGACTTTTGTCAGCTCCCTTTGTGCAAGCCCAGTGCTTCTCTCCCCTTAGTACCAGCCAGAGCACCCCGGGAAACAGGAACCACTTGGCCAAAACACTATTTTGTATTTTCAGAATTAAAATTACAGTCAAGTGTTGTGGCCTAAGTCTTCCTCAATATAATGACAGTATGATTTGAATTCTCTGCCTGGAGCTGTTTTGTGGCAGACATTAAAAAAAGGCACACAAGGAAATGCACTGCTGACAGAGATGAAAAGAAGTTGATGGTTTTGTTTGGCCGGATGAAAGGGATGTAGCCTGTGGCCATCTGATCCCTTCTCTCTGGGGACCTTCTGTCACTGGATGAGCAATTGCTCCATAGACTTTACTATCAGCCCTGACTTGTTTTTGTATACAAACCCACTGGCAGTTCAATGAATCTCTGGGTGCTCACAGTCCCCATCTGCATCGACCTGAGTGGTGGATGTTCAACGATTCTAATATAAATGCCACCTTCCTCTGCCACAGGGTCAGAAAGAGAGACAAGAATAGTGGAGGCACAAATGCACAGCCTCACCATTCTAACCACAAGAATAGTTTGTATTTTTTCCCAGCAGTGGAAGCAGATCCCAGGAAAGCAGTCTCCTGCAAGGACAAGGCCAGCCCAAAGCTGTACAAGCTGTAACAGCAGCAGACCTTTTGCTCCCACCCTCACTCTTTACAGATTTCCTGTTCTGAACTGCACTGTGAGTGAGAGAAAACAAGAGTAATGGTAACTGTTCGGGGACCTCTCCAAGAGCCTCTCCTGCCTACAGTAACCAAGATACCACCGATTCATGTTTCCCTAGTTAATAAGATGTTTGCGTTAGGTCTTTCCAAGCAAGTCTGACAGTCAAAGGGCTCAGCTCCCAAACAAGATAGCCCCAAGCAGTAAGAGCTTCTCCAAGCAGCTGCGTCTATGGGGCTCACTAAAAAACAGTGAGTGAGGAGCCCTGGGCACACCACGATGGACAAGCACAGGGGCCTTTCTGAAACATTACTTCCATAGCTCTGATTAAAAGATCCCTGGCTGTTTCAGTGGGCACCTTGGCTCTGACATTACAGCTGAGAAAATTGGTGCAGCTGCTCCATGCTGGAGAGCCCCAGAACCAGCCCGCAGATAGGACAGGACTAGAAAATCTGGCTGGGGAACATGGGAGGCTGCGTTCTTGACTGCCATGAGACTTCCAGCCAATCCTCAGAGCAGATCCCACAAGTAAGTATTAATGAACTAATTAGCAGAAGCAGAGTCTCCTTCCTAACCGGGAAGTAAACACTCAGGCTGTCTCCCAGCTCATCTTCAGCTTCAATCCAGATGTGGTCTGCAAGGCAAGGACAGTGCCTTCTTGCTCTTACCGCTGCTGAAGACATTTGTTTGCTCCTGTCAGTGCCTCTTAGTTTCTCTTCCTCTTGCACCATTACTCAGTATTAAACTCAAGCCTGGGTTTGGGGCAAAGTTATGCCCTCAACTGTGCGAATGTTTCGCTCATGCTCTGTGCATACACTCATGATGAAAACCTTCCGTCGAGGGAATGTACAACAGGAAAAAACGCTCTGATTAGCTGAAGGCAATTACCAGAAGCCAAACCAAATAACTCTGGCGTGATGCCTTTGCACTTGAGAGGGCATTACGGATGTGGGAAGCCCCCCCTCGTTAAGAGAAACACTTGTCTTCGTCACAGAGGCTCAGGAGGGCAGCCCCATATCGAGGTGTGCGTCACGACTGTGCCAAAAGCTGCAGCTCTGCAGGCAGGTTTGCAAAGCAATTCCCACCTTAGTTCTTGGGTTGCTCATTCGAGCAGTATCTAAAACAGCCATCCCAAGGTCTTGCCCTGCATAGCCAACCCTGTTTCAGGTCTTGCTTACGTGCCATCTCACGCAGCCAAACCTTCCCCACTGGCAAGGGAACATTGCATTCTCTGGAGAAGAGACAGTGGGGGAGCTTGATTTGCTCCCCTCTCTCTTCTAGTTGCTAGCAGCCCCATGGCAAGCGGAAGCTGGCTTCCTGTTGCGGGTCCATTCCGTGCCATGTACCCTGGGGTACATCCTTCTCTGCTCACTCTGCTGGACCTGGCTCAGACGCCCCTGGGCCGGGCGGGGTGCCCACCCCCCAGACCTACACCAGGGTGCCAAGCACCACGCAAGGCGGGAGGCTCTCAGGACACGGGTTTGGGCAGTCCCTCACAGCCCGGCCGAACAGATGCTCTCTCGGGAGAGGGATGGGGAAGGCACCGCGGCAGGC
>VWZF01001783.1:52679-128650 GCA_013396755.1 Sclerurus mexicanus | reverse complement strand
GGAAGCGCGCCCGGCCGTCCCCGCCGCCCGCGGGCTGCCCCGCCGCTCCGCTGCTCCCTGCCTCGCCTGCCACCCGCGCATCGCCGCGAAGCCCCCGCGGCTGGAAGCGGCGCGGCAGCCAGCGCGGTCCGGAGTGGGCGCCGGGGCGGAGGATGAAGGGGGAAAATCACAGGAGAGGCGCGGGGCACCTCTTGGGCTTATTGCCACGGGCGGAGGTTGTGCCTGGGAGAAACGGACGTGGAGACCCCCTCCTTGCTGCGCTCTGGGTTTTCGGGGCATCCAGGAGGTGGCACAGCTGCCTGGGTCACTGCGAGGGAAGATGCGGTGGGCAGCAGGGGAGAGGGCTTGGGAACCTGGCAAAGGCAGGGACTGTTGCTGGTGGCTGCTCCAAGCTGGAGGTTGGCTGAGGCGAGTGGAAGGTGCAGACTGGGACAGGCCAGGTACCAGCATAGCTTTGCCTCCAGGTGTGCTGCAGTCTCCCCCAGCTGATGACTTTTCTGGAGTCCAGGCAGCAGATGCCAGAAATGCTCAGGAGCAGGGTGCTCTGTGCCTAGGGAGCAGCACCAGCAGGCAGGTGTGCCAGCCCCTTTGTCTGCCTCCACAGATCCTGATTGCAGCTTGGGCTTCCCAAGAGGAGAGAAGGCAACTACACTGACTAGTGAGACCCACCTTATGCCATGGGGCTGGTGACCCATGGAAGACAGCTAGGCAGTGTAGGAAGGGCAGCACTCTATGAGCGTGGCGGGCTGTCCTTGCTAGTGAGACTACAGCTCAAAGGACAGCTTGTGGGGTGTTCAGAAGCTGGTGCATCACTTGTCCTCTGCTGTTCAGGAGCTGCGGTTAGTGAATGCTGCATAATCCTGGTATTCTTCCTCCTTGGCTTAGGCAGTACATTCATGCTCATGCAGTGTTATTCTATATATACAGATTTATATTTAGATATAAATAATTGCAGGAGAGGAATGCTGAAGTTCAAGGACTGGGAAGCGGTACAAATACTCAATACTCTGCTCTGTGTCTGTTCCTCTCTTCCTGCTTCCATTCAACAACTGATGCCCTGAGCCCAGCTCTCCAAATAGATGCTGACCAGGGTAGCTAAACTGTGAGATGCCTTTTTAGCATGAGGACATGCTTGTGCCATTCTGGGACATGGTCTCTTACTGCCAGCTCTCTGGCAGTGCTGGTGCTACTTTCAAGACAGCATAGTGGCTTTTCAGAGGTGCCAGAGCAAGAGCCAGTTTGGATGAAAGAAGTGTAGCAGGGACAGTGCCCAGGTGAGTTTCCCACACTTACAGTGTCCTCTGGTTCGCAGGGATTACAGGAAGATTGTCTCGGCTTCGATTGCTCTGCCGTGGTTGCCAACTAGGGTGTCAGTGTAATCTTATGCCATGGGAGCAGGCAGAAGGGCTACAGTCCATGACCTGCACTTTTTAGGCTAAGGGCATCCTTCCTGTGGCCAGAAGCTATCACAGACTTGCATGAAGCAGCTGGTGGAGGAGAGGGAAATTGCAGTCTCTCCTGATGGTGCCATGCTTGCTCATATCTCATGATGCAATGAGGAGAGACTTTAGTGGAGAGGGGAGCATTCCTCTTGTCTTCTGAAATATCAGGAGGGGAGGAGGAAGGGCTGTAGTGATGTCCTTGTTTTCATCAGAACCAACTGCTGGTGCTAACACTGCTGAGCGTCCCAGCAATGTGGGTGAATCCCACATGTCAGGATCCGTTGGCCAGGGCAGGTGGGGAGCCAGAGGAGATGTCTGGGGATTGGAAAATGGGAAACATGCTCTGTCCTGTCTGAAGCTACCTCATCTTGGCATATCTCAGGTTGCTGTGTCTAGGAGCCAGGCAGGGCTTCAGGTACTTCTTGGTTTGTCCCAGCAAGGCAAGTAGCAAGAACTACTGGCCAGAGCTGACTGAGCCCTTGTTCCCTCTTCGCATCACATGCCTACAGCTACACTTAATGGTGGTGAGCTGAATTTCACTCAGCAATGCATACTTGCAGGGTAGGCAATGCCAAGGGACAAGCTCTTCAGCCTGGGAACAAGCGAAAAAATGTCCTTGTCCTGCTGCTCAGGTGGGATCTGATGGAAGGGGCCAGTCCTCCTCCAGGTTGCTCTATAAAATGGAGAACTTGGTGCCGCTGCAGGATCTGACTGCTGGCAGTGTTCCCTGGCTCCCAGATGCTCAGCCTTCTTCTTTCCTCTGCAGTTGGCAATGCTGCCAGCCTGGGCCACATCAGGTAGTTCTTGAATCTGGGCTGTAGTCACAGGGGGTGTGATGTGGGTGTTTGCTGGGACCATCCTGGCCAGGAGCTGCCAGTATCTGTCTAGGGCCTTGTAAGACAATGGCAATTCCTCGAAATGACTGCATCCTCCCTACCTCCCTTATTCTGGGGATTTGAGGTCAGAGGGATCTTACTCATTTCTTGCATGACGTGAGCAAATGGTAGGGAAGAGCCATGGAAACTGATGCACAAGAGACCCACTGGAGTCACCTGCAAGCTGCTGCCACCGCCTAGCACTTGGGAGCTACCTGGGCCTTCAGGCTGCTGGTCTGGGGATTTTTTTTGATTTTTCAGCCCTGTAGAGGGCTATCTCTAGGACACCTAACCCTGTGAACTCCAGGGAGTCTTGTAAAGTGAGGGTTTAGCTCTGGAGGTGAGTCTAAGATTTCAGGCAGGGGGAGGCGGGTAAGAGGCATGGGAAGTGATGACATGGAAACACTTGTTAAACAGTGGGATAGTGGATGGGGCTAGGACTGAGCTGTTACAGAGAGGATCTTGAAGAGCTTGAAGGATTTCCGAAGCTGTTTAGTGGTCAAGGTTGCAGGGGTGATTAAGGTATTTAGGCCCATGTCCTCAGCCACTGGAATGCTGGGCATCTTTATCTCTTCAAGGCTTTTTTAGAAGAGGATACCCCCCGCCCTCTTCTAATGCCTCTGCCCTGCACATTGTGGGAATATCCCTTTGCTTCATGGCTACTTGTAAGTCATCCCCTCCATCCCTCCCCATGAATCCAAGAGCAGCAACTGCAGGTGTGGGACTCCATCTCTGTTCATTTCAGGGGCAATGTCAGAGGCAAATGCCATATATGAGGGAGGGGAGGCCATAGCAGCAGCCCACCCCTTGCCTTTCCCAATGTATGTTAAAGTGCCCAGGTGCCTGGTAAGGGTTGCTCCATGTGTTCTACGTGGTGAACTGAAGCACAGAGAAGGGAGTTGACTGCGATCCCACAAAGCGGTTGGCCAAGCCATTGCTGAACCAGTTCTACATTCCAGTACTGCAGAGATGTTTCTGTGCATCTGCAATAGCAGATTTGCTTATGGCTCTCCAATGTTTGATCCTGAGCAATGAGGGAGGCTCCCAGTGATGGAGGGAAACCCTGTTTGCAGTGAAGCAGGGCAGATTTTTTGCCTCATTCCATCAGACTGCAGCGGGCAGATGACGATGGCATTTATATCAGAACCTGCTCTCCTCCCAGTGACACTGTTCTGGGACAGATTTCCTTTTCCCCAGATTTTTTAATCTGCTTGTTTGCTGTGCTGGACTTATCCAAGGCTGGTTAATAGCTCAAGGAGACAACCTTATTCAGCTACTTCTGCGAGGGGAAGCCATGGAGCCGGTTGTTTGCTCCTGTGAGCCCTTGGCAGCCTGGGAGAGGAGCAGGGATGCTGCAGTTCCTACTGGGATTAGACTCTGCAGCTGGCTCCTCCTCCGTCTCTGCTGTGGTTGTATCCCGTCACTGGCACTTGATCAGCTTTCGGAAACCCCACCAGTGCAGCCGAGGTGTATGTTTTTTACCTCAAAAGCCTAGAACAAAACTGGGTTGTAAACAGTTTACAGCCAGGGTTACTGTGACCCTGTAAAAGCTCTGCAGTATCTAAATACTGCGTAGTCCTAGGAGGAGACTAATGCATGGACTAGAGCCCTGCTAACACAGTTCCTGGAACCAAGCCTGGGTTGCATCGTGCTCCCTACCCTGGGTGGGTAACCGCAGTGGGGCTTGCCTGCATCTCCTCAGGGTGACAGCCAGCATCTCTCTTCTCCTGCAACACAGGCAGTGCAGAATGTGAAGGGCTGGGGAGTGACTGGAAGGTGGAATTTGCTTTTCTGAGGCAGACCTCTCTGAAGACCTGTTTGTTTGGTGCCCCTTCCCCAGCTTGGCAAATGAGTGAGCTGGATGCTTTGCTTTATTCCTTGTGCTCTGTTTGCAGATCTGCCTCCTGAACAAGGTGCTGTTTCTCAGCCTTCTCACCCCACAGACACCCTGGGTTTAGAATGTACTTTGCATCTCCCCAAGGGCCCTGTTCAAACCCTCCCCATGCTCCTCCTTTGGCTGTGCAGCTCCCTTAGATCCTCACAGTCAGGGCTACTGCTGCCAGGAAAGATCTGCAACACAGAAGGCAGCAGTGGGAGAGGAAACCTTCAGCTGCTTGGGTGGTGGTACAGCATTCCAGCACAGGAGAGCCGTGGTGCAGCTGAACAAAGACACAGGGATCTGAGCAGGTGCTTATAACTGCAGTGTGGACCTCAGGAGGGAGGGCACAGCTCAGGAGGTTCTGCGTCCTGAATCGCTCCCCCTTCCTCTCCTTGCTCCCTTTTCTCTTTCCTGGGGTTCCCTTCTTGCCCCATGACCGTGAGGCTGCTGCTGTGGTGGGTTGCACTTGGAAGACTGGGCTACATGTGTTTCTGTGCCAGCACGGCCGAGCAGAGCTACCCTGCATCTCTCTGTGTTGCCTGCAGACCAGCACAGTACTCCACCTGCCAGCCCTGGACTCTGTGTCTGTCTGCAGCTCTTGCTCTCAGCTGGTGGCCCCAAAGAGGGAAGTTTAGTGCTACTAAGGCTTGGGACTGCCAGTGGGATGTATCACCATTCCCCTTTCCACCAGTGGTCCCTCTGGATGTGCTGCCTGCTCAGCTCATTGCAGGCTGGCTGCTGGGGTGGGCAGGCAGGGAAGCTCTCTGCTTCTAGAAGAGAAACCTCTGTTGGATATTTGGGCTGGATCCAGCCCTGCTGAGCACAGTGGCTGAAGTCCCACTGGCATGGGGTGGACCAAGCTTTGACCAGGTATAGGGAGGAAAGGTCAACCTGTGGGACTCTAAGGGACCAAGCCAGGATTGAGGAGAGCAAGATGCATTTCTTAAAGAAAAGAAGAGGCCCACATCTGTCCCTAGACCTGCCAGTGACCTTGTGATCTCTGGTTCTTGCTTTAATTTTCCTTTTCATGAGTGAAAGTGCCCCTCCTGCTTTCTAGCAATGTGAGCCCATCCAGCTCTTTGTGATCCCTGGATGAGAAACCTGTTCAGCCCAGTGTGCTCAGGAATGGAGAAGAATGGAGACAGTCTTGGACTTCAGTGCCGTGAGTGGTGTCATTACAGCTGGTGTTAGCCCCTGCCACGGTGGAGGTGAGCTCAGGAGCTGTGCTGCCTGCAGGTGGGGAGGGAGAGCAAAGGGAAGCCTCTTAGTGAGTTTTGTGGCATATGCACAGTGGTAGGGTTCTTACCCTTTTCTCTCAGGTTGCACAGTTGGAGATTGCTGGATGAAGTCTTTTTTATAAGAAAGCAAATAACCGCTTTTAGTGTCCTTTCTTTGGGTGGGAAGATCTCAGGTCTCATAGACCAAGCTAGACCAATACTTGAGACTTCAGACTGTTGCAGAGTGACAGAGGTTTTCTTAACCAGGGTTTTTTTCATGGGTCTGTGTGAAACTCTGCACTGTTGTTCTGGTAAAGGCACCAGTGCAGTCCCTTTAAAAAGTCCTGTTGCTGAAGTTCTGCCCTTTCCTTACCATGAAAGACCTGAGAGCAGTTTTTTCCGTAAGTGTGGGCTATTATAGCTGAATCCCAGCACAAGCAGGGACATTTGCTAGCAGCCATGAGTGGCTTCTTGCCCTCCCTGCTGCTGCAGATCGGTGAGATGCTCTTCTCTTCCAGCCTGAACACTTTCTAGGATGTTATTCCATATTCGCTTTCTCTCCTACCAGAGGTGGCTGCATTTCAGTCATGGAAAAGTACTTTCCCATTGGTGTGGTTTATGCTTGAAAAGCGCTTCAGAGCCCCTTAGGCTACCTAGTGCTGTGGTGGGAAGTGCCATTGCCATTACCAAACAGATACCTTCCCAGCTGCAGAAGGTCTGTTTCTCCATCTTACAGACACACCAGGCAGCTTCTGCTGCCCTGGTGGGAGAAATTGGAATGTTCCTGGTGCTCACTACTTGGAAGAGGGGAGAGACTGGTGTGTGAGCAGTGAGAGCTGTAGTGGAATGAGGTGTGGGAAGGGGTTAAGGTGGGACAACCCCTCAGTTAGAGCTGTCTGCACTGGTGGGATGGGTGCAGAAGCTGAGGTATGGGGGGGAGATCTCTCCGCCTCTCTCTTACTGTGCTTCATTATTCCTCCTCGGGATGTGGCAGTGGTAGGAATTACTCCCGTTGAAGAAGGAAATGCTTGGGGTGCAGCTGGCAGAATTGTCCATTGCCACTCTCCTTCATGTTCAGCTGGGCTCTCTCTGCCTCCCAAGGAGGGGCAGAGCACCATGAAGGGAAGTGGGGGTGACAGTTGCCTGCACTGTGTGATTGTTATCCTGGGAGACATCCCGGCCTCTGGCCTGCCCGCCGAGGCTAGGAGCCCCAGGCATCTGCTGTTGTGTCTCCGCAGAGCTATAGGTGCTACCTATAGCTCCCTGCTGCCTTCCCTTCCCCCTGCTGCTGCAGCCTACTGACTCCTCTCTTGTTTTCTCTCCCCTTCTCCCCGGTCCGCCGGAGCAGCAGCGACCAGTGAAGCAGTCTCTCAGCAAGTCCCTGTGCCGAGAGTCCCACTGGAAATGCCTGCTGCTGTCCCTCCTCATGTACGGCTGCATGGGGGCCATGACGTGGTGCCATGTCACCAAGGTGACCCGGCTGACCTTTGACAGCGCTTACAAAGGCAAGTCCATGATGTACCACGACAGCCCCTGTTCCAATGGCTATGTCTACATCCCCCTGGCTTTCCTAGTGATGCTCTACGTGGTGTACCTGGTGGAGTGCTGGCACTGCTACACCCGCAACGAGTTGCAGTACAAAGTAGACGTGGAGAGCGTGCACGAGCGTGTGCAGCGGATGCAGCAGGCGACTCCCTGCATCTGGTGGAAGGCCATCAGCTACCACTACGTCCGCAGGACCCGGCAGGTTACCCGCTACCGCAACGGGGATGCCTACACCACAACCCAAGTGTATCATGAGCGGGTCAACACCCACGTGGCAGAGGCTGAGTTTGATTATTCCAATTGTGGAGTTAAGGACATCTCCAAGGACCTCATTGACCTGGAGAGCTACCCAGCCACGCGGCTCCGCTTCACCAAGTGTTTCAGCTTTGCCAATGTGGAGTCGGAAAACTCCTATCTGACCCAGCGGGCCCGCTTCTTCACGGAGAACGAGGGCCTAGATGACTACATGGAGGCCAGGGAGGGGATGCACCTAAAAAATGTGGACTTCAAGGAATACATGGTGGCCTTTTCTGACCCAGACAACCTGCCTTGGTATGTATCTCACTATGTCTTCTGGGTGGCAGCTCTGCTGACCCTATCCTGGCCCCTGAGGGTGCTAAATGAGTACCGCACCTCCTATGTCCATTACCACGTGGAGAAACTCTTTGGGTTCGACTATGTGGCAGTGACACCGGCCGAGGAGCGCACCTTCTGCCGGAGGATGCCCCGTGTCAACACGGTGGACAGCACCGAGCTGGAGTGGCACATACGATCCAACCAGCAACTGGTGCCCAGCTACTCGGAAGCGGTCCTGATGGACTTGGTGGGGCTCTCTGGCTGCACCAGCTACTCTGCTTGCCGGTACAGTGGCTATCGGCAGAACTGCGAGCGGTGCCACAGGACTATAAGCAGTTCCTCCATCTTCTCCCGCAGTGCTCTGAGCATCTGCAACGGCAGTCCCAGGATTCCCTTCAGCAGCAGCCGCTTCTCTCTGGGCCGCCTGTATGGCTCACGACGCAGCTGCCTCTGGCAGAGCCGGAGTGGGAGCCTGAATGAGCAGAGCTGCCCCACTGAGCAGACACGCCTCTCCAGCCAGGTGACTGTGGAGGAGGAAGACCCCCCTCCTTACCAGGATGCCCTCTACTTCCCTGTCCTCATCGTACACCGCAATGAAGGCTGCCTGAACCATGACCATCGTCACCTCCATCGGAATGGGTCCTGCGTGGAGACCTCACTGTGAAAGCAGAGGGCAGTGAGATCTCATTGTCCATTGCCTGGCCTGAGCCAGCACAGGATTTAGGGAGAGGAGCATAGGGGGGATAGCCTAAGAGGACATCAAGATGGAGTGGACATGGCATCTCACTCCAGCAGCCAGCGAAAGCTCCCCCTGCTGTGGCTCTGACCTCCCAGAGGGGTGGGTGCTGATGCTCCCCTGACATGGCACAGAACTCTAGACCAACCACCACATGCAAAAAAAAATTAATAATTCAACCAAACCAACCCCAAGATCGTATTCATGGCATCAAGATCCAAAGGGGAGAATAAAAAGACAGGCCTGATGGAGGGAGGGGGTGGCTTTGGCTCCCAGACCTGGCTCCAGGCTGGCTCATGCTCCAAGGAACCAGCAGCCACCAGAAAGCGCTCTGCTGCACCTCTGCCTACCCTGCTTCCCGCTCTGCAGCAAGACCCCTCTCAGTGTGGAGAGCAATGGGCCCCTTGGGACCAGGGTGTAACTGCCTGTGATGGAAGTTCTGGGGCATCCAGGCACATGGAGCTGAGCGGCAGGTTAAAGCAAAGGCTGAAAGCCACAAATCCAGCTCTTCCCCTTTCCCCCAACCGTTCCCCACCCTCCTCACTTTTTTTTTTAGACCATGCTCCGACTGTTACTCTGTTCTCACTGCTGGGAATGGCATCACCTCCAGAGGATCCCAGGCTCAGCTCCTTAGGAAGCTTTGGCGTGCCAGCTCTGAGTCAGCATCCCCTAGGTAAAGGGTTTTCTGTTTGGGCATGCCGCACTGGGGAAGGGATGAATGTGCAAACCCATATGGAACAGAGATCTGCAGCGCTACCAGTGTGTTTGCTGGAGGAGGGCTCAGCTGGAAAGAGAAAACGGGAGGCCCTTGATGAGCTGGGGAAGGGAAAAGGATGGCACTGGGACAGGCATCATGGCATCATGGTATCAGGTGGCACGTCAAGTGGCTCGGACCCTTCCTGGCTTTGAAGTCCTAATTGGTTCAGACAAGCATCAAGGAAGGCTCTGGTAGGTTCAGCTGCAGTTCACCTATTGATAATGGAGCAGCAGGTTGGTGCATGTCTGCATGAGTGAATTTTGCATGAGATCCAGCTGGGTTCTGGCTGTGGACTCCTAGCTGCAGGCTCCTGGCATCCTGATTTTGACAGAAAGTTCTGAGGGGCTAGGAGGGAGAAATGCAAAAGCATACTGGAGCATTGGGAGCCTGGGCTAGGGAAATGAGGAGCAAAAGGATTCCTTCTGCACTATGGGTGCAGGACCCATGCAGGAGGCATCTCCCATGAGGGATGCTCTCCAGAGCAGAGACCAGGGATGTGTTAGAGTGGAACCTGCTTAAAACCGAGCAGTTTGCACTACAGAGGTTTTTGCAGAGAGATATCAGGCTGTGAGAAGTGAGGTGGCTTCTGGGTAGCCCATTAGCCCCTGGGTTCTGCCTTGCTCTTATCGGGGCAGGTTGCTCTGAGCTTTGTCCCTTCTGTCTTGTTGGAAGAGATCTTGGTGACATTGGGTGAGTAGTCTTCATGTCACTGAAGCTTCATCAGTGGCTGCAGCATGCAGACAACCAGCTTTTCCTCAGAAAAGCTGTCTCTTTTTCAGTCAGCTCTTTGGGGGAGCGCGTGCCAAATCAGCCAGTGATTTCTCCAGACAGCACTGCTCCTCAGCCTCACCACACTCCCCTCATCAGCTGGGGCAAACAACAGCTAAAAGCAGCAGGTCTTGGGTGACAAGGGCAAGTCCTTTAGCACCTGAGCGTTTGAGTTTGGTGTGTACCTCCATAGCCATAGCAGAAAGGCAAGATGTAGCAGCAAACAGTGAGGCATTGTATTTAGTCCAGCCTGTCTTTGTCCTGCCAACTGTTAATGAGGGGTCTGTTTCTCTCATCATGCTGCTGTACTACTTTGCCTCCCAGGTCTTGAGGAGGCTGCAAATGCACCCATGCACCACATCAATCTTCTTCTGAAAGTCATCTCCTGTTGACAAGCCTGAAGTGATCAGCACCTGTGGGTATTGTAGGGCTCTGCTTGTCTTTTCTCCCAGAGCAGTCTGTTCTGCTCTTCATGCCCTGTGTATCCTGGTTAGGGTCTCTTGCCCTTCAAGTCAGCTTGTCCTCCTGGATCTCAAGTGCTAGACTCCAAACAGGACTTTGAAGAACAGCGGACAGAAAGTTCTTTAAAATCTCACTCTGTTATAATTCTGTCTTGTCATCTGCCTGCACTTGTACTGCTAGACCTAGATGTTGGCTTAAAGAGGGTCCCTGGGAGGCCAGAGAAGCATAAGGTCTCCAGTGTGTGCACATCCCTCTCTGCGTTCTGTTCTCATTATTTCTGGCACAGTTTCAGACTGGGTGAGAGCAACCCTGGGATTTCCTTGCTCAGTAATGACATTTGGCTTGCTGTGCACTTGTGCTTCTCTCTCCTGGGCCTAATGTAAGCCAAGGCCAATGCTGAGTGTCCACGTGACTCTTGGGAGTTAATGGTGTGTTCTTATATGTCCCAGTGAATCAAGACAGTGGAGCTGCAATGGGTCATTAGTGAGGAATGTGGTCCCCTTGTCCTTGCTGACATGTTCTCTTTGAAATCTCCTACACATTGCTTAAATTAGGCTGTGATGGCTCATTTTTCTATCTCCAGGATCCAAGGTGCCTTGGACAGATGGATTTATCTAAGATTTGGCAGGCCTTTTAACTCCCTGGGGCAAAGACAGTCTTTAGAATAGGAACACATTAGCAGGGTCTCTGGGCCCCCCATCCTTTAACACCTGCAGGAGAGTTGCAGGCATTGTGTCCTTGGCTCTTTCTGGGGCTTTCCATGAGAATGCCTCACTTTGTTCCTCTGCCCCATTTTCTGTTATGAAATTTTATTCTGTCCAGGTGAACACATGGATCTCCAAGGTATGGCTGCTGCTCTGACTAGCATGATCCATACAATCTTCCTGTTGCTGAACACTTTCCCCATGTACATAGTGCCATCTGCAGCCAGGTCCCAGACATAGTCCATATGCCCCGATCTGTGGCTGTCCCAGACCCTCAGTAATCTGGTAATTGGGACCTCTCTAGTTAGTGCTCCCCACTGCATGCCAGGATTTCTCAGAGATCCCCTTCCTTATATTCTTGGCCCTGCTACCCCACTATACCTGGTGGAGCTGTCCCCCTGATCCATCCAAGCACATTCTCACAAGGTTGGAGACATTTGTGCACTGCCTCAGGCTTAGGAAAGAGGGATGGCACACTTGGACATGGTAGGGAAGCAGGACTGGGCAAGAGGGACAGGAGCTGCCTGCTGGCTTGGCAGAGAAGTGGTGGAGCTGAAGAGTACAGACTAAAACTGAGGTTCTTCCTGGCATGTCTAGACAGGCAGGGAAATTCAGACCAGAAAACTGGGCTCTGCCTTCCCTCTCCTGGCATGGGAGACCACCAGCAAAGTTTGTGTGTAAGTTTCCTCCTAAGTGTTGGTGAGGGACCATAGTGCCCTGGGCAAAGGGCAGCTGATAAAATTCTCCTTATGGCTCAGGTTACTAGCACAGATATCCAGAGATGGTCGGTCCCTGCTCTGGCAGCACAGCCTCTCTGTGGTGGTGTGGTCCCATCTCGGCACACAGACATCCACCTGCCGCAGCTCCACGCGGAGCAGCAGTCAGGCGTCTGCTCCTCCTGCAGACTTGTGTCTGCTCTCCGCTGCGTCTGTGTTGGTGATGATGATTCCTTTGGCAGCTCATTTGATGGCCCAGTCTGCTCCTCTCATGATAGCCTTCTCCCTTATATCTAACCTGAATTCTCCCTGCTGTATCCTAATCCCATTACTTCTCTTCCATTGACTGATGAGTCTAATTGGCTCTGCTCCTTTTCCCCATGGCCTTCCTGGCACAAGCAGGCATCATCTGGTCTCCGTAGCCTTCCCTTCACCAATCTCAGGGTCTTGCTAAACCCTGGTTTGAGTGGTGGTGCAGAAGTTTTCCCTGTGTAGTGAGAATGCCACTTCTGCTCTGAGCCTAGCCTGGGCAAGAGGAGAGGGCCAAAGGTGCAAGCCAGGTATCAGGGTCTCATAGGGTGGCTGCGTCCTCATTTCTGGAGCAGAAGATCTTTCAAAGTGAGTGGCGTACACAGCTGCTGGCCCCTTACACAAGGAAGGCAGGATAGGATGCATCATCCTCTGGGAAGGTGAAAGCTGAGTGCTTGTCAGTATGATGCAGGCAGTAACTAGAGGATCTCCACAGTCAGATGACTCTGTTTTTTTCCATACATCGTTCACCCACTGCAGCTTTTCATGGGCTGAGAGTCAGGCTCAGCACTGCACTTATCAGCAAGCCTTCCTCACATGTTGGAAGGAGTGAGGCAGGAATGCTGCCATCTCCTCTTCCTGGCCCTTCATGGTGCTAATTCATCCCAGAAGAGGGCTGGACAA
The DNA here is from genome assembly GCA_013396755.1 of Sclerurus mexicanus. Taxonomy (NCBI): domain Eukaryota; kingdom Metazoa; phylum Chordata; class Aves; order Passeriformes; family Furnariidae; genus Sclerurus; species Sclerurus mexicanus. The sequence goes on along the minus strand of VWZF01001783.1, from coordinate 116,040 downwards.
TAAGTTTGGGCTATTCAGTGTTTCCCCTTGCTGTCAGTATGCTTGTTAGATACTTAAAAGCTCTCCAGCTTTCCTGAACTAGAGAAAGAGAGAGAATGCCCATGTGAGATACTCTGGAGTAGCTGATCTTCATGACACATCACCACCCACTTATCCATCTTTCAGCACTGGAAGCTGCCCAGATAGTGCCTAGTACTTTGCTTGTGCAGAACCAGTCAGCGACACCAGCCAGCCTGGTGGTATCTCTTGAGCCCACTGCATGTCATGTCTCACTCCACACCAGGGAAGGAGATTTCAGAGCAGGCTGTCAGGGTGAGCAGCTGTAGGGGCATTCATTAGGATGGGGAGAGGAAATCTCAGCTTGTCACTGACGCCAAGCCTTCCAGAATCACACACCAGGCAAATATGCAGTATTAGGACTGAGGAAGCTGCTGTACATCCCATTCCCTTTCTGTTCCACATAAAATGCACATTAGAGATCCAGCCAGTCCTTGCCCTCTTTGTTGTCTTCTCACTCAGGAGGCTGCAGAGAAGTTGAATAACTGATGGATGCCTATAGGGAAAGGTCTGCAGGAAAAGGTTTAAGTGGAAGTTGAAGAAAGTTAGGTAGCATCCAATGTCAGTAAAACAGTGCCTGCTGATTAGCCGGTGGGACAAATAACACCTTTTAAACTCTCCTTCCAGCCTCTCCAACCACAGCTTCAGTATGGCTGTCTAATATCACCAGGATGCTGCCTTACTTTATCAGGGTACAACTTTACTGCAATGTGCTCCTACTCTGCTGCAGTAGCTGTAGGGCCTGAGTCTGAAATACCACGCCGCCACCAAGATGTGTTACCAAAGAGCTGTAAGTCTCAATTTGGGATATGTGCTTCTGATCATGTTTCATTCACATTCAGTGGTTAGAATAAGGTCTGTGAGTGTGATCTGGATCCAGGTGATCTCAGAAATGAGACGTGGTTTAAGTGATAGCTCTGTTTGGAGCTGCTGCCTCCTGTGATGTACTTGGGCCTAGAGTCTCCACTGACCCAGGTATGCATGGGGACCAAAGGCTGGTTCATAGCACCTGGGAGCACAGAGAAGAATTGGGGCTGAGCCCACCCAGGGCTGTTTTCCTTGCGGGCATTCTGGAAAAAGTGGAAACGGGCATAGTCACTTTTCAGAAGAAATTAATGGGCTATGCTCATTCCTAGTGTAATTTTATTGAAGCCAGTAGTACTGTACTAATGTAAGCTTGGCTTAGCAACTCCTCAGAGGGGTCTGTCCTTGAGTACAGACAAATTGATCCGTCACAGTGTTGCTTTGATGCATAGAGTTTGTGTTGGGACTTAACCAACATGAATGAATGTTGAATATCTACTGTTTCTGCAAGCAGTGGGTTGAATTGTTCTGCTCTACTGCCTCCATCACAGCTGCTCCGCCAAGGGGAACGTTATGCCCATGGATGTGATCTCATCAACTCTTTCAAAAGCAAGCTAACAAGCAAATTGACCTCCACAGCACTGGGAGAGGAGCCTTCTCCCACAGGACCATAGCCTTTCCGCACCTGAGGGAAAAGAGGTTCCAAGGACAGAATTGAACTGGCAAGACCCATGGCCTCATGGCCTGCCCTTCCTCCTTCCCTCCTTACCTCATATGTCTGTCTTGGAGGAGGGACACTTTCCCTGTGGAGTTCAGCAAACTCCTCTTCCTGCAGCTCATAAACAGGCTCTACTAACAGGTATATCATCCACCTATGCAACTCTTTCAGAAGCTGCCAAGTTTTCAGGAGCCCATTACAATGTGCAGCATGACCATCCAGCACTGAGAATAAGCACAGAGGCTGCTGGAAAGCTAAGTTGGTTTTATTCCTCCCATTCCCAAGGAAGACTGTTTTTGTTGGGCCATTTTGTTCATTTGGTTTTTGTAAACTTCATTTGGGGGAAATGGAGCTTGTGAGAAATTGGTGACCATCCTGAACCCTCCCCAGTCCTTTGAACTGAATGGGTGGATCACCTACTGTGATTATAATTTAGCAGATTTTGTAGAACAGAATAACTTCACACACAGAAACATGAGGTTCTTTCACTCTCCATCAGCACAAGCTGCTTCTGTGATCTTAGCTACTCACATTAGCGAAAGAAAAAGCCTAGCTAGAATGTGGTGAGATGACATAGTACTTTATATCAGTCCCATGGTCCCAATGTCCATTAGCAGCGCTGTCAGCTGCCATGCCATGAATTCAGACTTTGGATGGCAGCCCATGAACCAGTCAGGGTGAAAGTTTGGAAAAACACAAGCCTGAGTCTATGTGCATCTCCAGAAGCAGATGCAGAGGGAGGATCAGCTGAAAGCCAGCATCACCTCCTGCTCAGCTGTGCCAGAAGCTGGTGGGCTCTGTGCTGCACCTGCCCCCCCAGGAAGAGCCTGTCCCCAGGGGCCAAGCAGAAGGGAGTGAGAGTAGTGGTGTGTCTGATGGAGCAGCATGCACAGCACAGCTCAGCCAACGGGAAACAGCATGAAAACTAGATCCCAAAATAGCAGGATTTCACTTTGGAAATGCCAACAGCTTTTTCAAACTGAGGTGAGACTAGAAGGCCTTAACAGTTGTGAGAAGTGTTTCAAATTGCTGTTCCTTGCTTTAAAAAAAAAAAAAAGTTTTGGTGATGAGGTGGGTTTAAACTCTGCACTCCTTCCAGCCCTTGTCATGCTGATGGAGAAGAAATGTTCAAGGCAGATTGGGATAGTGGCCCTGTGGCTTTGCAGTGGGGTAGGCTAGAACTGAGGCTGGAGTTAAAAGTCTTCCTCTGCCCCTGGAGGTGTGACCTGGCCATCCACCTACACGTTCATGCATGGGTGGGCTTATTTATGCTTGTGTGCACAGGTAGGACCAGTGGCCTTGCAGAGGGTTGGTGTGTTTGTGGGTTTGGGCTGGTGACACCCATCTACCTTTGCAGCAAGGGCTTTTCAGGGTGACAGAGCATTGCTTGTTTCTCATGAGAGGAAAGTCCTGACCTGGTTTCTGTGAAAAGATGGTGTGAAGTGTCACATTTGCTGCAGCAAGTGCCAGGGAGCAGGGATAAAAGCATGGAGCAAGCTGTGTTTGAGAACAAGCTAATCCATTGCTGGCTGCCTGAAACAGGAGAGCTGCTGGATCTGCTCCCTGGACAATGCTTTCCATATCTTCCCATCCTTCCCAAACCCAGTGTGCAAACTGTCATTCCTCTGAGCTAGCCAAAGGACCCCCCCTCCCCTGAAATCCTCTGAGGCCGTGTGTTCACATCATTTCAGTCCTATCCCTGCTCAGTGCCATGGTTCGGCCATGGAACACCAGCAGGCACATGATGACTGCAAGCATGCTGGTGGCCAGACCTCACCATACACTGCCTGTGCACAACCTTCCAGCAGTGCTCCCTGCCCTGGCATGCCTTCTTCTTGCTTGGTGGAGAGCAACTGCAGCACACCCTGGCATCACTTGGGCATCACTGTGCGCTTTTCCAGAGAATTTCACAGCATTTGTATGACTGTCGGTAAACAGGGTAAGTTCAACAGACGGAAGTTAGAAAACAGAAGGCCTTGACATTTTGGTGGTCCTGGTCTCCGGATCCTTGGTGCTGCCCCTGGGGAGGAGAGGCAGGTTGCCTGTTGTGGCAGTGTGGGGGCAGGGGACAGCATCGTGGTGAAAGCAGCATGTCTGCTGGAGTCTCCGAACATGGGCTCCCTGCTTCTCTGGTTTTTACAGGACACAGAAGGCATGATGGGCAGGAGGCTGTGGTGCTGGAGCAATGGTGCTGCAAGGCAGAGAGGGTGCGGGGGAAACAGGGGGAGTGGGGCATTTGATGGAGAGGCTTGGGAACAAAGTGGGCTTTCAAAGCAGTCTGTGAATGTTCTGGCTGAGAAGACAGGCAAGAGGTATTCCCAAGCTGAGGTGCCCAGGCCATGTCTTGCTGCACTGTTGGAACAGTGATGTTGCCTCCAAGCCCAGTACTGACAGCTTGAGCACGTGTCACCAACCGTGATGGCTAATGCAGCCACAAGGTGTAAATGTCACTAATGAATAAATTGCCTTGTTCCTTGGAGAGGCTAATCCATCATGGCTGGAGACAGGGATCTGACAGGCTTGGCTATTTCAGGCATACCCTGTAGGGAGGAGGAATGCTTCATTTCTAGCTGTCCCCTTCACCTAGGGAAACTGATGCAGGGCTTGGCTTTGTGCCACTCCCAGCTTCCCAGTCTCATGAGCTCAGGCTTTGTTCCTTTTCACTGCAACTGAAGGAAGAAGCAGAAAAGGATCTAGGTTAGCCCAAAGTTCCCTGTCAGTGGGATGGTGCATGGGGATAGCTGGTGAGTTTAGAGGGACACTGCTGCACACAGGACTCGGGTGATGTAGGGGCTGATGGAATAAACTGGTGGGTCCCCACCAATCAGGAGAGCTTGTGTCTGTTGTCTGGGTTGTAGAGTCTGTATGACCTGGACTGTGCATTTCAGGCCAGTAGTGCTTGGTGCTGTGTTTTACAAGTGTGCTGTTTCCTCTCCAATTCAGTTTCATAGTTTGCCCCTATAAGAGGCAACCTGGAAATTGTTTGAGCCTGCCCCAGCCCAAGCTCTCACCCCATCCAGAGTTGGCTTCACTATGCTGTCCCAGAGACAATGCACAGGACACACATTTTCCCCAGCCACCAGCACCTCATCTGACTGTGCAAGGGGCTAGCAGGTACCCAGTAGGCAGGGATAGAAGCTCAATGTAGACAAGTCGAGCTCCATGAGAGCAAAGAGAGTCTCAATAGCAACCATTTCAATGCACAGCCTCTGCCCATCGCTGTGGCAGTGTGCTCCTCCTCCTCCAGTCGGTGCTCAAAATCAACCTGCCATCCTGTTTGCGACATATGCCAGTGTGACACCTTGCAAATCAATGCCTGAGTCGCTGTGAGCAGAAGCCGCCAGGCTTGGGAAGCTGGCCACCGTCTCCTGCTGCCGCGTGCTCTCTGCTCAGAGCAGCGGAAGCTGGGCTTGCCATCTGCTCCATGATGGAGCCAGCCTGGCGGCCCTGCTCCAGCCTCATGGGGCACCCTCCGGCATAGCCCAAGTGCAAGCCCTTGTGTCATTCCCCCTTCTTTACTTTCCGGCCACCCCTACCTCTCCCCGTCTCTCTGGCACAGACCCATGGGTGGGGGGATGCTCCCAACTTGGCTGAGGTCCCTTTGCTGCTGAGTGCCACTCATGCAGCATTGGTGGGTGGTGGCGATGCTGGAGGTCATTCCCTCCTCCAGACAGAGGCTCACAGATGACCCCCCTCCTCAAAGCCTGACAGTACTCCTTGGAAATGGATCTCACAGGAGAATTAAGGGGTCTGTCCTGGCCCTGCACTGACACATTCCTTTCCCAGCACAGAGTGACCAGCTAGATACCACTCTGCAACGCAGTTCCGCCATGTGGTAAGTGGACCTGGAGCTGACAAGTGACCCACCAACGGTGGAAATGTGTACATTCAGACAATCTGCTGTTGCTGGCAGGCCTTCCAATTTTAGCCAGTGTGTGTGGCATTTGAAATGGTTTCAGCCCTTGCTGAAAGGATGACTGACAGATAGTTGACTGTTGGTCTTGGGTCTGGGCAGGTGGTGCAGGCAGCTTGGTTTGGACTTTGCTCTTTGGCCAAGAGATTGATGGGAGGGAGGGCAAAGGGTTCTCCAGGCAACAGCTGCCTGTCCAGGCATTCCTACATGTGGCAGCCCAGGAGTGGCTTTGAAGTGTGCTTAGGTGGTGTTAACAGTCTCAGGACTGTTTGCAGGAAAAGGAGCAGTGAATATCCTGGAAAGCAAGTCAGCAGTTGTTCTAGTGATTACATGTTTACCCAAGCCCTTTTCTTTCCTTCCCTTGTCTTCACTGGCTCTGGCAGCCAAATTCCTCCTCGTATGTCTGCTAGCATGTCTGCAGGATATCATCACCACCCTCCCAGCATGACCTTTCATTGCACAACTAGCTGACCAGCTGCAGCCCTGTCCTTGGAGCTACAGGCAAGCTTGCCCAGGATCAGGCTACCTCCATTAAGCTGCCACCCTCACTGCTGGAGCACTTGGTTCATCAGCCTGATGCTGATCTGGGTCTTTTCTGCTGTTTCTGAACATGAGTTCTCATCTCATTGAGGTGTGTCATCCAGTGGAAATATTTTGTAAATGCAAATAAAATTAAATAAGTATATTCAATACCTCGGTCTCAAGAATGGAAAACAAGTAGTGGGAGATGCCCAGATAGGGAGGTTTCACAGCTGCTGCTGCTGCTGGTTAGGAATTCTTGTGGATGTAGCCCCTGGAGCCTCCATCCATAGTTGGGAAGGGAGCTACACAAACCAGTGAGGGCTTGGGGCTGAGCCCTGTCAGCACCCCTCGGGTGGCCACCGCCACCGAGGACAGCCTCGCACTCCATCCTTTCTGATCTGTACGGGTGTGACACAGTGCAGGTAAAGGTCCTGTTGGCTGGGGGCACCACAGGTGTCTGTATCCATCAGGCAGGGCAAGGCAGAAGCGGGTACATGGTGGATAAATTCTTTTGTGAACACTGGGAAACAGTTTTTACTTTTCAACTCTGTCAATATGATCTAGCTCTGTCTGTCTCTCTATATATGTACAAACAGTATATCACAATGTTGCCTTTTTTGTTGGAAATATCAAAGTACAAAGATTGTAAACCAAATCCGTGTAATAAAAGTTTCAGATGATTCACTGAGGTGGTTGCCAGCTGTGGGTCTGTCAGCACTGGTGCTGGGCAGGTATGGAGGCATGTGAAGCCTCCTCAGAAGGCAGGAGGGAATGGAAGTCAGCCCACTTGCTTAATTCCCTGATGACATCTCCTGAGCAGGGTGGTGAAAGGACTGAGGCATTCAAGTATGTGTGCTATCCTTTCCTCAGGTGGCCACGGCCTGTAGAGCAAAAGGAAGCTGCTCCATTTTCAACCTTGTGGGCTGTGTGGGCCAGCAGTCTTGCAGGGACCCCTCTAGCTTGAAGTTACACAAAACACAGATTTTTTTTGGACAGGTTTGCACAGAAGAGCGCTACTAGGTAAGGTAAGCACCTGGTTATAAAGAATTCACCTGCTTGCAAAGTGGGCTAGCACTGGTCAAAGGCATAGCAACCCAAAGCAAGAAACCACAGTGGTGAGACCTATCATTATTGGATTTATTTCTTTTCACCACACATGTCAGACTCCAGACAGATTTTGCTATAAATACAAATAAATTCTTGAGTAGAGCAATATCCAGAAAAAGCTGCCAAGGAACTAGAAACAACATTCCCTCAATCCCCTATGCATCTCATGTCCTCCTCAGCAAAAAGGGTAAAAGAGCATAAAAGCCTGCCCTGAAAGTTAGCTCTGAACTAGACCATTTAGATGGCAGAGACCTTGGATGATGAGTGTCTGGGAAAGGCTGCGATGGCAGTCACAAGTAAAGTGTTTCTCAGAAATACAAATAAAACTCTGAAGTAAAGAACCTCCAACACTGTGCCTCCAAAGCTCATTGCTCTGGAGCATTTTATTCAGCGGGGTTTGTTTTCAGAGCGGCGTGCTGCAGCCTCACTGCTTCCCGATTGGCCCACACAATTTGGTGAATGAGGTACTCTGCCTCCTGGTCCACCTCTGTCCGGCGGAGGTCAAGCTCAGTCAAAGTCGTGTTGTCTGCCAGCCCTTTAAGCAGCTGCTTCCCACCATCCTGCAAAAGGATGAGAAGGAGTGGTTAAAAGAGGAGATCCGAAAGGGAGGTGCATTGCTCCTTTTCCCACCTCCTCAGGGCAACTTATGCTGCTGGCAGTGAGAAGTCCATGAGATGGTGCCAAAAGGGATGAAGGCCTTCACCCAAGCCCGAAATGTTGCTCACAGGAGAAGTGCAGGGAAGGAGTGTAACCTTATGCAGCTCTCAGTGATATGACACATGCTAATGACTCCCTCTGGGTACCATGTCAGGAGTTCTCAAGCTCAGAGTGGTTAATAACACGTCTGTCTGGCAGTGATAACCTGAGAGGAGTCTGCTCTCCCCTACCCCCCAGTCCCCAGCTCACTGCTGGCTGGGCACAAATGGCAGTGTGATTAGTGTGCTGCTCCTCATCTTGGCAGTGGTGAGAACCCCAGTACTGGCAGTTTCCTGCCTGGATGCCATTTCCCAGGCTGGGTTGGCTTTCCTGAGGGGAACATCTCACACAGCTGAAGTCCAGCCTGCTCGGGACAGAAAATGTGATGTAGATAGCCTTAGGGAGGCAACTCACTCTGGGACATTTCCCTCTGTTACCTGAAGCACTATATTTAGAGATGTGACAATTTGAACTTTTTTTCCCCCATAGCTATTCTCTTTCAGGTACCAAATACACCTCCTGCCCCATCTCCTTCATCCAGATGGTCCCCTCATCCCAGCACCCTGTCTCTTAACCCTTTTGCCAAAGAGGGCAGAACAAAAAGAACTGGAAGGAAGTTCTTTTTAATGGGGTACAGAGATCAGAATTTAGTGCATCTCTAGCAAACCCCCCAATTTCCCCAAAGATAATACCACCAGCTGAATTTTGGGCTGCTGTGGAGCTTCACAAATGGGTAACAGGAGAGCTAATCAGAAGGAAGATGCTAAGCATAGAGATTATTATTTACTAAACAAAAATCCTTCTATCCTTTCCAACCTTTGCCCCCTTGTATCATTAAGCTCAAATGGTTTTCCACATCCAGGACCATAAAACTCAGAACTCACAAAAGGTTTTCTGCCATCAAATCCCTTTAAAACCGTTGTCAAACACATTGATGCCAATATTCCTGCCAGCAGGGACAGCTGGTCTTGCTGTCTCTTTATTTGACAGTGAGAATAATTGAGGCAGCACAGAAAGTTTAAAAGGCAGCATGATTGCTTTTGGCTGCCTAGTTTTGGATTTCTAAAGCTCTTTTTAATCAGCAGAAGAGAAGCGGCCTGGTTTGTGGGCATGTTGCATACTGCAGCTCTTTGGGATGTAGTAAAATCTGTGGACGCTCTTCTGTCTAGAAAATGTAAGCCTGTGTTTTAGGAGCCACTTAGAAGCACCCAGACGTGACACTTGTGACCCAGCGCACCGCTGCAGGGCTGCAGGGTGAGTTAAAGAAGCTCAACAACTGAGCCAATTTTCTAACATTCTCCTCTGAGCATGTGATGGACAGGAGAATTTCAGGGAAGGGTGACACTATCTATGTGCTGCTGAGTGACAGATGGCACAGCAGATCCAAAGCACAGAGGATATGCATGACGCCCTCGTCTCATGCCACCTATCATTATTAACTATTCTCACATGTGCAAAGTGGCTGTGATTCTTCCCAGCCATACTCCCTGGTGTTCAGTTTCCTTGGAAGGGGAATCCCTCTCTGCCCAAAAGCCCAAAGCTTCGAAGCTAGATTCAGCCCTGTGAACTGAGCTAGATGTAACGAGTGAGATAAATGTGTGTGCGTGCACAGAAGGTGTCCTTCTCCTTCCTGCCCTCTGCTAGAGTCTCTTCCCTGCTCGCAACTGATTGTTATCACTGCAAGATTGCAAAGTGAGGGATGCATTTGCCTCTGTAGCTTTGAGGCAGGGCAGGCTCAGCATCTGCTTTGCAAGGCCACCACACGGGCTGCAGGGAGAAGTGTATTCTCTTACCAGCCCCAGGTGGTTGCATGAAAAGTTGATGCTCCTCAGGGTGGTGTTCTGAGCCAGAACCTGGGAGAACTGTGTGGCAGTTGACTCTGACAGGTTATTACTTCCTAGATGGATGGATTTCAGAGTCTTGTTGGTCAGCAGGGCATGGCCAATCGCCTCCCCGCCTTTGTCCTCCACGCAGTTGAGGCGCAGATTCAAGGAGGTCAGAGTGGACTTCTCAGCAAGTGCTTGAGCAAGAGCCTGAGCCCCCAGGTGACAGATCTGGTTGTTACACAGATCGAGGGTTTCTAATCTGCTGCGACTGATCAGCTTGCCAAGAGCTTGTGCCCCCTTGTCCCCAATGAGATTGTGGGCCAAGTTCAGCTCCACCAAACAGGGGTGATCTGTCAAGTTACGGGCCAGCAGCTTGGTCTTTTCATCATCCACATTGCTTCGTGTCAGCTTGAAAACCTGTGGGGATAAAAAACAGGGTCACTGAAACAGCCAGTGCTTCAGACTGAGCTTTGTACAAGATCTCAAGGGAGTTAAGCCTATGGTCCACCAGACAGGTCTCATCTCCCTTCACTTCAGACATCTTCAGTCAGTAGGCTCAAGTAGTTGCTTTCACAGTGGGCATATACTTCCAGCAGGCAGGGCATGCCACTGATGTCCCATGCCTATTCTAGGGGAAGATGGTTTGTCTTCTGGAAATTCCTCTCCTGTGACTGCACAATATTTCTAACTAGGGATGAAATTAAAGTAAGATAAAGCTGCAGCACATAACAGCAGAGCCCACCCCAGACCGCAAGTCAAATACTGTCTGAATGAACATGCACACCAGTGGTAACCACAGTGCAATGTCCTGTGCTGCCAGGGCACCTTAACAGCTGCAAGAGAGGTCATTTCTCTTCTGGAAGCCAAGTAGGCAAATATTTCCCAAAGCATGATGATCTATGGGGAGAGTGTTCAGCAAGCTTTTTATGTTTCCACTATGGACAGTAATGCCTGCTGATGTTTTGGAGGGGCTGAGTATCTCCACTGCAGTTACTACAGAACTCAAGATGCTGTTCATGCCCAGGAGGAAGACCCTTCATCACTCTAAGACAAGTGTGAGTATTTCCCCATGCCCTTCTTGGGGGTCTTTGCTCCTCTGGGGTAGGTTGACATGTATTTATTGAGCATAACTACCAAACTACCAAAACCTCCTTATGAAAAACTCTGAACTTCTCCTTCCCTCCCTCCCTCCCAGGTCTGTGTGAGGAATTAAAACAGGAGTGCTGCTGTCCTTTACACTACTGCCAGTATGTTTTGTGGGAGCAAGTATTTTTCTCACTGACCCTCTGACAACCCATTCTGACAAGGACATTGCAGAACAAGATACTCAGCACTAAGCCAGCAAGTTAACATCTCTGCACTCTGCCAGACCATGTAATTTGCAAAAGGAAGGGTGCTGCCAGCAAGCAAAACTGGCCCCTGCACTTCTATCCCCAGGCGATTCAAAGATCTATCTGAGGAAGGAAGGTTCAGTTTGGTGTACATTACTTTCAAGCGGCGGCACATCCTCAAGGCAGACGCCAAATTGGAGCAGTCCTGGTTGGTGAAGTTAAAGAGGTACCACTCAAAGTTCATGCCACAGTCCTTCACGCCGTAAGTGAGATGAAGCTCTTCAAGGTGAGGGAGAGCAGTAATGAGATTGCTCAGGTCGTAGTGTTGCATGAAGACCTCACCAAATTCAGCATCACTCCCTATATCAGAGAGGTCATCTGTCTCCTCCTTTTGATCCACCTGCACTGGTGGCAGGAACTGATCGATCTCCAGTTTCCGCACATAGCCTTTGCAGAGCGGGATGAGCTCTAGAACCTGCTTGGGGTCTGTGATGTTAGGGATGAAGCATTTCAGGATGTTCTCCAGGTGACGTTCGAAGAACATCCGTTTCCAGCTGTCTCCATAGTTGGAAACATCACACAGTTGCCAGCGCTCAATACAGCACCTCTTCCAGTACTCCTCATCGCTTACTAAGTTGGCAGTCACAGCGAGTGGAAGGCCCGTAGAGAGCCTGTCCAGCACCTTCCTTTGGTGCTCAGGCAGAAGACGGTCCAAAATAGGGTTCTCTGGAAGGAATAAAAAGAAGGAGATGTTGGTCTGGGCTGTAAGAAGTTCTGCCCAATCCCCAAGCTGTATGCCCATGCCCTTCCTTCTGCTGATACCCGCTCTCTTCTCAGTTGCCAGAGGCTGGTGCACATAGCTAAGCTGCCAGAAAATATGTAGGATTAGCCTCCTACATTTCTGTGTAGGATTTCTAACTTTTACAATAAAAATCAGTGTGATTTGGTTTACTCTCTTAATATTTAGGAACTGCATCAGAAACTTAGATCCCCATTTAAATTCAGTTTGAATGCAGTTTATATTCAGAGCAGGAATCCTGCTCTCAAGAGAGCTAATTCAGCCTTACAGTGATGTGAGATCTTGGCTTGCCATTTGTTGAACTTTCTCCCTTTTGGTTTCTAATCATATTGAAGAACAGTATTTGAGAACTGTCTGTGTGCTCTTCATGCATGTCCTCATGCCTGTTTATCTTAACTCAGGTATCTGTCTTACCCCAAATTGATTCCTTTTCCTTTTCACTGAGACACTGAGACTCCTAGCTTTTAGGTCCACCTTGTTTAAATGAAAGTTCTGTTTTCCCAGGAGTTCTCTCCCCTCAGTCTCTTTCCAAATTCTCACCCTAAGCCTCAGCTGGCTTCTGTCTGGTGGAAGTTCTTTGTGGTAGGAAATGCCAGAGAAAAGCCATGTGTACTCACATCATGACTGTTTGGTGACACGTACAGGGTTGTGTTGACTAACAGAAATCATCAGTGCAGAGACCTATCTGCGCATGGGAAACCTGATTTTGCAACACAAAGTGGGGTTAGCTTTATATTTCCTCTGTTGCTGTAGCATTTCCTTCCTAAGGACACCCAGAGTTTTACTGCAGCCTCTTCCTGGCGTCTATTTTCCAATGTCCTACAGGTGATACTGCAGTTACCTTCTCTGCAAAATCCCACAACACAAGCAGAGGTGGGACATGTATGGACAGGACTGAGCTAGCTTCACTTGGGCTCACTCAGGCCACAGCAGTGGGCAAGATGAAGCTGCACAGCTCAGGTAATGGCAGGGGGGTCCCCATGACACCAAGCATGCTGCTTTTATGCACATACAATGTAAGTCCAATCCATTTGGCATCAAACTGACTGATGAGGCTGATAGGGCTGCAAGGGTGTCCCAGCTCAGACCCCCAAGTACCATCAGCTCCTGGCATAAGGCAGCACGGAGCTCCTCTGTACTGTCTTACAGTCCCAATGTTGAGAGGGGCTTAGAGCTATCTTTAGTCTTTACTGCCACTTCACTGAGTCAGCCAAGAAGACAGGTAGGCCCTTCTTTTCCCCCTCCCAGTCAGTTCTCAGATGAAACATGCTTTTTCTGTTTTGCTGTGTTTCCTCGGTCCACCTGCTTCAAAAGCACATTTTCTGCCTAGGGATATAACTTGTCACATCACCACCAAAAGCCATGGAGGAGGGCTTAGTCTGTGAGTACAATACATATCTGAGATGGTAGCTCCTCCAGGCAGGCAGCAATTCTCCACCTCTTTGTAGAGCATTCAGTATAACAGGGCTCCATCCTCAAGCACTACCGTAACACATGTATGAATCAAGAGGAGGAAGCAGCAACTCCATAGCCCCTGCCATCGCTGAGGTAAGTGAGTCCAAAAGAGCATGGATGGAAGGAGATATGATTGAACAAGGTCAGGCCAGAGTCACATCCTGGGCAGAAGCCCAGAGGACTGCAGCCATCTCTGGAGTGTACAAGTACATACTTAGTAACTAAACAGTTTGTTTAACTGGCTGCCCAAGGGGATATTTCTCCCCATCTGTCCCTTTGGCAGGGCTGGGTACCGCACTCTGCCTTTCAGATGCATCTGCCTGTCTTGTTGACCCTCTGCTCCCTGGGATGGACGCTCTCTTTCCATGTGTCCCGGGATAAATGCTTTCCCACTTACTTTCAAAATTGTGAACGATGTGCTGGATGCAGAGCTCAGTGAGGTGAGGGACAGTGACAAGGGACCAATTGGGATCCTCAGTGATGCAGCGGCGTGCATAGTATGGGCCAGCATCGAGGCTGGCCTGAGTTGGATCTGAAGAGGGAGTGGTTGTGCTTGTGTCACCAGTCACTGGCTGCTGCATCCTGCTCAGGACCCACTTCTCCCTCAGAAGAAATGCTTGAGAGTCAGTACCACATCTTCCAGCTGAGCTGCCTACAAAAGAAAAAGGCAACTTTATAAAGAGGTCAGTGATAAGAATGGTCTGCTCACACTGCTCTCCTGTAATGCACTTGGCCCCTGCCCTTTGCCTGCCCCCTCTGCTTTGGACTGGAAGCCTTGTAGCCAAACAACTATTACTCAGCCTTATCTTTATACCCTGTCCTGTGCAAAGAGGTCTCTAGGCACTACATGTAATAAGCAGATAATAATGTGTTAATTCACAGTCCTATTGAAGAAGATGGACAGGAATTGATTGTTTACTGTCTTTTCCAATAAAAGGAATAGGTGAAGCTGCCAGGAGTTGGGTTTAAAGCAAAGGGAAATGACAGTTCTTTACATAGCCTGCAGTTGAACTGGGGAATTCCTTGCCACAGGATGTTGTGGATGCTAAAAAATTGTGCAGGTTCCAGGAAAAGTCCATGGAAGAGAAAACCCTTGAGAATGATCAAATGCAGAGAAATCATGTGGCTCAGTGTAAGCTGAATACAACTGGAGGTGAGGAGAGTGTTGGGGGAAAGACCACATACTTGCATTGTTTTTCTACTCTTCTCCAGGTGTCTGCTTGTAGCCACTGTCAGAGATGGGTTGTTGGGCCAGCTATCCCTGATTTGATCCAGTATGCCTGTTCTTAAGACTCTTTAAAGGCAGATGCTTTATAGATGAATACATTATGAGGACTTTTTTTTTTCCTTTTCTCAATTACTCTCCAGCTGAACTCCTTCCAAACATCCATTAAGAGATGAGATGGGTCAGACCTGTTCAGACCACACTGAGCCTAGAGCAAATATGAACTAAAAAAAACAGCCTGGAGCATGAGGGAGTATGCCCAATCCTATTAGCTCTGCAGAGCTTTCCCAGATCAAAGTTTTCCATTTGCTGTTTCCTACCGCAGCCTCAGGGCCAGTGCTCACTGCCATCAGAATCCCACACATATGGTTATTGCCTGGAAGTCCTAATGGCTCGCTTACCAGCACTACCAGTCTGAAAGAGGCAGAGAAGACACCAGGAAAGAATTTCCCCCTTGAGTTCTGGTTTCAACAAGAGCATCCAGGGTTGGTGAGCACCTCCTGGAGGTGTACAGACTATGCTGATCCTTACTGAGGCTAACTGGACTTAGCAGGGCTGCAGCACAGGAATGGGTCATTACAGGCTGCAGAACACCTAAAAGAAGCATGAGGCAGGTGTGCATGGCAGTGTCAGAGCTGAGGACATCTTCTGCAAGGCCAATAGGATACCTCAGGGCAGAGGTGGCCTGGCACCACAGTAGGGTCAAAATGATGCTTCCCAGTCCAAAAGACATATGAGGAAGGGCCTGCAAAAGAACTGGTAAAAGGGGTAAGAGAAGAGATCCATGAAATGCCAAGAACTGGATGAGAGGATCAAATGATTTATGCTGCAAACATATCAGCAAAGACTTCTTCAAATGCTCTTGAAGCAGGCCTGAGAAGAGAGTAACTCTTCCGAGGTACTCTTTCTGAGTGACAGTCGGGAAAGGGTGGAGAGGGCAGAGGCAGGGCATCCTCTGGCCCAAAGCGGGAGGACAAAGGGTGCCAAGAGCAGAAAGGTTGTCTTTCCTGGGAGGCACTGGTGTACAGATGGCAAAGGCTGTAGAAAAAGAGAGTCTGATCTGAAGAAGGGCACATGTAGAAGGAGAAGGAATGAGTGACAGGCAGCTGTGAGGATGGACTGGGAGTCTTTTTCCTGCAAAGCTCTTCACCCCCAAAGGAAGGTGCTATGATGGTGGGCCATCTTTCAGGGGGAAGAGAAGAGGCCTGGTTCTCCATAGCACACTTACGCAGCTGAAACTCAGCTCTTGGTGCTTGACAGACTTCAGCAGAAGGGCAAAGCACAGCTGGAAGGCAGTGAGGTGGCATTAACAGAAGAGAAGTGACTGGGAAAAATGTTTTCTCCCTGCTCAATCCTTTGTCCTATTCAAAAAGCATCTGTATCACTCTGTCTCCCAGGCCAGTCACAGATAATTGGAGCTTCTGATGGCCTTCCTGACCTTTTGGAAGCAATCATTGGAGGCCAGCTGTTAGGGAGAGCCAGTGCAGTGTTGGTGGCCTTGGATTATTTCCTGTCTCTTTTCCAGCAGATGATCCAACTGCCAGTTTACCAATGGCAGATTGCTATTTGGAGGGCAGGTAAACAATGGCACATGCAGGACTACTGAAGGAGCTCCTAGAGAGGAAGCAGGAGACACAGGCAGAGCTGAAACCCATCTCCAGAAACAGTGTAGCTGCCTCCATTCATTAAATGAAGCTCTCTGAGAGAAGCTCATCTGCAGTGAGAGGTCAGGCATTGTGTGCTGCCCAGTTGTGGGCCAGGCCCAATGTCAGGTGGCCACAAGGGGAGGCAGATAGACAGCTTGAGGTGTCTGTGTTTGAGCTGCTAAGATACTTTCCCTTGACATGAGCCACAGAGCAAGGAGCTCAGTTGACTCTGCCACCCCCACTTGTCATTTGCTATGAAGCCAACAAGAGCTATCAACCCCATGCCTGTGGTGCCAGGTCTGATGCGGAGTCACTGCTTGCAATTCCACTCTCACCATGCCAGCACAGTGAGCACACCCTGCCAGGTGTGCTTACCACCAGAGGAAAGACCTTTTTCAGCCTTCATCCCCTCTGACTTGGCTGCAGGAGTCTCACCCAGCCAGAGCTGACATGCCAAGCGAGTTTCCCTATCCAGGTTTGCTAAACACATGTTTAAAAACCAGAAGTGTTGCAATTCGCTATCAATAAACCAAGTCAACAGCATTAATGTACGCTTCTTCCCACCAACTCTACATACACATCAGTCGTCTACGCTAAAAAGGCTTTATTAAATGATATACAAAGAATGGGGTTATGTAGTAAACTCTCAGTGTGTCACTTAACACCCAGGTTAGACTAAAAGGTAGATAATGCTAAAATTCTTTTAAAAAAAGAAAGAAATCATACTTCCCTTCCCAGCTGACCGAAATCCACTCACACGGCCAACTTATTCTGCTACTAACATGCCTAACAAACCTATTTCAGTTGAGCCTGTTTTGATCTGGAAATAAAAATTTTTGCTCTTCTGATTCACACCAAAGCCCATAGAGAGCAAAGAAGAAGAGCTGCGTGGAAACTGGTGACCTTTGACTGGTGCCTCTTACTAGCATTATGAAGGTCCAAGAAATGCTGCAGCTGTAAACACTGCAACTACTGGAGAGTTTGCAAGTGCAGGAGAAATTCTTTCTGAGGGTGGTTATGCCTCAGCCAAGATCACATTCACACTGAATCTCTGTCTATCCATGAATCAAGGAAGCTCTCACGCCACTGCAGCAGCACCCCAGTTGTTCTGCAGGTGTCCTGGCCTTTGTGCTGTTACCTGTAGTCCAGGCAAGCAATCCCTGAGCGCTGCTGATCCTGCTGCCAACCTGTGGGGACTTGCCACACGCCCTTGCACTTCCAAAGGCTGATGCTAAGCGTGTGCATTAGGACAGCATGTTGCAGGCTAATCAAGGGGCTGATTGTCTGCAATAGGCTTTAAGCGAGTTTAAAAAAAAAAAGAAAAAAAAAGCGTGTCAAATGAGAAATCTATTTAGCTTCAGATATAATGAAATTTGTCTGTAATAGGAGATTGGGCAGAATGAGGCCAGTCGGCCCTTTGGGAATATGGTTAGTGTCACCCCAGTAATCCAGGCAGTGTGAAGGGCCGACACTGTGGTCCCCGATCTCTGTCACCATGACCCGGCAGGGGCCCCTGCCCCAACACGTTGTCAGAAACACAGGAGCCCTTCAGCACCTGAGCATCGCCCACCGCAGCCCCGCTCGCCTCCCCCGGGGCCGAGGGGAACGCCCGGCTGCTGCTGCACATCCCTGCGCTCCCCTCTCCGGCACAGCTCCTCCCCGGAGACCACGAGGAGGAACGAAAGCCACCACCAGCCCGGCCGCTTCCTCAGAGCATCAGACCTGCCGGGGGGCGAAGGGTCCGCTCACGGGAGGATGGGATGCTCCCAGCCCCGGCGGCAGCGCGGGGTTCCCTCGCCGTGGGGATGGGGGGGCACCAACCACCCGGCCCCGCTGTCGCTGTCGCTGTCGCTGTCACTGTCACTGTCGCTGTCGCTGTCGCTGTCGCTGTCGCTACGGACGCGGACGTTGCCAGGGAGGGGCCCCGCGGGGTGTGCGGGGTGGGTGGGACCCCCCCGGGGCTCGGGGGGGACCGAGGTGGGTCCCGGCCAAGGCAACGCAGGGTACCACTCACCACGCCGGGCTGGACCGTGGTGAGTGGGAGCTCCCACCTGGAGCTCGGAGGAGATGTGGGAGCTCCTCCTTGGAGCACGGAGGAGATGTGGGAGCTCCCCCCTGGAGAACGGAGGAGATGTGGGAGCTCCCCCTTGGAGCACAGAGGAGATGAGGGAACTCACCACCACGGCCCCTCACATGGATGCTTCGCTCCAGGAGTGCTGGGGCAGGCGAGGTCCCAGACACTCCTTCCTGAACACTCCTTCCTGCAGCGACAGCTGCTGTGGTGTCCAGGCATCATGGAAAGAATGGAAGCAAGGCGTGTGAATGGTTTGATAAATATTCAAAGGGTGAATGCTTTGCTGTCCTCAAGATGCCTGATTTTTTATTGCATGTTTATATTGTATACTGTCAGTGCCTGAAACAGGCTTGCTTCAAGGCCTTGTATTTTGGGGCCACTACCCCTGAATGGCAGATCACAGGCAGGTCCAAGGGGGAGGAAAGCAAATCTGAGAACCCCATCGATGGCAAGAAGACCTTGATCCATCTGTTCTGCTCCTTGATGTAATCTTTTTCCATCGTGCAGTTAAGCATCCTTGGCAGAGGAGGGGAAAGGCCAGAGTCCTCGTCAAAGCAGTGACTACACACACATAATACTGTGGAACATGAAGACTAAACAAAGAGATGAAAACATTCATCTCCTCTTTCCCATTCCTCAGATCTAAGCATATCAGTATTTGCCAGAGGATTTTCAGACTAAAATGTGTCTTTCTTTCACTTCGTCAGAATGCTGATACACTCAGTAGTGGGCACATGAAGAACAGAGCCAGCCCATGCCCTGTGGGAGCAGGCATAACACTGGTGCCAGCTCTCATGACTGTCCTGCAAACCCAGTAATAGCTGGCATTTTTAGGAAGCTATGCTGACTTTCATATAAAATATACCTCCTGGTCGTGAAAAAGATATTACAAGCATGATCCCAGAGTACCCAAAAAGCTCAGCAGCAAAAACAATAAATGCAAATAGGCATAGATGAAAAAAAAAAGGATTAAGAATTTGAGGCCTCCTTTGTGAGTTTCAAAGATGGGAAGTTAGACTTTGACAGCAATGTACTTCTTTTTCTAGGTGTGGCCTGATTCTGTCACTCAGCTCCCCAGAAGACAGTGACACTGCCTGTGAGTCAAGCTGGTGTTTAGCACAGTGGGGTTGTCAGAAGCCTTGCAAAGCTCTTTGCAACCACTGGCCCCATACCGACCATGTTATTCCTGGGATTACATCTTCAGGGCTTTTGAGACCTTAGAAAGGAGAAATGAGAGCGATAAAAAATCAGAAATGTTTCCTCTTGCACTGATTTCTATGCAGGCATTCAGTCAGACTCCTGAATAGCGAAGGAGATAGCTAAACCAGACCCACCGAAATGGTCCCCTCCGTTGCCTCCACAACAGTGATCCATTTCTGAGCTAAGACTTTAACAAGCCATCAACACTGACGTTTTTAGCCTACCTCATGGCTAATATAATGCAAATGTCATGTTTTGGAGACTTCACAGTCCCATGGAGTGCAGCTGTGTCTGCCCAGAGCCATTGATTTTCAAAGACAACAGTGCCCAAGTATTGCAGTCAGTTGTCGAACTGAATGCAATCAGGTATTGAATCATATGCTGAAAACAAGTAGTGGCAGTCATAAAAATAGCTATGTTAACTCTTTATCTACCTTAGCATTTATTTCCATGTGTGTAGACAGCAGCACCTGTTCCCAGTGGGGTGTGCAGTGGCAGTTTCTCCTCAAATGCTGTGGAGTAAATGACTGTGCAGGAGAAAACACCCATGTCCATTCCCATTCCCCCTGTTCACATCTAAGGGTGAGGATGAGAGAAGGCACTGCTTTCTGGCCTTAGTGACTGAAGCATAGTCCTACCAGCAGACTACAGGTGCCCTCTGTATCCACCCAGCCGCCAAGTCTCAGATTTCCCTCAGACAGCACTTGTGATGGCGTTGTGCATTATCAGCTCTGCCAGCTTTGCCTGGAGTTGGAGGACAGCATAACAGTAGTCAAACCTCATATCACAACAAATAAATAGGGCAGGAGCCAGGTCCTGCAGTGCCTTATGTGAGAGGAACATATCCCACAGGGTGTCTTCTGCTGCTAATGTGAAGATTCAGGTGCTGTTCTGGAAAGAGAGCTATGGCTGTAGGGTGACAACCTTTTTTAGTATCCCAGACATGATGGAAAAGAAACATCACCCTGACTTTGCTCTGCCATCAAGACACCCTGCAGCCNCACCAGCTGTGTCCTCAGGGACTGCAGGAACACATCTGGTGAGGTTTCTGCCCAAGGCAAGTGGCAGGCTGTTTGTTTGCACTGGCAGCTGGAGGTAGCAGAAATGGAAAACCCCCCCTCTGTGCGCATGTCTTCCTTCTTGTTCAGCTCTGCTGGTGCATTTCCTGCAGCCCCCTGTGTCCTCACAACACACTGTGACAGAGAGAAGTCCCCTTTTGTTGCCAAAAGTCACCATACCAGTCCAGGACATCATTTATTTGAGTGCTTTACTCCACGTGGGACAGCTTCTCTAGCTGATGCCCACAGTGAGGCAACACCCATCTGTCAGATGTGATTCATCTTTCCATGGGGAAGAACCATGGGCGCAGCTGAAGGTCAAGTTTGAGAGGACACTGTTGGTGTTTGGTGTCCGCTTGACACCAAAGCAGTTCATCAGGGCAGCAGCCAGCAAGGTTTGTCCCCGGGACTGGTGGAGTCCTCTTTCATGAATGGATTCTACCCTTTCAATGAAGAGCACAGAAAGTTGCCAAAACTGGGAGGGACTCAGCAAACTGAGGAAGCTGAAGAGCGGGGACTGGCTCCAAAGGCTTGTGTCCATGCCCTTCCCTGGCTGGTTCCCTGCAGCTCTTGCCGGAAAACACTGCTTACAAGCAGCCAGCAGCTCCTGGAGTCCTGGGTGAAGCAGCAAAACAAATGACTTCCTGGAAGGAGGAAAAAGGCTCCTGCACAGACAGTGCTCAAGGAATGGGGAGCAAGATGCGATCTGTGCTGTCACTCTCCCAAAACCTTCTGCTCTCCCTAGGTCCCAGCAGGAACTGTGCAGCTCCTGACAGCTATTAATAGATGGGGAGAATGTGGGCTCTTTTTCCTACTGCTTCCTGGGATGAATGGTAATTACCCTTAATGAGACTGGATTTGGTTCTACATCCTACCTTCCAGCCCCCTTGCCTGTGCTGGCAGGGAGAGGCCAGCTCATCTGCTGCCTGCACTGGCTCTGTATAGAGCAGGGCTTGGCAGCAGGAGTAGAGGCTCATCTCCCTGGGACATCCCACAGGCCTTGCCCATGGATGGTGGGCACAGGGGCGCAGGCAGATCCTGCCAGCTGGCAGGCTGCAGCAGCTGGTCTCAGCCTGGCCTTTCCGGTGGCACACAGGAGCTCTGTGGGGAGTCAGATCCCACAAAAGCCTGAGGCTGTGGGTGTGCTGTCTCTTTGAGATTAATTAAAAAAACAAAACAGGGGTAGAAATAATCAGGGAATCTGACCTGTCATTATGGTTGGCATCCCCATCATCATGCATCACACCAAGGTCTGTGAAATGGGACATTCTTCCTCCATTGCTGGTGCAAAACAGTCCCAGAATACACCTGGAACTTGGCCCCCATCTCCCACAGGGCAAAGCCTAGCTGTCATGGGATTAGTCAGGACACAGCTTGTCCAAGACAGGGATGTTTTTGATCTTAGGTCACTATACCTCTGGCAGGAAGGTTTCCTTCATTCATGTTACTTCAAAAATACTGCAAACGTAGTGCAGGAGGTTTTCTTCATTCACTGAGGCTGTGCCTCCTGGGAATCACATCCCAAGAAAATAGAGGCAAATGTGGATAGCTGCTAAATCTTTCCTGAACATCCCAGACTCTGGCTCTGGGGCAGGACAAACTCTGCACTGGTGTTTGCCCAAGATGCTTAGTAAGGCTGCACTGCACTAACCCCACCTCTGTCCACCTGAACAGCCATGTTGTCTTAATGAATCTTTGCTGTTCCCTAATACTTGGCCTTTTCCCGGCTTGGTTCAGCTTAGCAGCTAGTAACACTTTCCACCACAGCGACTCCTTGCTCTCACTGATCCTTACTTCTTGCAGTGGGGTGAGAAGAAAAGGGCAGACATGCTATCCCATCCTGCCAAGCTGAAGCTCCCCAGGCAATACAGTTTATTTGCCTCTTGTTAATTTTTAATATTTTCCCCCCAGATCATGTTTTCAGAAAGCCTTCCCGTGGGCAGGATCTGTGCCCAGGAACCTCCTGGCTCCTGTTTGCAAATCCCTGACTCCTTGCTGCTGGAACCCTCTCTCTTTCCCTCTCTCCAAGATCCCTCCAATGTCAGACCAGAAGATTCAGGTCCCTGTGCTGACTCCCACTCAGCCCCTTGTGTTGCATCCAAGTGCCAGATGGCACTTGAGGCTCAGGAAGGAGCTGTGCCAGGCTCGGGAAAGAGCTGTGCCAGGTTCCCCTCCCTTTCTCTCCACCCTTCAATATACAGAAAAGAGACAGAGAACCAGCACTGCCAGATTTCAGGCTGCCATGTTTGTGCCAGTTTCCCCAGCCTTCAGGCTCAGTTGCAGTGGGATTGACATGGGAGGTACTGGCAGAACACCAGACCAAGGGGTGCCAGGGAAAAGAGGACCTACTCTGAAGCTCTCCTCTGTGCCCAACTCTAAGCTATAATTAACAAAAAATGCAGAGGACATGACCACAGCCACTCCATGCTTCTCTGGCCCTGCTTCCTTCCTTACTTGTTGTGCGATTTCTTTTTTCATCCAGGATTGCTCACCAGCACAGGAAAGATAGTTACAGGTCTGAAGATCCTAAGGCTTAGCGAGCTCCTCTTGGGCAGGACAAGTGCCCAGGCCCCTCATATTGAAATAAGAAGGAGGAGGAGGAGGAGGGGAAAAGCAGATCAACTGTCCTACCAGAAAGCAGATTGCAGAGGCTGTGTGCAGCAGAAATATCCTATTTGTGAGCCCTGCTAAGAGCATGGGGCTGTGTTTGGATAGCAGAAGGAACAGCGAGGATGTACTCAGATACTTCCAGCCTTTGTGTTTCAGATAGCTGTGTTAGTGCAATGCCTGGTGCTTTTGGCTCAGAACTAGCCCCTTGAGCAATCCCTCCTTTCCTGCAGGGACTCTGGCACTTTTTGCTGGCCTTTCTTGTTACTCAGGGAGGGGCGTCTCCATTAGCACTGCCTGAGCTCTAGGGTCTCCACGGTCACTACTGTGTTACAGCAATCCCCACAGATCCTGTCTCTGGAGCATGTGTCCCCTCACTTCCAGGTTGCTGTCACTCAGCTCCTCGAGGGGAATGAGGAACACATCTCCTTAAGTGGAGTCCAAGAAGAGATATACACAAAAACAGGGCTAGCTGCAGCAGGTGAGGTCACGAAGGAGGTATCTGATATATTAACTCTGGTCACTGCGGTTTTGCTAGCCCTCCTCCTCTGCACCTCAGTTCCTGGTGAATGGGGTGCTGCTGTGTCCTTGCCGAGGATGTTGTCTGTGGCCAGCTCCCTCAGCCATGCTGGTCACGTTCCACCTTCCGTGTACACCTGGCTGCCTGCTGCAGGGCTCTGCACGTGGACAGCATCACCTCACTCAACAAACCTGGCAGCAGATGCGTGAGCCAAGCTGGGGTGCCATGCGGGAGAGGAGAGCTGGCTGCACATTTTATTGGAGGAGGGAAAGCATCTAGTTAGTGACTTCTATTCCTGTCTGGGCTTGTTGCAGACTTCACGACATTCAGAGAGGGTGTGAAGCTTTTCCCTTCCCAGGCTGGGGATGAAAGTCAGTGGGAGGCTGTTTTCCAGCACTCTTATGGAGATGATCCATGGATTTTGCAGTCTTTTTTTTCCACAGGGTGGTCCAGGCTTTGCATTTTAGCTTGTGACTCTGTGTCATTCCCTTCACTGCCACCATTTCCACTTCTCCCTGTTGTGCTATGTTTTCATAAACCCAAGTGCTTGAAACAGGGTAAGTACTCTAGAGGGACATGAAGCAGGATCAGATCCTACGGTGCAGGGAGACTTTGAAAAGCCCAGGGCAGGCAGTGCAACATCCTTCCTTTGTTTGGCCACCAGAAAGCAGCTCAGAGGCCCATGGTCCTTGCTATATTTGAAATGAGTGCATCATCCCTGCTTGCCTTATTTACCTTCAAGGCCAGCTTGGCTATGATATCCTTCCCAGAGCAATACCCAATGCTGCTTGCAAGGGGACACCCCTTGAAGACTGACCAACAGACAAATGAGAGGACTGGGAGGGAGTGAGCTCTTCCAGCACCCTTGGGTCAGCTGGGCTGCCTGAGCTGGGGACATGGGGGTACCTGGGGAAGGAGACACCTTCAAGGGTCTCTCAGACCCTTGGTGTCCCCCAGCAGAAGTTCCACATATCTTGTATCAGCAGTTGCAGGGTCTGGTGTAGGGCAGCTTGTGGAGGCAGAAGGGGGGCCTTGTCCTCTGCATCACAGCAAGGACAATGTCGGGGCGGTCACTGGTGGGAGCCGGACACTGATGGGATAGGACAGCCTAGGAGATTGTGCGCCAAGGGCTGCTGAGTTAACACTGTCCTTTGGTGCCCTCTTCCCAACCCAGCGGAGCCCGGCACTGGTAGAGCTGGGGAGCTGCCAGCTGCCATCACTGTCCCTCCAGAGCCATGCTCTGTGACAGATCTGCTTCTCGCTGCTGCTGCACCCAGCTCCCGGGCACTCCCTGGCCTCACAGCAGGGTGTGGGGGCCACGGCAGAGCTACAGTCCCCTTTGTGTTCCCTTTCAGGGCTCGGCTGGTGGAGCAGAGGAGCCCAAAGCATTGCGCTGTGCGCTGGGGGTAGCTGGATGCACACTGCCAAATGCCTCTGGCTGCAGCTATCTCCCCCTGCTTCCTGAATGTCTCTGCCATGTCTGGCAGCATCGCAGGCCAGCTCAGGGAGAGTCACTGGGCTTCCCTCTTGTGCCCCATCACTGCATTGGGATTACACGGGCACAGGGATTACACGGGCACAGGGATTTGGGGTCAGTTCTGGCATGCTGCAGTCTCTGCTTGCAGTTGCTGAGCCAGGCTTTCTGGAAACCCCACGCTTGAGGGTTTGTTCAAAGGTCAGAGCTTGCCTGATGCCTGCAGGTGCTTTTGAACCCACGAGGAGCAACCTGGAGTATTCCCAAGGGCTTCTGTAGTGCCAGCAATGTGCCAAAGCCAGCTGCTGCCTCTGTTCCTGGTCTATCCCTGGCTTATGCCCTACGGTGATTCCTCCGAGCCAGTGTAAAGCTTTCCATCCCTAATTTCTAAGTCCAGCTGTACCCCTCTACTGTAAGGCCTCCAGCTCTGCTGGCTAGGGCCAACTTATCCCGCTCAGCTGTGCTTTTTGGCTGCACTGCTTGGTGGGTCTCCTTCCATCTCCTTGGCTGGGTGCCCAGGATGCCCAGGGCTGGGAAGCCCAGCTGCAGAGCCCTCAGTTGTTTTTTCCACAAAGGAACAGCCACTGTGGGAGCTCTCTGGCCCTCAGAAGTGGACAAGGGGGTCTCTTCTCCCAGAGCCTGACTCTGGCAGGGAGTGGTGGTGCCCGTAGCAGGGACACCCCAGACATCCCAGCTCATGCTGCTGCTGCAGGGCCACAAGAGCCAGCAACTCTTGATTCACTCTCGGGGCAACCAGCTCCAGCAGGAACTCTCCTGGCTCTCCAAACCTCTGGTCTGTTCCAGGTGGGCAATTCCTGTGCTTATAACAAGGCAGGGGAAGAAAATTAAAAGCCCAAGTGAGCAAAGCAGCCAGGCTGAGCCAGGAAGCATCAGAAATGCCTCTGTCAACACTGCAGCCGAGGCAAGCAGGCAGGCAGGCAGCTTTTTAATTATTGATGGTGCTTATAAATAAACGCTGGGACAGGGAGGAGGTTACAGCAGAGCAGAGGAGCCACTTCGGGATGGGGGAGGGAACCTGAGAACTCGCTTGTTTTAAAGGTCATTTAGTTTTGTCTCTTTCCCCCTTTTTCTGTAAAACTCGGTGATATTTGAGTTGATGGATTGTCTTCCTTGTGCATCTTCTTCTTGTGCCTGCCTAACCTGGCCAGCCAGGAGGAGGAAGAAAAGACACCCACATTTGAGGGCAGTGAGACAAGACAGGGGGAGGGAGGGAGAGAGGGAAGGAGGAAACGCTGTGTGGAATGTGGGACAAATAGGCAAACGAGGAGACAACAAAATTAGTAGAGCAGCAAATCCCAACCCGAGTGTAAATAATTCTTCACCATGTGAAAAGAAGGTCTATGTAGGCTCAGATTTATCTCCCTGTTCCTGGAGCTCAAGCCCAGGCAACCTTTGATGTAAAGCAAGAGGGAAGTGCGTGACAGAAGGCTGGGCAAAGACTAGAAGGAGATGCAGGGATCTTGGTTGGGGACTGGAATAGTAACCCAGTGCCTGCATAGCCTTGGGGACCTTTGCAGCAGGCTCAGGGTGAAGTGTCTCAGAAAAACCAGACTATCTGATGGCAATAGCTCTGGGATAGGGATCCCACAGGCAGCTGAAAACACAGGGAGGGTTTTGGACTGGAATCGCAGCACTACTTTGAAGGCTGATAGCCCCCATGGGAGTCTTAAGTGATTGTGGATGGTAGGACTTCACAAATTTGTCTGAAGCCCTCCAGCTTGCACAAGTGACACACAGGTGCTGTGTGCAATATGGAATCAGGTGAGATGGAGCTCCTTCCAGTCTATGCCACAGCAGACCCTACAGGACAGGGTCACCTTCTATTTCCTCTCCATTCTCAAGGCATGTGGTGGGCAGCAGCACCCCAATGCCTGTCATGAGCATAGCTCTGCTTGTCTTCCCCCAGGGGCCTGCCATGGTTGCACAGTTGCAAGATGAGGAGCTCTGCAGTGCACGGTGGATGCAGCAGCACATGGCTCTCTAGCTGATGGGTCTGGAGGCAGCCCAGGTAACACCAAGACAGCCTCACTGCATACCCTCTGTGCTGACATCCTGGGACCCCACAGCCATCCTCCGGTAGACTGAGACCCAGAATGACATCAGTCAATCAATCAAAATTCATCCCTTGAGGGAAATGAACTGTGCCCTGTCAGAAGGGTGGGCTCAGTAGCTGGGTGCTCCTGACAGCAGTTGGAATGGTGGTAGGGAAGATGGAGGGGAAAGTGGAACCCTTCTCCCAGCCCTGTGGGTATTCCTGGTGCTTTCTGGAGGAGAGAGGAGCTTTGGGTTGCATCTGAGCAAATCGTGCCTCTCGGCAAGCAGCACAGAAACTCCAGCTGCAATGCAAGCTGAGGAGCTGACTGCAAGGCGCCAGTGCTCTCATACAGGGAACCGGCTGGCCGTGAAGGGCACACGGCAAAGGCGAGCTGCTGGGATTCCCCATGAAATGCCTCTTCTGCCTCCTTGGGCTCTGAGCATGCTGCTGTGGACAGAGTTTTGCTGCAGTGAAAACATCTCTTTCCCAGGAATGATCCCCCAGAAGCTGGGGGCCCAGGGCTGGAGGGCTGATTTGGCCATGGGACTCTCCTTCCCTGCCCACATGCCCTAACACACTGCCTTGTCCCTCAGCTGAACACCTCTAGTGCAGAACCATTTGCTCCTTTCCCAGGTATCTAGGATGCAGGTGAACAGCAGCACCAGCTTGAGGTGGCCCTGAGCTGCTCCCAGGGGAAGGGAAGTCCTGCCTTGTCACCAGTTCTCTGGGTCCATGGTTCCCCAGGGCAGCCTTGTGTGTGCTGTGCAGCAGCTGCCCACGTGTGGGTGCTGGCTGCTGCAGGAGCAGGGAGCCCACAACACAGGGCACTGTGATGGTGAGAGCCTGCAAGGGTAACACAGAAACCCACAGGCAGGTGGATGCGTGGGTTCCTGCATCACATGCGTACATGTGTGATGTGACTAAGTGTACACTATCACTACGCACGTACAATCAGAGAATCATAGAACAGTTTGGGTTCGGAAGGACCTTTAAAGGCCATCTCTGGTTCCCTGCCCCTGAGCTGCTTTCCCTCCCTGCAGGGCTCAGTTTGAACATGCTGCATTATGTTTGGTATCTTTAGAAGATGTTTGGCTCCATCTATAAGGGACCAAGCCCCACAGCTTTTGAGCCTGTGGTTCGGTATGCAATTGGCATCCTCTGAATGGCTTGCCTGCTACCACCACAATCCCCGTACCTTCCTGAAATTAGTACCATGGTGCATGAGACCATGGGACTCAAATGAGACCAAAGGTGCAGCACCTCAAGTCCCTGCAGCAGCCTGCTCCAGGGACCAGGTGTGGTGGCAGGGGTGCTAGGGAGAGCTGGGCTTCTCCCAAGCACTGCGTACCATCCTCTCACTCTGCAGCCCAGGCTATTAAGAGTGAAGCTCCTGGAGCAAAGTGGATGAGAAGAGACATGCAATTACTTTCTGCTGCCCTTGTGCTGATGTCAGGTGGTTGCTTGGGGTTGAGGCTGGCAAGCCCTTGCATTGCAGCTGCCCTTAATGGACCTTGGGGTCCATCTGGTCTTAGTAAGGTGTTGCCAACCTGACAGCACCTGCTCACAGCAAAAATGCTTTTGTCTCTTAGTTTCCTTCTTCCTGCCATCCCTTCTGGGTGCATGTGTTTGGAGTTGCAAATGTTTGCCCAGGATACTGCTCGCACCTTATATCCTTGATGGCTGTAAAAAAATATAGGCTGCTATTTTGGCTAGAGAACTATTTCAAACTTTTGTTTCAATCCCCAAAGACTCCCACCTGAGCACTGCTTGACCTGCTGCTACCATGCAAGTCTCACCAGGCAGAAATGTGGCAACTACTGCAGCTGCAGCATGGGGTGTGAACATCTTATCCTGTGCAGCAGGAAAAAAAGTACAGGATGTAAGTCCACGCACTGGGGGATCACCAGGAGAACAGCAGGAAATGTTCTCTCCTAGGATCAGCAGCGGCCTGGCATGGCTGCAGCACAAACCCCAGCATTTCTACTGCAGCAATCCATTTTACCAGCTCGAGGTGATAGGGGCACCATAGATGCCTTCACAGAACCACTCTTTGATAGGATAAGATCCTTTTTCTCCTTCAATTACAGAGCAGTTTTAGTGCTACTGAGCTTACAAGATCTAGTAAGATTAGGACTTGGTTATGCTAGGACTTAATTGATCCTCGCAGGCTCATAAAGGGGAAAGGAAATACTGAATTTCATGTTCATAAAAGCAAAGAGCAGCAAAGGAGGAGAAAGAAAATGGGCTCCCCAAGACTGCCCTGGCTGAGGCAAAAGAGCCAGCACTTTCACAGCAGGCTGCAGCCCTGCTTGCTGATTAGGTGATTGTTAAGGTTTATAGGAACGTGATGCAGAAGATGCAGCAACCCTGGGTGCAGTGGATGCTGGGGCTGCTGCAAATGCCCTGAGAACAGGAAAACTTCTCCCATGGGACACAGGAGGGGACAAACCGAGCTAGAGTGCCAAGGCATCAGGCCTTTGCTGCTTACTCAACCTAACATCTTTCACAGGGGAAATGGACCTCCTTCCACTGGCCCCAAGAGCCACTGCTCTGTGGTGCCTCTGTAGCACCAGCCCTTGGCCCTCCAGGGGAATGATGACAAGGGCTCAACTTCCCCATCAGTAAAGGCATTACCTTGAAGGTCAGTGCCCAGACCTCTGCCCCTTAAGAGGCTGGGAAAAAGTCTGCAAGGGGTCAGTGTTTTTTAAGCTAAGTCAAGCCAAAGGGGGTTAATTACATAAGGTTGCTGCTGGCAAGCTCAAGCTCTGCTTTTGGAGCATCGTGCAGGAGCAGCTCAACCCAGCATTCTTTTCCTCCTCCTCACACCTACTCTCCAATACCGAAAGGAGACATCATCTCCTGTAGCAGCTATTAATAGACAAAATCACACTGGGAAAGTGCTTTCCCAGTAAGACAGAGCACCTCTTCCCCTCCCCACACCTGGTATTGCTGTGGCCCAAGTGAAACACAGGAGCTGCGCAACACTGAGCACTGACTCTGCTTTCAACTGATGGCACAAAACATACCCTTGGACTCCATGCACCCTCTTCAGCACCTTACCAACCTTGTCACAAGATCCCCAAAGCCCTGGCCTAGATGTTCCAGTTCTCCCCAGGGCTGAGGTTCCTTGGAGATGTTACAAGCACCAGTAGCACCTCTGCATCCAGAAGTGGAAAGGAATTTGATAAAGCACCAAGCTTCTCTGGTACTGCATACAGGAAAGCAGGCAGGGTCTAGGATAAACAGCAACCTGCCCCACTGGCAGGGTAATGAAAGAAAGGGGCCTATGCACCCCTCTGATGGCTGAAGTCATGGCAGAAGGGGCAATGTCTGGAGACCTTGGCTCACAGACCACTTTGCCAAAAGTCCTGCTTTAAGCTCCCTGGCTGGAAGCAGCATTTACTGAACCAAAGGCTTAAGGTCTGCACTCTTGCTACAGCTGTCAGTGCTTCGGGGGAGCAGGGGAGGACAGTGGGGAGCACTACCAGCCCCCAAAGGGCTTCCTTCTGCCTCTGAGCCCTGACATTTATATCTGGCACTTATCCAACACAAAACCACCTGTTGGCACTTTGCAAAGATGAGTAGGAGCCACATTAAGCCTTAGGGACCCCATATGAGATTTTAGGCAGGGCAACCACTGAGATAGGAAAGAAAACCCCTTGTTCACTACTGATGCCCCCTTAAGTCCACATCCCTTCCCCCCCTCCCCACCCCCAGATGAACTGTGTGCTGAAGAGAGAAGGGGAACAAGACTCTGCTCACAGCAGCTATTCACCCTCCCTCCCTGAGGCAGATAGCTAAATAGGAACTTACTAGGACACTGGGCCATTCCCCTCTACATCCTCTTCACCAACACTTATCTATGTGACAGCCATTTCCTGCTACCCATCCATCAGCATCACATGCTTCTACCCCTCCCCCTTCTCCCCAAAAGCAGGCAGCTGCTGCCTCCTTCCACCTCCCTTCACAGTGCCAGGCAACCCTACCTGCTGGTGAAATTCATCCCTGTCAGGCTGCTCTTGCTGCTCTCAGGGTGAAATCTGCTTGTATCACTATCCCATTGCACCTTTGCCTCAGCTACCATTTGTGATCTTTATTTAGGTCAATACTGTATCTAAAATAACCGTGCTTTAGCCAGGTGCTCTAGACATCAGTCTAACAATGAAGTCAGAAATGTCTTTATAAATTCAATTTGCTGGGTCTGCTACTGCTTGTGAAAAATGACCAGTTTATGAGAGAGACCTGCTCACCTCAAGACTAAGTGTCTTGTTGCAGGGACTTACATGCTGTGACACAGTTAAAGTTCCCATTCACAAAATTCACCAAATCAGTGGTGACTTTTAGGTAGGAGCTCATAAGAAACCAGAAGGAAGTTATTACTAGGAAGAAACAGGCATAAGAACATTCATCCAAAACAAAGACGTGGAGACTGAGATGATTTTGTTCCCTCCATGCTGAGAACTGGCTTCAGCACTACCCATTGCACAGCCTAACGAGCTTGAGCCCACAAGTAAGGTGGGATTTCTCTTCCCATTTTGAAATTACAGTAGCATTTTTAATCAGAGACATGTCCTGAGTTCTGCAGCAGGACAGGACTCCTTAGACCCAAGTGCGTGCTGACTTCCAGGGCTGCGGGGACAGAATGAACCCCTCTGCCAGAACAGAAAAAAACACGGTGCAGCTAACAAGAAACATCAGGGGATCAGACAGTCTCCAGCCTTTAATGGCTTTAGAATAACACTGTGCCACCTCCCCATGTCCCCACAGAGTCTCTGTGCTTGTCTTGTGGCAAGAACTGCAGTGTTCCAAGAGAAAAAGGACCTGCTGTTGCAACTAGTGCATTCCAAGGCTCAATCCCCATACGCTTATGCTGAAGAACAGGCAGCAGTGTTCTATCAGTGGGATGAGGAGCAGGGTCTCTGCTGATCCTGGATGGTCAGAAGTCAGATGCTCCAATACAGTGGTTGCAGCAATGTTCAGTGTGGGAGCTGCTAAACCTTTCACACTGGCAGAGTATATGCCTGATGTCAAGTGTACATATAGCTTGCAGCTGGGTGCATACAGCTGTCCTGGCACTAAAGTATCACAGTTTACTGTGAGCGAACTCCAGTGCAGTAGTCAGGGCTCCCTGCATGCCTTTGGCATTTCCACTACCCTTAGCAACGACGTGAGAGCCTCCCGCCTTGCCTTCCATCTGTGTACAGACAGCCACGGCCCAGTCAGCAGCAGAGAATGTGGGGAGGCAGTTCTGGGGAAGAGACACAGAAAAGTCATTTGGACTGTGGAGCACTCTGAAGTGTGAATAAAGAAAGGTAACATCCTCTCCTCATCCAGCCTGGACCCTCACTATCCTGAGGCAGTCATGACTGTGAGTACCACAAAGGCTGAGCTTACATGTTAATGTCGCATCTTGCCCTTGGGCAAACACAACCTGGAGGATCCAGGAATAACTGTGCCCAGAAGAGACTGAAAGCAGACCTGGGCCCGGTAGGGTCATCTCAGGTCTTGCCCATGTGGGATTAACCACCAACACTGGGCAGAATCCCAGGAAAAGCTTCAAGCAGGACCTGAGCACTGCTGAACAGTGGGTCCAGTCCTCCTTTGCAGGCAGGTTCCCCATGTCTCTACCATGGTTCTGCTTACCTTGGACACCTGACAGGCACAGAGCACCTCACCGGAAGCCTGAGGGCTGAGCAACAAGACTGATGTGCCAGGAGACTTGTCACACAGCTGATTCACTACCTTCATTAGGATCTAGGAGAGACAGGGAAGAAGAGAAGTCAGGTTACATCAGAGGAGACTGGCACCCAGCAGAAAATGTGCCCAGCAATTCCTTCTTACTGTTTGGAGCATCTGAGGTATCGCTGGGCCAAAAAGGAATGTGGATTACTCACAGAGAGGGAATCAGCTGGGACAGTATCAATGATGACAGGCTGGTTGCAATGTTTTGCTAGCAGGCTTTGTGCCTTCTTTTCAGCCTGGAGGGAGAAACATAGCACTTTGAAGGGCTACAGGCAGCACAGGGTGGGCTGGATGGGGATATATGCATGCAACATACATACAAAGGGAATGCAAGTGTTGTTCTATGGAACAGAAGGGAGATGTATGATAGCAGAAGTCAAAGTAAGACTGGCAGACAGAAATATCTATGTGGAGATATACAGCCCTCCTTCCTTGAAAGCAAGCAGAGATGAACCCTTGGCAAAAGTGGAATAGACAATGACCTATTCAGTCCCCAGCCTCTCTCCATGACCTGTGCACCACTACATCTCAGGAAGGCTTCTGTGGCAAGATGCTTCCACTTCAAAGAAATTAATAGTTCTTGCTGAGATCTCTTAAGTCACCAATAAGCATTTCTAAAGGGCTTTTAATGTAAACTGCAGAACACAAACATGTGTGGGAAGCCACAGCAATATTCACACAGCTGGGAGAAAAGCTCTGTCCTGCTGCTGTCTTAGTGTACAGCCTTGTTAAGATCACTGTGAGGACCATCCCATTTTCTCCCTGTATAAACAAGGAGGTGATGCTTATCTGCCTGTTGGTGTTGGCCAAAAGTGCTGTTATGGGGCTCTCCATCCTCACAGGCAGAGACACGTGGGGATTCTGCAGGTGCTAAAAACCCAGCCAGTCATTCACTGCATTTTAAGCAACAGCACCAGATAATGTCAGTGAAATCAACCCAACACAGGGCTTGCGTTGCACTATGTGTGACTGTACCTTCTAATGGGACCCTAAAGACTGAGTGGCTGTGAAGTGTGACAGAGACACGAGGTCCACTGGTGTGTGTCACACAGTGCTATCAGGTGGCTGTCAGTGTGCTGCTACCACAGTACCTGCTGCAGCTCCAGTTTCTTGACAGCTGTGTTGGCCGTTCGCTGTAGCGCTTTGAGGATGGTCTGTAGTTCTTTTCTCTGCCACTGGGGCATTGCAGTGTTGGCCACTACCTGCAAGAAAATTTCCCGTGTAAGAACATTAAACTGTACCTACACCTAAACTGCTAGTTCTCTGGGAAGTCAGGCTGGAGCTGGCCCTCTTTCCAGACTCTCCTATAGCCCATGTGATCAAGCCAGCCAGTCATTGTGGTAATTAGCTTTCTCTTTTCAGCTGGTCATCTGCAACCTAGTCACCTGGTAAAAATCCTTGTGATCAAAGAGGCAACAGTAGATAGCAACTTGCCCTTGCTATTGACCATGGTAACATTCGAACGCGGTAGGGAAAAATTAGGTGCCTCAATTGTATAAAGCCCATTGCTGGGATCTTTCTACATTCAGAGTGTAATCCTTACTTTGGTCAACTGGCCCACTTCTTTGGAGAGGTTCTGCATCTCAGCAATAGAGGTGCTCCCCTGCTTCATTCGTAGGGAGACAGAGTCCACTTCCATAGCCAAACACTGGCCTACCTCCCGGGCCTGGAGAGACAGAAAGAATGCAAGCTTCAAATGCAAGAGAAAAAATGAGCAGGGATGGAGAAAGTAGGGAGGCAGCAGGGTCATAAACACTGAAGTGCTGCTCATGATACAGTGGAAAGACACCTACAGGTGTTTTAAGAATGACTGTTCCCACAAGACTCTGAAATAGAATTTTCCTCTCTAGATTTGCAACCAACACTTGATGGTTACATCCAGGGGACCAAGCTGTTAAGCATTTCTGTTTTCTCACTTTCTTGCACCACATCATCAGGATTTCATTGAAGAAAAACTGCGGAGCTCCACTTTCATCTTAGAGCTCCTTTTTCATTAGGAAATCTTGACCTTGAAATTACTGACCAAAGAAACAGAAGAAACACAAAAACTAAAAGAAACCTCATCAGCTGTTCAAGCATATTTCCTGAGTTCAGCTATCTTGGTGTATTTCTTATTGCTTTCCCCAACAACAATGCTACCATTAAAAACAATAAAAAAAGCTATTACAAGCTTTTTCATCAGTGACGATCCTTACAGTTTGGAGCACTTCCTCCCTGCCAGATCTCTGTGCCCATGATGGTCCTGTGAGACTTTAGACCAGGACAACAGAGTACATACGAAAAGCTGTGGACAGTGATGACTGCTCTACCTAGCTAGGGTACACAACCCTTCTTTTAAGCCACTCCCTCATGCCTGCAGCCTCCCTTGTCTCATTAACATATGCACAGAGCTCCTCTCGGGGGCTTCTCCAGGGCAGCACTTCCAGCAAAGCATGCAGATGTGCCCTGCAGCTTTTTGTTCTTCTGCACGACAAAAAGCCTTGCTGGGACACAGATGCACAGGGGACAGTCAGCCAAAAAGTAACAGATTTGCAGGGGTGGGCTTTGCCTTTAGTCTTTCCAACTCCACTGACTAAGAGTCACTCTCCTCTGACTGCAGCCTTAAAGGAAGTGAACAAGCTTGCGGGGCACCCGACACTTCCAGATATTAAAGGACAAGGCGATCTCATAAACACAATAGTAGGTTGCTTATTTTTTAATACAGACCCAGCCAGACCAGAACCACAGCTTACCATGAAAAAGACTAAAGTAATGAAGCAAAAGGGCTGTAAGAATGAGGCCAAAGCCCTGTAATCATAAAGTGCAAATCCAACTGTGATAGGCAGGAGGTGAAACCAATGCACAAAGGATCACAGCTTTAAATGTCTACCTAGGGACTGAAATTCATAGACCAGAGGCTTCCTGATATCTTGTGCCAAGTTTTTATCTTGGAAAAGAAGATCTGGGAGAAGAACGAAGGTCAAGGAGACAGAAGGCTAGGATAGGTGTAAAAGAGGTGAATGGACAGGAGCAGAGCTGAGTCCAGGGGTGAAGGAAGAAGCCAGATAAAGCACAGCAGGGAGGCTCCAACCAAAGCAGCAGGAAGCTAATTGTCTATGAGGAACCTACAAAGTTCAGTCCTTCTAGCATTGCCTTGACATGGCAGAAATCTCAATTCTCTCTTCCTTACCTGTTTGGCTTGTCTCCCTGTCACTGCAATGACACGGCTAATTCCTTTAACAAGCTGACGCTCACTGATGATGGCCAGATCTTCCACAGATCCTGTTTGTAGAAGGTGCCTAAAAAGTTAGCACAGAACAGGAAATAAAATAAGCTGCTCTCTGGAAACAGAGATTAGTAAGGCTGCTTTCTTTTTGGAGAAGTCTGAAGTTCATCAGCCCCTTCCCAATCCCAAGAGCCAAGTTCTCTCTACTCTCCTCTCCTTTCCTTCAGCAGTGGCCTAAATTGAGATTTTTCTCTTCTACTCAGCTGCTACTAAACCTTGTAGAAAGTAGTCTGTTGATCCAACTCCACCCTTCTCTTGTCAGGCCAGCTCACACCCTGGCCAGTAGACTCCAGTCACAAGATAGTTGTGCAGTCTCAGGGCTCTGACAGCTTCCCCCCTCCTTCTTGGTTTAATATTGGATATGAAAACTAGAGTGTCTCAGGTTCTGTTACCACAAGTAATCATTTCAGACAGCTTCACAAGAATTGATCATCTCTACTCCCACGCAGTTTCTTGTCCCACTACTCCCACAAGAATGATCTCACGGCTAGAAAATTGCTCATTTTCAGCTCTATCTGCTCAAAGGCCAATTTGTTCCCTTTTTTTTTGTGTCAGCACTCCTAACATTGATTAACTCTTCTTCTACTCCCATTACTTCTAAAAGCAGAAGAGGGTGAAGACAATTAATTAAAATAATCAGAGCAGTCTCAAGTTTTCACAACCATCTCGGAGTATCCAGCCGGGTCTCCAGCTCTCCGGCAATCCCAAAGGCAAATCACTGATGTGACAGGCCACATGCGCTTTTCCCACACCCTGCTGGTGCTCTGTGGCTTCCAGGTTGGATTCAGATTATGAAGTAAGGAAAACGTTTTGCATTTCATTAAAGTTTGCTCACCCTAGGACTTTCAAAGCTTCATAACTAGCCCATTTAATCCTCACAGTATCTTTCCAGTGAGGAAACTGAGCTTCACAAGGACAGGGAGTTGAGCTTGGAATGACATCTCCACCTTAGCCAGCAGTGTCCACAAATATGCCTTCTGACTGCAAGTAAAAGTCACTTACGTCCCACAGCAGAGTTCCACAGAGGTCTGCATTGCAGCCTCAGAGTCACGGGTCAGCACACTCTCCACAGGGACCCCCAGAGACACTATCCTCACTGGATCTGGATACCCCTGACAGAGGAGACAGGGATCAGCAGCTAACAACATAGTCCTTCAGGGGCACTTATAGACTAACTACATGGCTTCAGCTGTCTGCCTCATTTTTCGCAGTCCCAGTCAGGGGCAGCACTACTTCTCCCCCACAGCCAGCCACCACGGGGAGAAAGAAACAGCTGGGTGACACTACAGGTTTTTGGTCCAAAGGGATGAGCTGAAAGCCTATGTGTTACCAGACTACGTGTTTTACAACACAGTGTCCTGAGATCTCATCTCTGTCCTACTTTCCTTTCTCAGTTTTGGGAGTCAGTTGCCTTGCAGAAACATGTTGTGTCAATATCTCTTCTGTTCCAGATGATTCCTGCTGGAGAAGGCTCATGAAGATGTGTGCTGCTATCCGGTCATACCTCATCCACTGCACGGAGTCCCTGAACTCTTCTTGCCAGTGTGAGGGGGACCTCAGCCATATGCACAACCTCATTTCTTTGGATCATATCCTGGACCACTTGTTCCACTTGTTGCAGCTGCTCCACTGTCACAGGGCCCTGAGGAAGTAAATCAGCCACCTTCAGGAGAAGGCTCCTGAGAGGAAGAGAATGAAGGAGGGAGAACTGGGGCAGGACCACTGGGCAACTCAGCTTGGGCACACCACTCTTCCCCTGTATCTCATCTTCTCTATTTGTAAAAAGGAACCATGAGCATCAAGGCCCTCCCGTCCCCTCCTCTCATGAGAGATTAAAGATTTTTGATGCAAGAGCATCAGCCAAAGCCTTCAGGAGAGACAGAGCAATGAGTGACAGGTTCCCAGGGCCAGCACTCATCCTGACCTGACAGCTTTCAGTTCCCAAATACTCTCATCTGGATGTCCAGTACAGACATCAGCTATGTGTCACAGCCAAGCACCACCTCTCAAAGACCCCTTTACACTATTTCATGTCAGTCTCATGATCACTGGCCTTGCTAAGTCTTTTCTTTCTGACCCACATTTATCCCCTCAGCAAGCTCTGCTCAGCATCAGGTCAATGCAAAGTGGACCCAGTCATATCCAGAGGGCCAAGCTTCATTGCTCAGATTAAATGTGACCTATCTCTAAAGGAGTGATTACAGCAAGAGGAGAAAAATCCCTGGAGAGAAGGCCAGTACTGGAATGTTGGTACTGCTGAGAACAAGGAAACTGAAGTTCAGAGTCACCTTGGTATCAAAGTCGAAGCGCAGCCGCTCTGCTGTCACATGGGACCCACGCTGCTCTGTGCTGTCACCCAGGACGTGTCGGAGCGCAAAGTTCAGCAGGTGGGTAGCAGTGTGGTTCGTCATGCAGGCCAGACGCTGGGCCTGAAAGCACAGACAGCTTGGCAGGGAGTGCCAGTTCTCCACAGCTCAGAGGAGCAGGGGATGACCCCAAGAGATAAGGAAAAGGCTGCATGTGAAGGGATGGGAGAAGATGGGGGAAAAACAATGGGTAGTATAGCTATCAGATTAACTATGTGCCAGGGAAGATCTAACTTCTTTTCCTATGGGATCACCTCTGTAAAACAGCAAAGGGTAGGCTGGATGCTTTTGGACAGACCAGTGGCTCACAAAAAATTACAGAGCCACTTGTGATGTCTCCTTCCCACAGCACATTACAATGAGGAACAGTCTCAAGAATACATGGGACAAAGATCTGCTGTACCCAGGCTACTCAGGACGTCACAAGGAAAAGATTAAGAGCAGTGAGTTATCACCTCATCCACAAAGAGCTGCACTTGGTCACCAACACGCAGGGTTTCCACAGCAGTAACCTCGTGGATCACGTAGCCACCACAGAGATGAACTGACTCTACAGGGAAGAGTACATCCTGAGCAAAGAGACATAAAGATAAGTTAAGACACAGAGAAAAATCCAAATACCTGGGCTAGGTACCTGCTTGGTCTGACTGGGAAACACAATCCCCACTGATCCCTAAAAGATAGGGATTGGGTAGAAAAAGCAGAGAGAAGTTTGCTGCAAGTGTAACCAGATTTCCTCAGACTTTTCTTGCACCCAGCAACTCATTGCACAACATACTGAGGCTGCCAGCTTACAGTGGAGGGGCAGTAACACTACCTGTGCTGATGAATTTTCTTAACAAGGATGCTTATTCATGAGAAAATGGACATATTTGCCAAGGCACCCGTCTCAGGCAACCAAGGTGCCAATTCTGCCTCACTTGGCTGGCAACAGAAACTGGATCCCCACTTCAGCTTGGGGAGAAGTGCAGAGCAAGGCACTATCACATTCTGCAAGGCTAAAAAGGCAGAATCAATGCCCAGGGGTGATTATCAAGAGCTGGAACGTGGGAAGGAGAATAAGCTGCATCCCATGTAACTTTCCATGAGAGGGTCAAAGCTCTCCCTCTGGAAAGGCTGAAGAAACATGCTGCAGAAGTGGAGGTCCTTCCTGATGTTCTTGGGAGGAATAAGAGTTTTTCCACTGGGTCTCAGGTTGGGCACTGCTTGCAGTTGTCCAGGACTGGCCGAAGACAAGTCACTCAGCTCATGGACTATTTGATCATTGATTGCCTTCTCTCAGCACTACACCCCCAAGTGGCAAGAATGCAGCACACTGAAGGGAGACCTAAGAAAACTTTATAGTCTTCCCCAGCAAGATGAAATTGCAAAGGGCTGGGAGAGACAACCAGAACAGCAAGTACATTTCTGTGAAGTTACTGCTGCTTCTGCCTCACCATGCCAACCCTGATGCAAAGCCAAGGGAACTGTCCAGAGTCAGCAGTTTGCAAATTAACACAGTAAAACAGCTCATCACTTGGGGAATTCTGACTGGCCTCAGTACGCATGGCAGCCTTGGGTTAGGCAGCAAAGGGCCTTACCTGCTGTCCTAAACACATCATGTAGCCTTGGTCAGAGTCTTGCCCGCCCTGCTCTGCATAGAAGTTAGTCCTGTCCAAGATGACACCACAGTGCTGCCCTGCCCCAACCTCCTTCTGGAGAGACTGATCTCTGTACAGCATCAGGACAGTGGCCCGGCATGGGCTGAACTCTGTCAGGGGGGAGAAGACAGTAGCAATTAGTGCATACACCCTGTCAGATTGCAACAGGAAAGGAGAAATCACTTCCCCATGCCAACACTGCCAACACCCAAGCTATACTGAAAGCTGGGACTTTGTCTTCTAGGAGAGGAACAGCTACTGGCAGAAAGGATAAGGGATCTGTTGACTGGAACTAAGTCACCCCTCAATTACTTAATGACAGGACTGCTGAATAGCAGCTACACAATCTGGCTCCACATGAGCCTGGTAGAAGAAAATGTGGCACAGGCACATCTGCATCTTGCTATACTGCAAGCTTGGCAAACCTGCCTGACTTTTATGAAGAGATGACAGACATACTGGACAAGGGACAGCAGGAATGCCACCTTTGATGCAGCAAGCTTCTAACATACTCTCCTGTAGGTTCCTTGAAGCCAAATTTGAGCAATATAGAGTATGTAAGTGGACCATAAGGTCGGTGAGTTAACTGGCTGTGCAGCTGGCCTCACAGAGAATTCCTCAGTAGTTCAATGTTCAATTGATATTTACTTACTAGTAGAACTACTTGGTGGCTTACATTAGGGCAAACACCACTTAACCTCTTCATTAATGAACATTCATGACAAGATGGGATGTACCCATCTCCTCTTGTGAAAGCCAATGAATTGACAGGGACTGGCTGATACATTGAAGAACTAGGCTGCTTTTCTAAGGCATCTCAGCAGGCTACAGAAATGGACTGACAGAAATCTTGAAGTCCTCTGGAGCAAGCTGAACACAAGCCAGCAGGGTGCCCTTGCAGCAAGGAATACTGCCTGTTTGCTGGGCCATATGAACACAAACATAGCCAAGCAGGTCAAAGAAAGAGGTTATTCATCCCTATTTAGCATTTGTGAGACTACATCTAGAGTACAGGAAATTCTGGCTGTATGTAAAGAAAAAGACTTTTCACACTAAGAGTGATAAAGAACAGGGAACAAAGAGGCTGTGGGATCTCTGTCCTTAAAGATACCGAAAACTTAAAAGGACAAGGCTCTGAGCAACCTGATCTGACTGTGAAGCTGACGTTCTTTTTATCAAGAAATTGGACCTCCAGAGGTCCCCTTCAACATGCATTATTCCATGATTCGGACGCTGAGGAGGTGGGACAGTTCTAGCTTGGAGATTTCAGCCAATGTCACTGATGGGTTTTTTCCTCCACTGTGCTCTTGCCACAGTATATATAGCTTGAATTGCCTCACTTTCTGCTTAGCATGGGCTGCCACCAGCACACTGGTTTAGAGGGAGCTGGCTGTGCACAGCTATCTCTAATTGTCTGTGACAGCCACACCGTCTCTTGCTCTCTGTGGTTTATCTTCATGCTTTCCCTAGAGCATCAGCAACCTCAGTTAACCTAAATAATAAAGAGCCTGCGCTGGCATCTAGTGGTCTGCCACCGAAATAGCAAGGACACGGTGTCAGACAACGACCTAAACCCTTTGCATAACTATCCTTTATTCTCCTGAGCACACACACTCACAAGCCTAATTGTTGGAGACAGAGGCATCTCTAAAAGAAATCAACAGTCCATTCTCCACCACTGCACCCAGTGGTGCCAACCCAGAGCTCACAGCCTTGTCACCAGCCCAAAGGTTTCCTAGGGTCACATCACTAAAATAGGACCTACTTTGGGATGAGATACAGGGGCAGGGAAAAGATGCACCAGCAAGATGGACAGGTTTGGACCACAAAATACACATTCAGCATTCATGAGGGTTAAGCAGTAAAAGCAGCTTTGTGAAGGATTCCAGTGCCCTCAGGCAGAATTTGCCTTACAGATGAGGCCTGGCCACTTACCATACTGCCCATGCTGCCCAAGTTTGTAGGTGTACTTCGGGGAGTCATCGGTGGCAGGCACGTTGCTCTGCCGCAGCTGAGCCAGCGAATGCACATCAAGGTGTGTGTTCCTGTTCTTTGGCTGTGCTGCCTGTGGGCCACCAGCCTTCCGCTGCAGCAGAGCACAGGCACAGTTAGATGGGAGATACTGGGGGGAATGCAAACCAGTAACTGGTGCTGTAAGCCTAGGAACAACTTCTTCCCCCTTTGTGAAAAAGGCTTGCTTAGATCCAGGCTGATGGATGGAGGCTACTGCTAAACCAACCCCATTCCTTTAATCCTCACAAGCACTCAATACCACCCTGTGTCTGCCCTGAGCCAGGCCATGAGCAACAGCTAACACAACCTCCCTGCCACAGCTTGCTGAGTAGCTGTGAAACTTCCAGGCCATTAAAGCTCAGGACAGCAAGGCCTTGAACCAATTACTGCATGGGTGGGTGGGCAGTGCAAGTCTTCCAGCACTACAGAGACCGAAGAGACTTTGTAAATTCTTCATAAATAATTTGCTGCTTGGGCTGTCCAAGCTGGTTCTGCTTTGTGTGAGAAATTGGACTACATGACTGATACAGGACTCTCCCAATCTCTTATAACCTTCACTCCAGCAACAGTCAGCATCATAAAACACTTCTACCAACCTGAAGAAAACTACCAGCCAATACTTCTCAGTCCCACACTCACAAGCAAAGCCATTGTGATGACACTGC
This sequence comes from Sclerurus mexicanus, assembly GCA_013396755.1. Taxonomy (NCBI): domain Eukaryota; kingdom Metazoa; phylum Chordata; class Aves; order Passeriformes; family Furnariidae; genus Sclerurus; species Sclerurus mexicanus. Next base: position 73,261 of record VWZF01001783.1, on the reverse strand, counting down.
TATTTCAGACCCTTTCAGGGAGAAGGCATGTGGCCCTGTGGTGCATCTGAAGCGCCTCAGCAGTGAAAGGCATTCTACTTCCATGCTCAGAGGATAGAGAAGGTTTTGAATTATTCTTACATGGTGAGTGTCCCTCTTACCTTTGCATCTTCCAGGGCAAGTTCATTAAAGGCAGCTGAATCCAAACTAATTCCCTTTTCTTCAAGCATCAAGTCAATCAGATCCAGAGGGAATCCCAAATTCCCATAGAGAGACCAGGCTACTTCAGCTGTAAGACAGAAAGGACAGGAACTCTCTGTGAACAAAGAAACCAAAGGCATCTCAAGATCTGGATGGGACGAATCTAGTGTGTGCCTTGGTTACTGGATTTACCTGTGCTGTGCACAGCTGCACTGGTGATAGGGAAGAGAAGTCATGCAGTTCTTGTATGGGATTGAGTATTAATGATGCTCCACAGCCGCATTCCTGCTAAAATTCAGCGCAGCCCATCTAGACAAGAGCCACACTGGCTGGGTCCTGTGCTGCTCCTTTCAGCTGTGTCTTGTAAGGATCTAGTTATCAGTAAATAAAGCAGCAAGGGAATGTTTCTAACTTGTCTGGTGCCTAGTTTGTTGTGAGAACTAAGTACTAGAAAACAATTGCAATCTGGAGAAAGGAGCAACATGTGCTCCTCTACCTGCGGCTCGGAGGTCACAAAAGACACGTGGGGGAGGTAGACATCCACCAGTTTTGAGTGGAATACTTGTGAGGACCTGGAGCAAACCATCTCTAAATGCAGCTTGTCAGAGGGAGACTCACCTGGGAAGTTGGTGGAGGGCTCCATCTGCTGCACTGTCCGCTCGATGATGCGCCTCCCACGCTCGAGGGAGGACAGAAACGCGGCCTCATTCTCATTGATGATATCCATGATCTGCACCAGGATCAGAAGGGTTAGCCACAACACTTCAGGGAGTTCCCCAGCTCAGATCAGTCCTGCTCAGTCAACTCAAAGCAAATCAACCAGATTTTTTGTTCTGCAAGCATCCATCACAACACGTCTCCAATGCACTATTAAACAGTGCCAAAGTCACTGTGCTTCCTGTCACCACTTCTGTCAAAGAAATATTGGCCATACACCTGGGGAAACCTTTAAGTTGACAAATGTTCTCCGTCAGACATTCACGTCTGTGACTCCATTACAATTGTATGTCTGGAACAGCTAGAGAAGTTGCTTGTCATAGTTGCTGTCAGCAGAAGAAATTCAGGACTAGCCTTAAATCACCAACCCACTTTAACCTAAGGGTACCCAGGCTAGGACAGGCCATACTTTCACTCAACAAAAGAGCTACCATAGCTTTTTTAGAGCAACAGCTGCCTTACACCAGGACACGAAGTCCCTGGTAAAGACCTAGTTGAGCTCCCACATGAAAATCTGCCACAGATACTTCTTGTGCCCAGCACACTTCAGCCCACCCATGAGAACATGGTTATGGAGGAGGCTATGCAAACTCCTCCAGCTAAGTCTCAAGGAAGGCCTGACTTCTGCCCCTGAGAGCAGTGCCTCACAAAGATAGTGAGATGGAGATTTCTCTCCAGGGGATTCTACATTGCTTACCTGGTCTGCATTCTTTGTCAGCTCTGGATAAGCATCTCCCTGTGGAGTGAACCTCAGTTAGTGATAACATTCTCAGCATCTTTTTCAGAGCATGCCACAAACATAGAGGTTTCTAAGGCAGGTAAGTGTGAAGGGAGCCCCAGCGCACAGTTCTAGGGTCAGCAGTGCAGGGGAAGAATCACACGTGGACCATCTCCTGCCTATCTCCCTGCAACCAACCTCTGCTAGCCCCTGCACAGCATCTCTTGGCAAACACATCTACTCACAATAGGAGGATAACAACAGGAAAAAAGCATTGTCTTTGAAAATGCTGTTAGTTCTCAAAGATCAATTTCAGATGGCTTTAACCAGATACAATACCTTGGAAGTCACTGCCATCAGAAACAGCAACATGCACTTGCATACACTTACACGTGCTTGTGCTGACTGTACCAATGTTCACACTAGGCCCCCTCCCTCCCATCACAAATGATCAGAGGACAAGAGGTTTTTAATGCTGTAATGAACAGCATCAGCTACACAGACTCCTGGAGCTCCTTCACATCCAAGATTGTCTCCTGACAGTGTGCAGGAAGGCAACGTGGGGTTTAGTAGGACACGTGTGATAATCTTTTTCCTCCAAGGCAACACTTTTACTCACCAGCACTTCCACTACAGTAGGCACCAGGGAAGCCAGGAGCCCAGGTGGAGCCTGAAGGACTTCAGAGCAAAAGCGGACAGCCCTGCGCAGGATACGACGCAGCACCAGTCTGAAAACAAGGTAGGATTCATCAGACAGCCACGTGAGTGTTCCTGCCCAGCTCCCATATCCAGCATCCCCCAGCTCCTCTGGTCTGATTCACCAACACAGGCTAGCTGCTCCCCACACTCAACATCCATCCAAGGATGAGTCTTCAGATTGGAACCCTTTCCATGCTCTCACCTTCCTGCCTTCCCAAAGCTCATATCCGCTCCCTACCTTGGGCCCACACCAGAACCTTTCTCCTGGCTGTTCATATTCCTTTCTAGACCTAACTCCCTCCACGCCATGACATTTCCTTATGTCCTTACTCTGCTCCAGAGAAGCCTGGGTAGATGCCATCAGTGATGCACACACACAAGGTGCGCACATGATCTGCCACCACACGGTAGGCCATGTTCACGCGCCCAACATCAGCACTTCCAACCAGACCCTGGTATCTGGGCGCCCTGCAGCCCTACAAGAGAAAGTAGGGATACAAATTAGCAGAAATAAATGGCTGCAGAAGAAGCAGTTTCAATGCAAGAGGCAGCCAGTCACACTTGACATCATGTTTCTCAACTACCTCTGAACTTCGTGCATCTAAGATGTACTCATTAAATCCTTCCAGAGCATTATAAGCCAAGACTTCTGTACCTAACATATGTCAGCCAATGCCTTGGCACTGAGAAATTTAAGAAACTTTGGAGGAAAAATGGATCAGCAATGCCAATATTCAAGCAGATTTTCAACCTGGAACTCTCTCCAGTTTTTCTAGAATGTTGCTCTGGACCTGGTAGGACATAAATATGACATGTAGAGAAGGCTGTACCAGGCAAGCAGTCTGCATTCAAGAGCCTTTTGCTGAGCTGTGACTCTGAGCAGAAGCACCATCACCTTGTGAATGGCATCCAAGATGGGAGTGAAGAGATCTGTGTCATAGTTGGAGCGTTTGTTCTGCAGAACTGCCACCAGCCTTTCCAGACCCATTCCAGTATCCACATGGTGCTGCGGCAACGGAAGCAGATTCCCCTCCACTTCTCTGTCAACCAGACAGGAAAAATAAAAAAGCAAAAGAGAATCAAGGGTCAGTTTATGGGCGAAGAAAAAAAAAAGGAGCAGGTGAATCAAAGAGAACGGGAGAGTGACAGGGGATGGAAACATTGGGAGACGCACCAAGGGGAAGCTCAGGGACAAGACTAACAGAAGCCTGCCTTGGCACTGTCAAGCAGCCAGGGTCCTGACCATCAGTCAGTGGAGGCTGTAATGTAAGGAAAAAGGCCTGCCCTAGCAGGGTCAAAGGCCTTCTCTTCCTTCAGCAGGTTTCTCTGGGCTGCTGCAGACCTCAAGTGACCTCTGGAATGCAGCAGTAAGGTAGAGTAGGCAGCAAAGGTTAAAGGAGAACAGGGCAAATAAAACAAAGCAGACCAATAGCCACACTGGAACATCTCCCCAGCTTCCCTCTTACTTCTGTATTGCCACCTTCTAGAAAGCAGTGAAATGTCTGAGAGTATACACATACGATTTTGGAGTCAAACAAGGGGGAAAGGCTCTGGAAGTCAGACAAGATGCCTGGTACCTGCTGTACTGCATGAAGACCAAGTTCCAGATCTCCACTACATCAGGGCTGCCCTGATTCACCAGTGCTGCAGCATTTCTGCCACCACCCACATGGTCATAGTGTATCTCTGTGCAGGGACCACAAGGACCTGTGTCCCCCATCTCCCAGAAGTTGTCTTTCAATGCAAAAGGAAGCACGTGACTTGCAGGCACCCTGGAAAGGCAAACAACAGAGGTGGAAGAGCTAAGGCAATAGACACAAAGTACACAGTAGCCTAGATCACTGAGAAAGTTGGAAGGGAGGAATACTTTCTTCCTGCTACAGACTCAATATGCAAACATAGTAGAAATCTTTTCCTTCAGTTCACACAGAATTACTCTCCTTAGCAAGAGCAAGCTGAGGCAAACCAGACAGGATCCTACTCTCTGCCCAGAATGAATGGCCAATGCAGCCTGGCCCCTGCTGGTGGAAACAGGCTCTCCACTGGGTCTGTGGACCACCTTCCTCCTTGGACCAGAGCCAAGATCTGATCACAATAGACAAGATTGAACATTTAACAGTGGCACAGAGCTGGCTGCCCTGGGTTCAAACCACACATACAGCCTGGAACAACCTTCCAAAGCACAGCAGTGCTCTCTGCAATAGCTTCACTCCCTCACTGAAGCAGCAATTGCTAGCATTAAGAGAGCATGCTCTCCGCAGCTCATGACAGAAAAAAAGCAAAGGATTGAAGATACTTCTTCACACACTTCATCCAGGCCAGCCAGTGTTAGGCACATAGTCACCACAGTGGTACCATCTGAGAATGAGCTTAAAGGTTGAATGCCCTAGTGAGCTCAGAGCCCAGCTGACTTCTAAAAGCCCAAACAAACCAGAAATGAAATGAGTTTTAAACATAACTTTTAGGCCCTACATCAATTAAGGATCAAATGGGAAACTGTGGAGACTGAAATGTCAGCACCTGCTGCTCAGAAACTCTTCTCTGGCACACTTACCCCAGGCGAAGCCATACATCCCTGCATTCCTCATCTGCACTCAGCCCCAAGGTGGAGTCTCCACCAAAATAGGTGACATACAGACGATCTCTGGGGATCTCGTAGACCTCTGTTAACAGCTCCCAGGCCATGCTACATGCCTCCTCCTGAGTAGGTAGGGAAGATAAACAAAGCACTGTAGTCTAGGATGCACAGTGATGCAGGAAAGCTCTTTACAATGGGAGCCAAACACCAAAGAAGTTCATTTCAGCTGCTCTTTCCCTTTCCAATTTTAAGGCATATTTCAAAGAGAAGGATGAGGGTGAGGAGACAGCTCACTGCTGCCTGTGAAAAGTTGACATTCCTGAATTATTGGGAGACCTCCATAGACACTTCTATGTGCCTAGCAGCAGAGTTACATGCATTATTTTTTTACCAAGCAAAAAAGTACTCACTAGCAAAAGGTTTCCTTTACGAATTTTCTAGTAATAAGCATAAAATGAACCGGTGACCTCTCTTCACTCTACTCAATGGTCTACACTGGCATTCTCACAGAGAAGGCCCATTTGTATTGTGGTGTTCACAGCTTTGACAGGCTGGGTGCTTTGAGAGCCAGGAGGGCACATTTAGTGATAGAGCCCACCAGCTGACCACCTCTGCTCCAAGCCATACAGCTCCCAAGAAGTAATCTGGAGCTTATCTTCTGCTATGGCACTGCAGCACGGCTCCGAAGGAAAGGCCTTCTTTCCCCCTGGAGAGGATTTGCTCCCATCACCTCACCTTAAAGTAATCCCCGAAGGACCAGTTTCCAAGCATCTCGAAGAAGGTGTGATGGTAAGTATCTCTGCCCACATCCTCCAGGTCGTTGTGCTTCCCCCCTGCCCGCACACACTTCTGGCTGTTCACCACCCGCCGGTGCTGCGCCAGCTCGCTCCGGGGATGCGCCGTGCCCAGGAAAATGGGCTTGAACTGGAAACGAGAGACACCCGCTATTGCCAGATGCCACCCAGAGCGCGGGGGGCTGCGCCTAGGGCTCCTGAAACACACAGAGCGGGTCAGGTTGGAAGGCACCACCACGGGTCATCTCACCCACCCTCCCTGCTTCTGCAGGGTGGTCCTAGAGCCCGCGGCACCGCACTGAGCCCAGGCGGTTCTGGAACACGGCCGGAAAGGGAGGCTCCCGCGGCACCGGGAGAGGTGGCCGGGAGCGCGGCGGGGACCGGGAGCTGCGGGCGCACCTGGTTCATGCCCGCGTTGACGAAGAGGAGCCGCGGGTCGCCGCGGGGCCGGACGGGGGCGGAGGGCAGGCGGCGGTGCCCGTGGCGCTGCTGGAAGAAGCGCAGGAAGGCGGCGCGGACCTGCCGGGCGGGCGGGCAGGCGNGGGCCGCGCCTCGCCTGGTGCCTCCGCCGCGTCGGGGCCACCTGCGACTGGCTCCTGCTGGAGCCCGGCACGCAGGTGAGCCGGGCTGGGCCGGGCCGGGCCGAGCTCCCCGCGGGCCCTCGGAGGGGAGGGAGGAGGCGGGCGGCGATGCCCCCGGTGCCGCCGGCCCCGCGCGGGCTGAGCTCCATCGAGGCCGGCTCCGCCCTCGGGGACTGCCTTCGGGGGTCTCGTTGTTGCCCGGGGCGCCGGGCTCCCAGGAGGCAGAAGAGGCCCCGGTTGCGGAGCAGGGCCCGTTCGAGCCCCGGTAACGCGGCGGGGAGCGCAGGGCCGGGCCGGGCGCCGGGGCCGAGTCCTCGGTTGTTGTTATCTTTAAACTCTTGTGTCGCGTTTGGGTAGGAGTTGTTTGGGTGACGGTAACGTAAGTGCGGGCCGGGCGAGTCTATAGCCTATTTAACAAGGCGACGCTTTGGCGAGGTTAATTAAGGCGTTGCACTTGTGTGGTTTAAGGTATTCAGGCGTAAAAGAGGTCACGTTTTAAATCCGTTTTAGTTGTGTTTCGGTGCGGTGCAGGAATAACCTTTTTCCAGCAGTCCTGTTTTTTAACCGAAAAGGCCAAATGGGCCCTTGTGCTCTTTCCCTTAAACGCCGCAGGTGAAGATGTGTCCTGAGGTTGGGACAGTGTAAGAGGATTGCTGTTGTGGTGGTCAAAACCAGGAGGGTGTAGGTGATGCTCTGGCCAACTCCTTTGTGGTCACCTACTGCAGCAGGTACCTCTCTGACCTCGCCTTCTAGTGCTAGCCAAGTCTTTAAGCAAACATATAGTTTTGTTACACTCCCATCATGGATTTGAAGCCTTGAGGTGTGCAAGTATGCTTGGTGAAGGGCTGGAGTTAATACGTCTGCAGAACTTGCAGCCAGGGGTCCACTGATTGTGCAGAGAATTCAGTTCCGAATGTTATTGCTCCAGTTGTCTGCATGGCACTTGTTACAGGCAGCAGGAGGGCAGACAGCATCTTAATGCTGCAGCTGTGTGAGGCCACAGAGCAAAAACTGCTTTTACTAGGGATTTAAGTCATAATCATAGAATATCCTGAGTTGTAAGGCACCCATGAGAATCAGTGAGTCCAGCTACTGGCCTGGCACAGAACAGCCCAAAGAATCACACCACGTGCCTGAGAGCATTGTCCAAATGTTTCTTGAACTCAGACAGGCTTGGTGCTGTGACCATTTCAGTGCCAGAGGGCATGCCTGAGACATGAGGACGTGCTGTGATGTAGTGCTGGTACTGCTGTGGGCAGCACTGAACTCCAGTGGGCAAGTGGTAAATGTCTTGTACCCTTGTTTGCTAAGTGAGCTTGATCAAGGGGAAGTTTTGTGACTGGCCCTACTTGGTCTCACTCATATTGGTGTGTGAGGCCTTGCAGATGGGTGTGACTGGGCCCTGAGGATCATTCAGGTGGCTTAGGCACTTCTATTGCTGCTGCAGGGACAAGGACAAAGCTCATTTTGTGTGTGAGTCCACATGAAGTGGAGACTCTTCATCTTCCTGAGTTTCTGTACCTCTTAAATACACAATCCACACTGACAGAACCCTAATATACATGAAACATGTAAGAGGAAGGGACCAAGGTGATTAAGCTTGCTTTTGTCATCTTTCTTTGCTTCTGTGCATTTATTTATGACACTGGAGTCTGAGTTCTGGCTTTAAACTCAAGGTGAGACCTACTCAGGTAATGTGCAATGCCCAGATGAATAAGAAAAGTGTGCAGAGGAGGCAGTGGAGGGAGAGAGACCACAGACGTGCTTTAAGTGGGAATCTGCAATTAGATGCGATTTAATAAGATATTGTGAAATGGTACAATTAAATTATGTCCTTTCTTGCAGAAGATGCTATTAAAGCATAATCAGATTATTTAGATCACTTTCACTACTGGTTATAAGATGCATGTAGCTTAGATTCTGAGCCATAAGACTGATGGTCTGATTTACAGAAGTATCATGCATTTAGGGCAGTGTGTGTGCACTTTTTTATCGCAGTTTTCTGGGCTATTATTTCTGCAGCTTTCTTGTTCACAGACAGTTGAACAGATGCAGCCAGCAAAGGACGAGGGTAAGAAGTAATCTTGAAACCCACAAACAATAGTGCTAGTTTGAAGAAATGGTGTTCAGTTAGTGACTAAGGTGTGAGACAGGTGGATTGAGAGTGGCTATGAGGAGCTTTACTGATGAGGAAAGATGTTCTTGAAACCATGAGGTTCTAAAGTGCCTCAAAGAAATCAAATTTTCCTCAATGGGAAAGAAAGACAATACTTCAAACTTTGTAGGTTTTCATTTTCTATGTACTCTTGAATTTAAATGCAAAAAAAAAAAAATTATGCCAGACTCTTTGGAAATAGCTATAGGATGCTAGAGTTTTGCTGTACTTAAATTGAAATGACAAAAACTGACATTTACCATGCTGTTGCTGATTGCAGTTACTAAACTACTTTATTTTTAGGTAACTATAGGTCGAGGATTAGATATCACCTACCAACTGGTGTCAAAAACCTGTCCCTTGATGATCTCCCGTAAGCACTGTGTTTTCCAGCAGAATGCAGAAGGGCAGTGGACTGTCAAGGATAACAAGGTACAGAGACTGATTGAAGACCTTGTACTCTGAGACTGATTGAAAAGAATGCCTTTTTTTGGGATCGTGGCCCATACATTGCTGTACATGCAGCATGTACAGTCTTACTGTGTGATTGGAAACATCTAGGGTAGGGTAACTACTAACACTTCCTCTGTGTTGTCACTGTTACCAGTTGGTCAAATCATTGTATATCTTTGAGAGATGTCAGTTCCCAATGATTCTGCAGTTCATCGTGAGCACGAGTTTTGCTGATTTTGAAAACTACTTTTTAAGCTAGTTTAGTGTCTAATTTTCAAACCCTTTTTATGCTTTGAACATTATCTCTAGAAGAACATTTTCCTTTTTTATGTTTTCCTTGTATTTATGCAGAACTATCTCTTTTTTGTTTTCTTTAAGGAGTATAATCAATGTGCTTTTTTTGTTTATTTCTTTGGGGTTTTTTTGTTTGGTTTGGTTTCAGGGTTTTTTGTTTGTTTTGTTTTTTGGGTTTTCTGGAATTTCAGGTGACGTTAATTGTCAAGAATAATTACTGCAGTATTCTATGTTCTTGACAATGATCTATTGTGGAGTTATTTTATTGCATAGTTCTTATTTCTGGTGAACTTGTGCAGTTTTTCCCCCCAGAGTTCATTCTTTTCCTTCTGCACAAGTGCATATCTTAAAATGTTGTTCTCAGTGCTTGTACACAGAATTTGTACTGCAAGAATAATGCACAGTAAATAATAAAATGCAGCAACTAATAAATGGAACACTCAGCCAATAAATTGGATATTGCAAGGTTTATTTAAAGAGGTGGCTTGTTCTGATTGCAGCACTGAAGAGGCTGGCTGTGCTTACAGTTGCCAGAAATAACTTGGAGAGGTCTTGGTAACTACATATTAAATTTTGCTGATTCTGTGTTGGCAGAGTCTAAATGGAGTCTGGCTTAACAAACAGCGCCTGGATCCATCAAAAGTCTATCCTGTTGCTGAAGGAGACCGTATCCAGTTGGGAGTGCCTTTGGAAAACAGAGAGACTGCTGAATATGAGTATGAAGTAATTAAAGAGGAGTGGGAGAAAATTAGGCCCTTTTTAGCCCAAAGAAGTGACCTGGGGAAAGCTAAGAGTTCAAGAACTAAACGTAAATTTAGCTTGGAGGAATTGGAGACATCTGGATCAGAAGGCCCTTCAAACTCCAGATGCAAAAGAGACAGAGTCTCCCGTGACAATGAACCTTTGGATAAATCATGGGAAGGGGTAGAAGAGGCCAAACGATTAACAGAGAAGATGGATGTCAAGCTGCCTTCTCCTGGACCAAGTGAGAGAGATAGTGGTCCAGTGCAGAGTAGCCCTGTTCACTTCAAAAAAGCTGTGTCTGTCCCCCATAAGGACAAGAGAGGCTCTGGTCTTGCAGAGTCATGGACTGGCTTGAAAATGCTGAGAAAAACTCTAGTAGATGTTATGAAATTAAAGGTCAAAGTGCAGGAGAAGCAGACAGAAGTTCTGAATGTGAAGCAGAAGCGTAGAAAGTGTGCTCAGAAGGAGATCTTGGTAATGGAGCAGGAGCTGCAGGAGTTGCAGGACCAGCTATGCATGGAACAAGAGCATCAGCAGCAGCAGGTGGAAGAGCTGGAGAGAACATTCTGTAAAGAGCAGCAGAAGCTAGAGGTATAGTGGTGGTAATTATTTTTGCCTATCTTCATTTTTATGGAATCCAAAATAGTTGTTGAACTGTACAGTAACACAAATGGTGTTTGTGTGAATTACCCCTGTTAAAATTTTCATGGAAGTACTTAACTTCTGGCATGTGTACCAAAAAAATGTGCAGAGACAGAAGATATCTGGCTGTATGGGGAATTAGGAAAAAGGTGCAAAGTAAAGCATTTCAGCTGGTAAAGAAGCTTGCTTTTCAATAAAAAATGAAAAGTCTCTCTCTGATCTCCTGTGCTTACAGAGAGGACAAGTTGAAAAATATTCACTTAAAGTGTGAATTTCTCTTGGTATGTGGCTGAAATAATGTTCAGTTTGCATGGTAAATCCACTCCCCTTTTCAAGCAATGAAGTATGGCATGCCTTAATTCTTGTAGGGAGGGAGATTTTTTTCTTTTCCTACTTTCAAAGAAACCTTTCTTGCAATTCATATCTTCAAGCAGTATGTGTATGTTGTTAAATAGCTTTTTAGATAACAAACTGAAATCTGCTCAAACTTGATACTGCTCAAAATCTGGTTTAAAGAAAGTAAGGATTCATCTTGGAGTAAGTTTAATAATTTATCAGTTACTTCCTTTAAAGTCTGCTGCTAAAGGCAAGATACCAGTATCAGAAGTACAGAAAGTCTGGAGTTAGGCAGAGTGTGAAGTTCAGCTGGAGCTTTAGGTATGTCTGACCTCTTTGGATGTGCTCAAAAATAGAGTTGCAGCTTTTAAACTGTTGCTGACCTCTTTGCTTCTATGAACATGCTGGTGCCTTCAGAGCTAGAATACTATGGAGGTGTTCCAAGTATGTAACTGTAAATTACCTGTCCATTTTAATTCTTCACAATAAATGATAGCTCTAATTTCTGTTGTAGAGTAGGACATCTCAGGGTTTGTTGAAAGCCAGTGTTCTTTCTTTAAACATATCCTCTAAAGAGAGTGTGCAGAGTAGTAATTTTCTGGTTCTTGCTTTTTTCAAGTCTTTTTTTCTTCTTTTTCTGTCCCACTTCTTATCTCATCCAGGGAGAAAAGTGGCAACATGGCGAAGAGAATCTGAAGGAGCAGCTGGCCCAGGTCCTGCAAGAGGCAAGTAGTTAGGAGTCTAGGTTTGGTCTAACTTTTTAACTTGGATATTTAAATCTTTCTTATTTCTGTGGCCTTCTGGTAGAAGACAAGGACTTTGCCTTAGGTGACTATAAAACCTGACTGAAATGAAAGAGTAACCTGTGAGAGGGCATGCAAAGTGCAATGACAGTGGAAAAGTCATAAATAACTGTCACTACATCCCAATTTTAAGTTAAGGATAAACTGCCTCCACTCATATATACATGTGTTGCTCTTTTAGGAGGAGATTAGGAGAAAAGAGTATGCTGAACCTTATGACTATGAACATGTATATTTAATAAGGTAGCTTATAATGGCACTCACAACTTTTGGGATGGTATTGTTACAGCATCATGCTTTGATGGAAGAACTGAGCCGTAGTAAAAAAGATTTTGAGGAGATAATTCGAGCCAAGAATAAAGAACTGGAAGAAACAAAGGTAAGGAATAACTGAATTATCAGTTTTATTCATAACTGAAAAATGATACGCTGCAGCGGAGGAAGTGGTTTAGTTAATATTTGTCTTGACTCTGCCTCAGCCCCTGTGCTGAGCGCCATGTGGTGCCTCTGAGTGCCAAGTGAAAGAAACCTGTTGGTGGGGATGATGGTCGCAGTTCTGTTGAAGTAATGATTGCAGTCTCATTGAGAGTGGCAGTTGCAGTCCTGTTGAGGTTCTGGTCCTCCTCTGGATCCCATGAGTGGTACCAGAAGTCCCAAAACTCCAAGATTATATATGCTCAGGTTCAGATGGGAATGCCCCAGGGCAAATTGATTCACAATGGGTGATTTAACTCTGTGAGTCATGGGATACTTTTGGAATCTTTGATGGTCTAGATCATTGCAACTGCCTATTGTGCCAGTCCCTAATGGCCCATTAGCAGACATGACCCCTCAGGCTGGGTGTGAAGGTGCTGGTGCCTCCCCTGAGGGCAGTTACCACAGCTGAGTCATTGGTGTGAAGACAGAAACACTCCCCTGTCTTACAGGGTTCTTTAACACCCAGCTTGTAGCCTGAGGTGTCAGGTGTGCCCTGGGCAGCTGCTGCAAATGATCCATTATTAACAGTCCATCAGAAATGCCATAAAAGGTGTAGAATCCACAGTTTTGGTTGTACCCACATAGTGATACACTGGTCCTGGCCCCTGTAACTAGAACAACCAGACATCAGAAGAACTGTTGACTTAAGCCAAACTCATGCCAGGAATAGGTTGAAAAAGATTCTGAAAAAATTGATCCAGCAGGTGGTTTCTTTATGCTGAAGGGAATTTTGGTAGTGGCGGCTCTTCTTCCTTCTAAGTTCTTTATAGTGCATGGGAATATTCTCAATCCTGCTGTGACTACAAAGAGGAGGGAGGTTACATATCTGGGTATATAATGGACGTGGACTTGACATGTGGAGACTTGCAGTGTGATTTTCTACTTGTACTACCTTCCCCTGCATACATGCTTCCTGCCAATATTACGTTGAGTAAAACCTTTTTCTTTGTTGATACATGACCATATGTACTTGTCCACTAGGAGGAGAAAGAAAAGGTGAGAGCCCAAAAAGAAGAGGTGCTGAATCAGATGAATGATGTGTTGGAGAATGAGTTACAATGCACAATTTGTTCTGAGCACTTTATTGAGGTATGTTTAAACCTGTATGGGTTTGCCAGTAAAGAAGAAACTTGAAAGTTTTTAATTTTAATTTAATATTTAATATTTAAGTGTGTTTCTTTACTTCACTAGTTTAACAGTCCAACAGACCCATTGTGGGTTGTTATGAGAAAGGGTTGATCCAGAAATCCATTCTGTTCTGTCCTGACTCTTCTGGACAGAAAATTGAGCTTTAACATCCCTACATAGACATGAGTGCTTAATCCTAAAATCCATATAAGTTTGGAGCACTTGTGTGGGTTTTTGGTGCTCTGAGTTGCTGCTGACAGTCTGCTTGGGGAAGAATCATTTTGTAGTGGACTTTGCAGAAGTTGACTAGAGTTGGGCTGTTTCAGGTTTAGATATATGGAGAGGTTAGATCGATCAAGTCCAGAACCATTTATATTGTTCAGATAAACTCTTTTTTTGAGAAATTGGCCTGTTTTCACTTGATTCTAGAATTGGTAGGCTCTGCCTGATATGGAGACTGTTGGTTTTGTTCATGTTTTGCTAGAACTTCAGTTTCATTTCATTCATTTCTACTGTGAGGAAACCTGATGTTTCAGTCTTGTTATAATGGCTTAAAAACTAGCTCAGATTTTAGTTTCTGGTTTCTCAGTAATTTAATATGTTATTCTGCAGTATCTGAGTTTTTTCATAATTTGTCCTTTTTGAATTGGAGAAACTTGTACTAGAATTATTTCATTTTGTCTGCTTGTGGCTTGCTGTGACTTACAGTGACTCCATTAACTGACTTGTAAAACTGGCCTGCCCTCTGACACGGAAGAGTTTGTGTGTGTAGCCCCTAAAAAGGGTAAAAAAAAAGGGGCCTTGGGCTCTTCTATCTCTGTCTGTATAGGAAGTGTTCACCTAGTATTTCTCTGTCTTCGGTATGTTTTCTCTTTTCAATGCTTATGTGAGCATGCTGTGACCAGTATCCTTCTGTTGAATTCCACAGGCAGTCACTCTGAACTGCGCACACAGCTTCTGCTCCTACTGTATCAATGAGTGGATGAAACGTAAAGTGGAGTGCCCTATCTGCAGGCAGGAGATCAAATCAAAGACACGCTCTCTGGTACTGGATAACTGCATTGACAGGATGGTGGAAAAACTGGATGTGGAAATGAAAGAACATCGCCTGACCCTTATCAGAAAGCGGAAAGGTGAGAGGTGGGTGGATGTGGCATGATGAGTACAATCTTTTATTTCATTTATGTTGTACAACTTTCTTTGGCACCTATATACCAAGATGATGCTTGGAAAATGCAGCGGAAACACTCAGAAACATGGATCTTTTGAGTAGCTAGCTTTACTACACAGTAAAAAACGTGGAAAAAGTATGAATTTCAAGTCTAGCAGGACAACTTAATTTGACCATGCTAAAGGTTACACTGTTTCAAAGAGATCACTAAATAAAACCAAATCTATATAGAATGGTCCTTGAAAAATTTGCCAAGCACTTTTGATTAAATTACTGAATACACAATTGCAAAAACTCAGCAGAGCAGTGCCTGATGAGAAGCTCTGTATTCTCTTCCATGTGCTAGATTTATGTAGGAAATCTCTGAAAGGGACATTGCTATATCACATATGGCTGAACTGGAAGTTGCTCTGCCATGTTTATTTTTGTAGAATTAAAGCCACTGTGGCTTAAAGGCATAACATCTTGCCTAGTTGTAGCTAAAAGGCTATGCATGGTGAAGATAGCTTTAAGAAAAACTCCAGCATGGGCTATTCCTGTTCTGCTTCCTTCTTCCAAATTTGTTTCTAAAGCTCTTGACACTGGTATCTAGGTGCTGAAATGTAGACATCTTTTCCTGCTACTCCTTAACAAATTTCTGTTGCTGTGTTCCCTCAAGTAATTGTCTTGTTCTCCCTTCATAGAGGTGAGTGCATGATCCTTCATTTTGCAGTGTATCAAGCCTTTTACCTAATGAAAGAAAGGTGCTTTTGAAACATTTCAGACACTCCATGGTGACATAGAATGACATCACTAAGCAGTGCTAGTTCAAGCCTGAAATTAAAACCCATATAACCATCTCAGCCTCAGGAAATGCTGCACTGCCCAGAGGCTGCCCAGCTTCATGAATTGCTTTCACCTCTGCAGAACTGACACAGCTCTTGTGAAACGTGCACATGGGCAGAGTGTGCCATAGCGCTCCTGAAGTGTCTTATTAGATAGCTAATGGGGACTGGCTGCAGTGGTGCCCTCATTGGACCCCACTGTATGCTAAACCAATGGTCTTCATTCTTGTTTAAACAAAAAAAAAAAAAAGAGCTCATAGCATACCTGCATGAAAGACTATCAGTAGGAAATCATTTGGCTTAACCATGACACACTTCAGGAGGAAGGTAAAATGGTTTCTGTACCATCTTTTTATTCTGTGACGGAAACATTTTGATTGAGATGAAGATAACCATGTGTCTATTTAAAGTTAATTCCTAGGAAGCAAACCTGTTGAAAGAGGGATAGTGATGCAAGTGGCACTTAAGAAGCTGTCAGACCTTCCCAAGAAACATTTTCAAGAGGCTTAGTAGAAGGGGCACTAGAGGGACAGCTTTCAGGCTTAAATGTTTGAAGGTTTTGATGGGGCTGTAACTGTCCTGAACAATCATTATTTGTGTGAGTGCTCCTTACCACGCTTTGTTCCTTCCCTCTTTCTTACCTGTTAGCCAAGGCACTGTAATAGTTAGTGATTTCCATTGAGAATTGTGCCCCTGGGAAGGGATGGAGAATGTTCCACCCTCATTGCTGTTATCTTTATAGGAAAAGACATCTAAAACACTTTAGAACACTTAAGAAACAAACTCTAAGCTTTGTTCATTTAATGCTGAAAACTGAAATGAAAAAGGCCTATGTCATGCAGCTTGAAAGAGCTATTTTAAACTGCAGTGAGAGGCTATACTACAGTTTCAAAGAGAACTAGTAATTAGCATTTTTGGGTACAGCGGTCACAGCTAACTTTTGTATCTGTGTGTTTTGAATGCAGAGAAACAGAATGTGATGGTGAAACCAGCCACAGACAATGACAACGGTGTCACTTCTTCCACCTACTCCATCCTGTCCATAAGCAGTTGTGACAGTGAGGACTCTGAGGAGGATTCTTACTATAATGAAAGCTACTATGTTATCTGAACAGTGTTACTGCAGACTCATTTGCCTGCGTGTGCCAGAATCAACCTAATGCTGCTGGAGGAGTGGACTGGACTCTTGGAAGGAGAGACTCTGTGAAGAGGCTGGAGCTGCAAACTAACAGCATTTGGAAGAAGGACCTTGTTTTTTAAATGAATGTACAGAAGCTTGATCTCTAAAACAAAATTGGGGTTGTGAGAGAACAAACTGCCATCATGCTAGCTAGTTGACGTACAAACCCTAAGTTTCGACAATAGCTTGTGACCCTCTTGGTGTAATATAATAGTTTGTACTGCATTGTTGCCCTTTCCTGAGTGAATGACATGTTTAAATGTGTACATTAGCTTCCCTTATTTCAGGCAGCAGAGGGAATGGCCCAAGCTATTTGAGAACTTGGCCATCCGCACCAGCAGGCAGGAGATAGGTACATCAGGTAAAAGTGCCAGTGTGGGTTCTCCTCTTGAATTTCCTATGGCAGCCTGAGTCATCCCAGGCTTCTGGCAGTAAAGGTAATAAAGGATGGGCTATGGACCCTGTCGGCCATAAGTTCATTGTAAGCTGAACTGCTGGTCATCAGCTCACTCTGTTTATGTAATTCATTTTCTGATAGGGATGGAGATGATATCTCCCAGAATTCCTTAGCTAGTGCTCTTTTCATATTGTGTCTTTGGATTGTTCTCTCTTCAGACTTTTGCATACAGGGTTTTAGAATTGGGAAGCAGCACATCCAAAAATTATTAGCAGTGACTTCAGAGGCATATAGTCAGCAGCAGAGAGGAACCTCTGCCTGTTCAGAAGTGCTGCTCTTCAAATTATTAAAATGTCCTGTTGGCAAGGTAGGAAGTCAGCATCTGTAGGTATCCACAAGGCACAGAATGAAGCACTTAGTTTTATTGTTTACAAAACATTGCTTTTGAGCTGTAGGTTGTACTACCCTCACAGAAAATCACTCATCCCTAAGAGACAGCAAGTCTTGCCTTATCCTATCATGTATTTGTCTATCAAGGATCCATTTTCCAGTGGCTTATGCTTTAGACTTGGCTGTTATGTGGAAAAGACTCTTACAAAGGATGGGGAAGCCCTTGTCATCTCTAATACATCTTTCGCTATTCATATGTAGTCTTTTGTTTCTATGTTTATTTTGTTTAAGAATGAAAATATAAATCCCCTTCTTCTTTAGTCTTCCTTTGTGCAGCCACTGACATGAATGTCTTACTCCTAGTTGTCTTTCAATTTTCTTTGAGAAAACAGGGACTATCTCATTTCATGACTTGGCTTCATGTTTCGATTGCTGTAAGCAGTATGAATACTGTGAACTTATTTGAAAGACTTTTGTATTGAGGAACTGATAAAAGTGTGAGACTACCCTAATGCTAATTTAGTAGCTACAAATCATACGTCTTACCTTCCTCCACTGAAGAAAGATCTCATTAAAAAGGTGCATGAATGACGGTGCTGTCCAAGGAAGTAGTGCATTCTGGCAGATTGGATCTGTAGGATTAAATAGGGGAGGCCTGACCTGAGGGCCAGGCAACTTGCTTAAAATTTTTAGTGTAAGATTTCTTTTGTGAAGGAGATATTACATCTTGTGCATTCTTCTTTGTCTTTTAATATTCACTTTCTGTATGTGCTCTTGAAATTTCTTTTGTGAATATGTGCTTTCTAGGATGTGCATGAGAAGAGTGTTCCTCAAAATGCTCATGAAAATAGGTTGACGTGAAACAGGCATTCCCAATGAAGAGAAGGAAAATAGTAGGACCGCAGATTCTTCTACTGTGTATCTCTTCTGTGCTGCTGTGCTTTTTTTGCTCATTTTGTTTTGTGAAATATATATTTATTTTATTATATTGGTGTTCATGCATATTGCAGAGAAAGACAGTGCTTCCCCTGGTAACGGAATGGTAATCTTTCGTGCGATTTTTGAGCATATCCTCTTTTCACTAGAACATGAAGAATGTAAGTGGTATACCAAACCATTTCTGCTCTTTTTGGTAGGTGCAGTGTGTGTAAAGGTCCACAGAGAGAGGTTAAGTAATAATACTGTTCACTTGCAAAAGGTTTTCACTGACAAAAGCAGACCTGTATTTCTAGCAGTGACCTTTGGTCTAAGTTGAGGATCCGTACCTCTACTAACATCCCCATGGAGATGTTATGTCCTGAACCATTACCTGTCTTGGGATGGCACCAAGTGCTTCTAGAATTCAGGTTACAGCTGAGCTAGTCACAATTGATGCACAGCAGGCTTGATGCACAGCAGGTTCAAGACTTGCTGCTTTCCCTTGGAAGGCAGCTGTCAAGTAGTGTGTTAATCAAGCACTTTTGGAGCAATACATTGTCCAACAACATCAGAGGAATAGTTGGTAAGGAGTGCTAGTGATTGTGGAAGGGGACCATTATAGAGGGATATTTAACTCATGCAGATCTATGAAGTCCAATATCAATCTGACAATCATGTATGTGAGAAAAATCTACCACGTTAGTATTTGGTGAGCTCGTGGCAGTGAGCTGTGAGTTTCAGAAAATGTTTATTAAAGAAGGCCTCTTATTGAGTCATGAGGTACAGAAAGGACACACTTGCTTTCTAAACTCCTCAGAGAGCAGCCTAGGTATGTCTGGATGCAATCTTAGCCCCAGGCTTTGTCAATGGTTTATGTGTAAAGGATTATATAGGTGTAATTGAACCTTTACATAACTTTGTCTGACAGGATTAAGGATGGCCAACCAGATATATAAGTATATATGATTTATTATGTTAATAACGACATAAATGTCTTAGAATTATTTACTACACAGTACAGGAGCTTTAACAACTATTATTGTGCACTCTGAAGCAGTATTGAAGGAATTGTATTAAAGCAATTGTATTAAAGGTAGCAAAGCCAATTATTAAGTAGAGATTGATGTTGCTTAGCCATACCAATGACCATGGGCACATCTCTTTTGCTCAGCCTCAAGGAGTAACCCTGAAGGGTGTTTGCTCAAGGGAGGAATCTCCACACATACACTCCAAGAAGGGGTATGTCAGAATACCCTGCCGTTAAAATTTGGGACTGGACTTTTATAGTATAAAGTGATTGACTGTCAGTCATGTATCTCCAGGCCAGCTGTCAACTCAGCAGCTTTAGATAACTTATAAGTAGTATCATGTTTATTCCTTTATCTGGATACTTCACCAGGTTTACTACACCTTCATCCCACTATCAGGTTGTTTAACTTTAGCACTGAGGAGTCAGACTAGATTCAGCCTTAGTCAACACCCAAAGCGGCATGATGACCGAATCTTCATTTACCACTGATAGCTTTGCAAACGGCATTGTTTGAGCTGTTTTCCCTTCCCAGGCAGAGCATCTTGCTACAGAGCCTTAGCAACAACTGTCACTTAACTCTGCAGAACATGTAAGAGGCAATTTAATAATCTGGCTGTACCCCTGTCTCCCCGGGTGAGGTCTGGGTTTTCCAAAGGTATGCTCAATGTTTTACTTCCTCCCTGTCTTCCTTCCCTCCTCCCGGTCCCTTTTGCCATGATTTGACCTATTCGGATACAGAGCTTACAGCAACTAGGTAATCGTGAGCTCCGACTCCCGGAGAGGTTCCTCCTGACCCTTGGTGTTACCACGTTTGCTCTGGTTTCTGAGACTAAGCGTTCAGGCCTGACTGCTGAGCTGCGTGCCCCCCAGGTTTCCATCCTCATGCGAAGTACACGGCACCTCACAGAACCCTACAATCAAATGGGCTGGAAAGCACCTCCGAGACCGAGTCCAAGCTCTGCCCAAACACCACCGCGTCAACCAGGCCATGGCACGGAGTGCCACATCCACTCCTTCCCTGGACACCTCCCGGGGCGCTGACTCCACCACCTCCCCGGGCAGCCCACTCCGCTGTCTGATCACCCTTTCTGCGACGGAGTTCCCCCTGACGCCCAACCCACGCCTCCCCTGGGGCGGCCTGGGAGAACGCACCGACCGCAGCGTGGCCGCGGCCTCCTCCCGGGTCACCGCCGCGCCTGCTTTTCTTCAGGCTAAACACCCCCACCTCCGCACGCCACTCACCACAGACACACACCCCCAAAAAAACCCCAAAACAAAGCAAAAATCCCCACTGCATGTAAAGCGTTCGGTTTGGAGCCGCCTCGGGGCCGGCCGTGCGTGCGTCACTGCGGCGCGCCGGGCCGGGCCGGGCC
>VWZF01001783.1:13530-52371 GCA_013396755.1 Sclerurus mexicanus | reverse complement strand
GGAGGGTAAGTGCCGTGAGAGAGAGAGGGGGGACTTCGCTCTGGAGATAAGGAGGGTCGGGGGGAACTTACCACTCTCTCCAGCTGNACCTCCCCGGGCAGCCCACTCCGCTGTCTGATCACCCTTTCTGCGACGGAGTTCCCCCTGACGCCCAACCCACGCCTCCCCTGGGGCGGCCTGGGAGAACGCACCGACCGCAGCGTGGCCGCGGCCTCCTCCCGGGTCACCGCCGCGCCTGCTTTTCTTCAGGCTAAACACCCCCACCTCCGCACGCCACACACCACAGACACACACCCCCAAAAAAACCCCAAAACAAAGCAAAAATCCCCACTGCATGTAAAGCGTTCGGTTTGGAGCCGCCTCGGGGCCGGCCGTGCGTGCGTCACTGCNGGAAAGACTGGACGTGGCACTTAGAGATAAGCAGGGGAAAAGGCAAAACCCTAAACTGAGGCAGATGAAGGTGAGCGGCCTGGAACAGAAATGGTGGAAGAGAAAATATTTCCTAGCCATAGCACAGTGAAATTCTGGGATCGTTTTGCAGTCAGAATTGTGGCAATGAATAAAGTTTTTGGCCCTAAGCTGCCCTGTATGTTTGTGGAAACAAGTTAGATGACAGGGTTTGAATTGGTGACCTGGGGCACTTTTTCTAGCCCAGTGTTCCTATCTAG
This sequence comes from Sclerurus mexicanus, assembly GCA_013396755.1. Classification (NCBI taxonomy): domain Eukaryota; kingdom Metazoa; phylum Chordata; class Aves; order Passeriformes; family Furnariidae; genus Sclerurus; species Sclerurus mexicanus. The sequence goes on along the minus strand of VWZF01001783.1, from coordinate 51,703 downwards.
AATAATAAACACTAATAGGCACTTAATTTTTTTATTTTTCAATAGCAGGGAGGTGTTAACTGGTGTGCTAAGCGTTTCTGACTTTTAGTTTTCACCTGCTTTCCTGTTCCTTGGTTCTTGTCAGCTGCAGGCCTTCCCAGCTGCCCTCTGTTAGCTCCATCTTAAGCATTAGTCCTTTCTCTGGGTTTGTGCAAAGTTTATCAGCCACACCCGGAAGCTTGGTATCTTGCCAGTGATTCCTGGTGAAAAACACACCCCCACTCTCCTGCCCCCAACTTGACACACATTTAATAGAGTTCTGTTATACAAATCATGTAGGAAAGCTCTTCTATTAGTTAACATTTGGAGAGATGAGGTCAGAGTTGTTCAGAGTCTCTTGTGAGAAATTGATTCTACCTTGTATGTTCTTCATTAGATTGATCTGACATTTTTTTGGTGTGGTTGAGTAAAATGAATCTTTGATTCAGTAGTAGTAATAATCAACTGTCATTATTTAAGTTATCTAGGGAAATTTAGGTTGGGAGGTATAGCACCACGCAGTCCATAAAATGATCCATGCCACCATGCTGCTGCATCCTACAGAAAGTTAATTTGCTTAATATTTGCCAAATGTGATCATCTTTCAGCATTTCCGCAAGAAAATGAAGAGAAGGACAGAACCCGAATTTAGCAGCCCCCAAAATAAGCAGAAGAAGAGGATGGAAGACTTGGGATTAACCCTGAGTTCTACTTCAGATGATGAAAATCAATTTAGTAATCATACTACTCAAGGTAAGGTTGGAGATCTGGTATATGCTGCTGTGGGGAATCTAAATAATAACTAGGATTTGAAGGTACATCTCCTAAATCGTAACTGATAGCCTGAACTTCAAGGGCTTACTCTCTTTAGATGAAAAACCCCTATGTTATTTCTGTTCACAGCCTTGAATTGGTGTGAATTTTTAAAGCTTTTTTAAAATCTCATGTATGCATTTTGATCTGGGAATTGTATGGATTTAGATGCAGAAAATCAAGTTTGAGGTAGATGACGTGTGCATCATCCAAAGCTATAAAGATTTTTGTAATATATAAGCAGCACTGATCTTTTCAGTCTCAGCAGCTATTTCTGGTTTGGAAGCTCTTCATAGTGAGGAGTTGTGGGTGTTGTGCCATAAAGAAACATCGTAACCATATTATTTTTAACAGTTTCTGTGTTTTTATTTTTGAATTTTATCACGTTTTTGCAGGTGGGAGAAATTGAGGTGAATACCAAAGGGGCAGGTTGATTTAGGCTCCTACATTGTAGCACCATCTCATGCTGGCTCAGTGTGATTTTCAGGGGAAGAGTAGTTGTGAGAGCTCACAGGTGTTCTGTTTCAGAGTTAAATAACTGCCTGCCTTTTTTGGAGTGTGCTTTCTCACCTGCAGCTTGGGGTATACCAAAGATGAGGCAAGTGCCCTACGCAATTGGTATGGCTGTTGTGGGGTGCTTTAACCTCCCCCAGGATAGTACATTAGGTTTCCTCCCAGTCATACCTGCTACATCTGAGTCTTGGGATTTCCCATGGTCTTGAAATGTTGGTGAGAAAGGGCTTGAACACCTAAAGAAGCCTTCCTCTCATGAAAATGGAAAGGGAAGTGTATGGCAGATGAGTGGGTCTGTCTGTGAGTAGCTGTAGTTGCAGGGTATTGTGTGTGTACCTGTCTGGCAAGGCCCAAGGTGAGTGAGGAGGTCAGAAGTCCCGGTTGTGAGAGCTGGCATAGGAAATGCTCTGTGCACTCAGGGCTGAGCTAAACTATTTAAACCAGTATTTTATTACTTTTTTTTTTTTCATTTTTTCTCCCCTTTTGATTATTGAGTTTACAAATAGGTCAAAATAGGTTGTGAGCCTTAGTGCTTAAGAAACCAGTTGATACAGTTCTAGAACAATGTTTTGGATAGCATTAATTGTTTAGTAGCCTGTTACACTCATTGTAGTTTCTAGTGAAGAAAGGGAGTTCAGGGAAAGAACTGATTTGAAATCTGATCTCACCTGCACATGACATAGCAAATCTTAAAACCAAGAAGAGTTGTGAAGGGACTCCCTTGACTAATGTAGTGGGTATTGTGTTTAAGACACATTATGAGTCTGTGGAAAATAAGACACAGCTCAGAAGCAGATGGCAAAGTTAATTGAAGCTGTGTGTTGAAGAAGCAGAATGCTGTAACTGACCCTAAAGCAAAAGTCCTTTGTGAGCCTGTTCTTTGCGAAAAACTTTGTGAAGGAAAGAGAAATGTAGCATATGTCACAGATGTTTGAAAATCAAGATGGGTATAGAACGTTGCAAGTTGAATCATAGCCTTCCTTGTCTTGAGCTGGAAGCCTCAAAGGTTGATACTGTAGAACTCTAGAGAGTTGTTATGTGGGGACACAAGTCCTGAATCTTAGAAACTGATAGCTCTGCAGCAAACTCGGAGGACACACTGAAAGGGACACATATCTACAGTCATATGTTTTACTGTGGTGTCTTTTTGTTTCACTTCACTTTTTTTGTAATGGCCTTTTTTTGCTAATTTTTCATCTGTTTCCTGTTACTTCATTGCTGCTTAGTTTTCCAGAAAAGATCAGCTAGCTGAGAGAGAAATAGTCTGTTTTTTCTTAAATTAGATAAATATAAGGGAAGTTCAATCCTTTTTAGGTGACTATAATGTCTTTTTTTTTAAACAAGTCTGTGGAGTTAAATAATTCCTTTTTAAGTGATACATAGAAAATTATCAACTCTGCTAACAATTTTCTGCATTATCTCAGGGCAACTTTTGTAGTTCAACTTTTTATAGTTGTACAAAGTAGAACAGAATGATTTCTAGCACTTGGTGAAGAAGGGAGGCTCAAGAGGCAGAGGTCCAATGCACAGTGTGGCTGTTCTTGCTGTGGATTGCTGCTCCTGTGGAGTGTGGTCAGTCTCACAGCATTAGGTGTAGTATGACTGATGTTAGGCAAATTTCAGGAAGAAACTTGTGCCATTGCTTCATCCTCATAGTGATACTACCACTACCAGAAATGGAAGGACTCATTGGGTTTTAGGACATCCCTCATCACCCACCTGGTGCAGAGCAGGCTGAGAGGAATGATGACCGCTACCACGACTGCTGCCCGGATCCCAGTTACATATGGCCCAGAACAAATAAGTATGGGCATCTCACAACTGTAGAGCAGCAGCGAGGACTATACAGTTCATACAGGCCTAGGTTCTTCCCCATAGATCCAGAGGTGAAAATGGGCATAGACAGAGCTTCACTGTTTAGTGCCTGTGAAGGCTCTGATGCATCAGTGTCAGGTGGCTTTCAGGTGACAAAAGTTTATTTTGAGTGTATGGTGGTACTTGTTACCTTGATTGAACCACTGACTTGATTGTGTCCCCACCCATGGCAATGGGAAATGGGACTAGATGATCTTTAAGGTCCCTTCCAACCCCATAAAGTTCTATGATTCTTTGAAGTTCTTCCTCAAACCTTTGTCTCTGTCTGGGTATTTTTAAAAAGATTGGTGTCTTCTGACCTTATTTTTCCCTTGAGTTTGTATGTGTCAGTAAACTCTAGAGGTGAAGAAACATCTCACTTGGTGTAGTCAACTTGTGGATCCTTGCTACTGAAGTGGGTAGTGGGGATCAAACTTAAGTTTAGCTTTCTCTTCTCTGCAGTGCTGGCCATTTGGTAGATGCCTGTGTACTAGATGTGGGGTTTTGCTTAAGTTAGGGGTGCATTTACACCTGTAGTTAGGTAAGATACAAAGGAGAATTTAGTATGTTTCATCAAGGTGCAGTTGTCATTATTCTTGTGAGAGAATCCCTGTGGACCTTCTCAGTTCCTCAGGATCATTGCAAAGGTCAGGCACACCACAGTACTGTCGTGGTTATGCTGTGGCTGCTCTGCTTGCTGTGATGGGGTTTGCCCAGCCCTTTGTGGTGCCTGGAATCCATTGGCTCAGAGAGGTTGTGTGTGTCCCGGAGACAAAGGAGTGGATAACCAGATGTTGGTTCCACAGGGTATTTTATATTACATCTGTATGCTTCCCAGAGCATGCTTAGGATACTGAAGTGTCCTCCAAGTGTGTGTTGAGAGGATTTAATAAGTCACACTGTATTCTAATGTGGTTACTGACATGTCTTTCTTCCATTTTATTTTTATTTTCATTCTCACTTTTCTCACTTCTTTGTTTATTTTCAGAGTCTTCCAGCAGCAGCAGTGGGTCTGACAGTGAGAGTGATGAAAAAAGACCAGTTTTCAGCAACGAGTTTAAACAAGACTCTCTTGTGGAGGGTACTTCATCTCGCTACTCGATGTATAACAGTGTCTCCCAAAAGCTCATGGTGGGTCAAAATAGTTTTAGATCAAACTGTTAAGAACCAATGAGAGCAAAGTGAAAAGACCAGTTTGTTATAAGATATTTTGATCCTCTTTGTAGCAGGGTTTTCTGCATCTTTGAGCAATCTACTAGCAGCAGTTGGGGAAGGCTGAGAGAGCTTGGTTCAAGGGGATCTGTTAAAAAAGAAAGTTGATTCATGTTAAAGTCCTAGGAGCAGGGAGGCAAATGAGAAGGAAAGGATCTCTGGGTCAGGCAGCTTGCTGAGCTTGAAAAGAAAGTACTACCATTCGTTATTTTGCAATGCTTGAGTTAAAAAATGCTTTGTAAGAAAGGCCATAGCAAATTCTGTGGTTGGCATTAATTTGTTTGGTCTTGAAGGCTGGCTGGTATACTCTTGTGAATATTACCTTAATTATTAAGGTATTTCTTTTTCTTTCAAGTCATACCACTCTGCTTTATGTAGGGCTGGAAATTTCTCAGAAAGGCAGGGAATTGTTAAGGGTAGCAACTGTGACAACTAAACTTCGAAAGTGATCAGCCACCCCTTGACTGCACAGTGTTAGTGTGGGGGAACAAAATGCTTTTGGAAAGTTCTAAGAAAATGGTTGACTGTCTCTGTCTCATAGTAGTTCCAAATCTGGCAACTTGTTCCTGAGTTTGAGGCAATAGCAGGCTGGAGAGAAGTGGAGTCTATTTTGATACATGCTTATCTCCTGATGCACACTTTGTCACTGTGGTGTTGCGAGTGTCTCATAGTCATGAAAGAACAGAGAAATAAAAATGTTGATTTCCAAGGGCAGTGTAAAACATGAGATGTATGGTTGTGTATTACTTGAAATGTAACAGAAAGTTTGGGACTCATCGAGGGCTATACTCACAGTCTTTCCATGGTGGTAGACCAGCTTGTACCTGCCTTTGCCGTTGGAAATTCAGTGTTCTGCTAGAAGCTGGGAAGAGCCAGCTGCTGATAGGGGTAGGAACATCTTTTCAGGGAGGTGGAATGCTGCTGACAAATGGGATCATAAGTCTACATGAAAAAAGAACTTTCTTGCTGAATTCAAAACTCAATGGGATCCAGAGGCTGAATGTGCCTCTCCGTAGCTAAATCCTGTTGCTGATCATTCAGAATCTGTCCATGTGCATTTTTGGCACTGGGCAGCAGTTTGCTGATTCTAGAGTAGGAATGTCTTTGGAGAGTTCTCTCTCAAGCCAATTAAGAAGTGTGCTTTCAGTTGCCGTAATATGGGAGCTTTTACTACTGAATCTGTGATGCTGTTGTTTGTAAGGCCTCGTAAATTTGAAAGTAAATATTGATATGAGGTGTGGTTGAATGATTTGGCAGCATTGGGCAAGTTAAAGGCTCCTTAATTCCTCGATTTTTCAAAATTCTGTCCTCAGAAAACCCATCTAACAGATTTGGTGGCTGTGGTATTTGGTGTACATAATTCAAGGTCTGATTCAGAGACAGGTTGCAAAGGCAATGGGAAAACACTATGTACCTTTGTATAATACTTGTCAGATGTTCTTGTGTTGTTTCTCATACAAATTGGTAATAATATTTTTGTTGCTTCCCACAGGAAGTATATGGATAGCATTCCAAGTGAAACAGTCATTAAGTCTTCTATTCGCTTACTGTCATGTAGATGCATACTGAAGGATGTAAAATTGACTGCATCCCTGCTTTTTGTTTCTCTTGTTGCTAAAATTTACTAAGAGAAAAGCCTGAAAAACTATCAGTTAATGAACATAGTTCTTTAACCTAAGAGATGGGTATGTGTTTCAGTAGCAGTGTGTCTTGCATTCCTCCTCTGAGCTTTAGGTGACGTTTTAACTGATGCTTGAAATGCATGTGAGTGCGTGTTCACAACAAAGAATATCATCAAAACACGAATTTTTACCTGCACCAGCATCTTTTTTTATGAGTCTTCCATGTTTACTGAACACTGTGATGAATGGCTCCAGGCTCCTCACTACTTCTCCTTCTGAGGAGGTTGTTCCCACATTACTGAACCTTTTGTATTTTGCTGTCATCTCAAACGTCGTTCTTCAGATGTAGTTTTTTTGTGTCCTGCCTCAGTGAAATGAACTCACTATTAAGTCCTGAAAGCCACAACTGAGATTAAAAATGCTCCATGCCTTCAAGTCACTTCAGGGTAGCATGCCTTTTCCTGTCTTTGACCTCAGTCATAGTACATAAACTCAAGTCCACTTGCTTCAGTGTGTTCCCTTTGATTTCTCTATAGGCCAAGATGGGCTTTCGGGAAGGAGAAGGCCTGGGAAAATATGGCCAAGGACGGAAGGATATTGTTGAGGCCTCCAATCAGAAGGGAAGGAGAGGCTTTGGGCTGACCCTCAAAGGATTTGATGGGGAGCTCAATATTGATTGGCAGGATGAGCCAGAGGTAAGTACTTTTTGTTTTGAATCCCATTTATGTTTCTGTGTTCAGCAAGAACTGGGAGAAAGAATGTGTAAAGCAAATGTGGGTTTTCTTTAGCAACTGTCTTTTTTCCAGTGTCTCTCAACTGTACTTTAAGAGTATTAGCCTTCTGCTTTGTCTTGATTGTCAGACTCAGGTTTTGATTTTGTGGTTGGTTGGTTTGTTTGTGGTGGTTTTTTTGTTTGTTTGTTTTTTTGTGGTGGATGGGTTTAGTTTGGGTTTTTTTAATCTTAAAAATAAACATGTTTTAGTCTAGGAGGAGAAAACTCTGTGGCTGGCCCTAAAATCATGGCATAATCCTTTATGTTAAGACTGGGTGGTAAATTTTGCAGAGCAATTAGTTTTTGTTTTGCTTTTAAAAACATCTTTGGGTTTTCCCATGACTTGTTGCAGCCTAGTGCTTATGAGAAGGTGGACTGGTGCCCCGAGTGTACCACAGAGATCCCAGATGCCCAGGAACTGAAGGAGTGGATGACTGTGGGAAAGGTAATTTTAAAGATCTTGGTACTTACCAGCCTAAGACAATGAAGGGCTACTCAGCCTGAAACAAATATCATGTTTGCTAATTGCTATCTGTGCTCTTGTCCTGTTTCAGAGGAAGATGATGATTGAAGATGAAACAGAATTCTGTAATGATGAGCTTTTACATAATGTCCTGCAGTGCAAGGTGAGTCCCTTTTTTAGAGAGCAACTGAAGTCTTGGGAAAGTGAAGCAAATACTTGAAGAGGATTGAGTGATTAACTTAGGTGATTGGCAGGTGTTCAGAACATCCTATTTTCCCTCCATGTCACTGGGATGACTTAGCATCCTGGCTTTTACTGTCTGTTCAGCAACCTGTTTTGAACCTCGGCCTTCTAGGAGATTGTCTTGGTTTAACTCCAGCCAGCAGCTAAGCCCCACGCAGCTGCTCCCTCCCTCACCAGCAGGATCAGGGAGTGAATCAGAAGGGTAAAAGTGAGGAAAAACTTGTGGGTTGATATCAAGACAGTTTAATAAGTAAAGCAAAAGCCACTCAATGCAAGGAAGGCAAAACAAGGCATTAATTCACTATTTCCCAGGGCAGGAATGTGTTCAGCCATCTCCAGGAGAGCAGGGCTCCATCACATACAACAGTTACTTGGGAACACAAAAGTCCTAACTCCAAATGTCTTCCTCTTCTTCGCCCTGCCTTGTATACTGAGCATGATGCCATATGGTATGGAGTATCTCTGTTTGGGCAGGTGGGATCAGCTGTTCTGGCTGTGTCCCCTCCAAACTCTGCAAAAGTGGACCTCCAGCCCATGGGGATAGGAGAGACAGAACAGGCCTTGACACTGTTCAAGCACTGCTCAGCAATAGTGAAAACATCTCTATAACACTGTTGCCATCAGAAATCCAAAATAATCTCCATACTAGCTACTGGGAAGGAAATCACCCCAGCCAAAACCAGCACAGAAGTGATTGAAAACAGTCTCTGTTTCTTAGTCCAACTGAAAGGCTGAAGGCTTGAATAAACTGAGGAAATAAGCTTTTCCATTTTCCCTACTGGATTTTCACACCCTTGTAAATTGCAGTAGAGTGTAAGTGTGTGTGTGTGAAAGAAATTGGAACTGCTTTTGAGGTGGCTGACCACATTATCAGGCTCTGGAGCTATCACTACAGAATTCTTCAGTATCACTAAATTTGCTTAAGAACTAAGGTGGCTTGGAGGAAGAGTGAATATCATTATGTGATGGAAAAATGCTTTGTATTGGTGAACTAAATCCTGCAGAGGGAGCTGGCTGTCTAAGGAGAGAGAAGCATGAAGATGGGAAGTGCTCATTCCTACCGGTCCCTCCAACCTGTCCTAGGTCCAGCTGAGCTTTATTTCTGTTTATGCAGAGTGTATTTGATGAGCTGGATGGAGAAGAAATGCGTCGAGCCCGAACAAGGTCTAACCCCTACGAGATGATCCGTGGAGCTTTCTTTCTGAACAGGTTTGTAGAATGTATAGTAGTGTAGTCCCTTTCCCATTCATGCCCACTTTCAGCTGTGGGAGCCAAGGATGAAACTTATAAGGGCCCTATTTATGTGTTCACAGGGCTGCAATGAAGATGGCAAATATGGACCATGTCTTTGACTACATGTTTACAAACCCTAAGGACTACAATGGGGTGAGTGCCTCTGACTTTCAAACAGCAGTGCTTTCTCAGAGAATGTAGAAGGTGGAGAAAAAAGGAGAATCCATAGGATATTACCTGGGAAAGCAGATGCTTGAAAGACTTCTCTGGGTAGTGCAGTTTATGGTGTATTTAATTTGACTGATAGGAGCTATTATGGTTTGGTAGAATTTCCTGTGTCCTTTTGCAGGTACCTTTGATAAAGGAGTATGATGCAGAGCTGCTCTACTTTGCTGATGTGTGTGCTGGTCCTGGAGGCTTCTCAGAATATGTCTTGTGGAGGCGGAAGTGGCATGCAAAAGGATTTGGCATGACCTTGAAAGGACCAAATGATTTTAAACTGGAGGATTTTTATTCTGCTTCCAGTGAGCTCTTTGAACCTTATTATGGTATGTAGCGCATGTATTGAGTGTTACCTGATGTTTTTGCTTATGCTGCAGCCTCTGCATTAGTAGCAGGGCTGGTATTGATACCCGCATGGGGATCTAGGAGAAGCCTAGGGAATCAGTTTGCAAGGTAAAAAGGGGTTGAAATTGGTGAGCTTGCATATCAAGTTATATTTCTGCACTTATTTCCCTTTCCCTACTAGCTTTATAAATTTGGTTGCAGGTGTTTTTTGTGGTTTTTTTTAAGTCCAGATGATATTGTGTTTGTAAATTACTATTGTGTTTCTTTGGAATGATTGGATTCTTAGTAGAAGGTTACCAATGCACAATGTAAATAATTTTGCTATGTCTGTAATAAAATGTTTTTAACAGGTGAGCTGTGCAGTGAGGTTGAATCTTGTATTTTTAGTAGGTTCAGCTATGTGTCATTCCTACTTGGATGAGATTATATTGTCCTGAGGCTAATGTACAACTCATCATTTGAGCATGGTTATTATGTGGCTTTGTTTTGGCCTGACCACACAATCTGAATAATTTTTATAAATTACAAAGCATCTTTGGTGGCGAACAAGGGAATGTGTTAATACTTATTTGCCTAGCAGGGTCTTTGTAATTTTTGACTAAATGTTGATTGAGTACAGTAGATCACCTGTACATACTGATCTTTAGTTTGTACTTGCAAACACGTTAGCGATTGTCTCCTTTTTCCCCTTAGGAGAGGGAGGGATTGATGGAGATGGAGACATCACTCGTCCAGAGAACATTACTGCTTTCCAGAATTTTGTTTTGGACAATACCGATCACAAGGGAGTGCATTTCTTAATGGCTGATGGGGTTGGTCAATTTCTTTTTCTTCCTGCACTAAGGTCCAAAACTCATATCTCAGTCTGTATATAGTAGAGTATTTGACATGTGTGTCTAGCTGCAATGTAAGATTCTTCAAGGTTTGCAGTTAAAATTCCTGACAGCAGTTATTTTACCGTGAAAAAACAGAAATTATGATTCCTTGATTTAGCTCTGCAGAATCCTTTTCTTGGCTTACAGATTTGTGGAGATACTAATTGGATGCTATGTGCTTTGCAGGGTTTCTCAGTGGAGGGTCAGGAGAATCTGCAAGAAATCCTAAGCAAACAGCTTATGCTTTGCCAGTTCCTTACAGCACTGTCCATTGTCCGAACAGGTATGTTTTATCCATTAATCTTCTTCCTTCTTCTTTAAGGTGTGGGTGGTACTGTGGAAGGTTGCTGTACAATTTGTATGAATGTGCCTTGAAGTCTCCTCTGCAGTGAGGCTGAGTTGTGCAGAATTGAATGTGTATGCGTACATCCTCAGGTGGCTGTCAGAAAGCTAAGAGGATTGGTCAGAAAAAATAAGATTTTCTATGTTTATTTTGTTTTTAATTAAAAGCATGAGGTAAAGTGCATTAACTTAAACGTCTTAATTTGTTAGGTTATGTAGCTGTCTTGGGCTAAGGTCACTTAGTGTTGTTGCCTAACTGGACAGTGTATCTGAGTTTTATGGCACTAGTTGGACTAGGTACCTCCTGAATATTCCAGCTGATTGGAATAGAGGATGGTCTTTATCCAGTTCATCCTTTTCTCTAACCTGTGGCTCTACTCCTTTAAATTTGCCATCTGTGTGATCAGAACAAGATGATGCCTGACAAGATGATTGTCTTAGCTGTACCTCATTGTTGCTAGATGACGAACATTATGCTGTGTCTGATTTTGGTAGCTCCTCTCTTCCAATGAGTTTAGATAGCCTTTGGCACTGATGCAGAAGACAAATGGTAACATAATGATAATTTTTGTCTTGTACCTTATGTGTAGAAGTACCTGAGGCATTAATCTACTTGGCAGTAGTCTGTGATATGGTAAAAGGGGCAGCCTTCTTTAAGTCTTTTTTACTTGGGTAGATGATAGTTCTGTAAAACTGCCTGTGTTTTACTTGGAGAAATTGGGAATCTTGTTTGAAGGGGAGAGGTAACATAGACTCCTTTTTCTCTAGATGGCAAGTTATTCTGTTTAGGTAACATCTCTTAGTCTTTTCCTCCAGCCTGAGGTTCCTCATTGTACATACCAGAGCTCCTCTTCCATTAAGTCTTTGGCATAGCATGCTGCCATGTCATAGGACACAGTTTAGGGTGTGGGGGGTAGATAGAAGAGACAGCTTGTGAGACAGCCTACATACTGATTTGATTCTGGTCAAGTGAATGCTTTTCTCTCTGTGCTGTGAAGACATTGAGAAGTTGTTTGAAGCCTTGCTGGCCCACTTCACGAATGTGTTCTAGATGCTGTTTAGTTGTACAGAGGTGCTGTTTAGTTGTACAGAAATGCTATTACTAGCTCTGTAGAAGAGAAAGTTTTTGAGGTGCCTGGTGTCTCCTTGTTTCCTTATAATCTACTGGTCTTGGTGTACTTCCTCTCTGTTTTCCAGGAGGACATTTTGTCTGCAAAACCTTTGACCTGTTTACTCCATTCAGTGTGGGACTCGTTTATCTGCTATATTGCTGCTTTGAGAGAGTGTGCATCTTTAAACCTGTCACAAGCCGCCCTGCTAACTCAGAGAGGTGAGATTCCTGAGCAAACAGTGATAGATTGATTTGGGTAAGCTGGAAGCTTTTTGACCTTTTTTTCAATTGGCAGGTGCCTTGGAGAAGGAAGCATTTTAGACATTTAGCAAATTACGACAATGTAAAGATGGTATTTGCCAAATTGCTTTTATGTGAAGAAAGCTATGATACTGGATATCTAACAAATTCTGTTTTGTGTGAAACAACTATGATTTCAATGAAGCTGGAGCATATATGAGAGGCTGGGTGTGAGCTGACAATGTGTGCTCACAGCCCAGAAAGCCAGTGGTATCCTGGGTTGCATCAAAAGCAGCATGGCCAGCAGGTTGAGAGAGGTGATTCTGCTCCTCTGCTCTGCTCTTGTGAGACCCCAGCTGGAGCACTGCATCCAGCCCTGGGATCTCCAGCACAGGAAGGACCTTGACCTGTTGGAGCGAGTCCAGAGGAGGAACACCAAGATGATTATAGGGATGGAGCACCACATACAAGGAAAGGCTGAGAGAACTGGGATTGTTTAGCCTGGAGAAGAGATGGCTTAGAGACCTAACTGGGGCTTCCAGTACCTCAAGGGAGCCTACAAGAAAAATGACGAGGGACTTTTTACGAGGACATGTAGTGATAGAACAAGGGGGAATGAGTTCAAACTTGAAGAGAGTAGGTTTAGGTTAGATATTGGAAGGAAGCCCTTTGCTATGGAAGTGGTAAGGCACTGGAACAGGTTGCCCAGAGACATTGTGGATTACCCTTCCCTGGAGATGTTCAAGGCTGGGCTGGATGGGGCTTTAAGCAACCTGATCTAGTGAAAGGTGTTCCTACCCATGGCAGGGGGGTTGGAACTAGATGATCTTTAAGGTCCCTTCCAACCCAAACCATTCTACAGTTCTGTGATATTACCTGTATTTTTCATTGTACGTGTCAAGTTTAGCAGAATTGATTTACTACTTGAGAGAAATCTGCAGGGGTTTTTCATAGGGTTGCATTTCCCAATTTTTCCAGTGCATAGAAAACATATTATGACGTTGTGGTAGGCGAGATTGCAACTTCCTAGGGATATATCCAGGAGAAAAGAATTCCTGGGACTTGGGGAACTGTCCTTACAATGGGAGTGTGGCAGAAAAGTAGGCTGTGTAGAAGAACTGAACTCACATGATCTCCTTGCATTGCTCTGCAGGTATGTGATATGCAAAGGATTGAAGTCAGGGATTGATGATGTGCGGGACTACCTCTTCACGGTGAACATCAGACTCAACCAGCTGCGCAACTCTGATGTGGATGTCAATCTTATTGTCCCACTGAATATGATCAAAGACAACCAGGAGTTCTACAATTACATTGTCCAGTCCAATGAAACGTGAGTGCCTGTGGGCAATGAGGGCTGCTGGCTGTAGGCAGATTAACCAGCGTGGCTTTCAGTTGTAGTTTCTTGTACTCATGGAGATACTTGTTGATGCTGCCACACTGCTCTGCTTTTGCTCCCTGAGAGGCTGAGTAGAGCAGAGGGACTCTGCAGACAGAAAGGCTGTGTTAATGTTAGTGACTGTTTGGCCTCTGAGTACTTTGTGGAAAAGAAAGGAGGGTACTGCCAAATTCATTCCACTGATCTCCCTGTCAGTTTGAATCATGTTGTCAAAGATCCCTCGCTGCTCTGAGGATCAGACTGGCTTCCCCCTGTTGTCCCAGCGCTCTTTCTTGTTTTGAATAGTAGAACAATCTTGGTGGTGATTAATTTGTTCCCTGACTGAAACTTTTCTTGTCTTTTAGCCACTGCAAAGTTCAGATAAAGGCACTAGCCAAAATTCGTGCTTTTGTTCAAGACACGTGAGTATATTCCTCTGACTTTTCATGAGAACTGAATTAACCTACTATAAATGATTTGCTTGACCCTTATTTAATACGCTCTTGATTTGAGCTGGTACTTGTCTTGGCCTTTGGAACCAGGAAAATGAATAGTGCTTTTACGTAGCTCAGTTTGTATCTCTGCCTGAGTTATTTGCAGAAATGTGTGGGTGGCTGGAGGAGTCCCCAAAATTGAAGATCTGTTATCACCCTTGTTGAGAAGGCTTCCATGCATTTGATGATTTCCGGTTACCATAAGTGAGCTTGCTTCTTAGCAGGAATGTAAGCAGAAAAGTAACTCCCAGCTAGTATGTTCAATTCAACAGTAACCATCTAAGCTGAGCGTGGTTCATAGCTGTTCATTTTCAAGGGTCAAAAGTATCTAAGTTACGTACTTAGAATTACCTAAAGCTTATGGTGTTAATTTCTTGCATAAAACCGAAGCCATTGCAGTGTTTCCCTGCCTTTTCTGTTCAGGTGTTATTCAGAGATAATATATGGTAGAAAGTTGAGTGATTAGGAAAGTTGTTAATTAGGAATTATCTAAGAGTTAATCCTAATACTGACACTGTTTTTTTGTGTGGCCTTCAGCAGGTTTTCACTGCTATTCTTAAGTAGGGCTGTGTACCCAGCTCTTGGAGATTAGCATAACTTCATACTAATACATAACCTTTTGAAAATATTTATACCCAGTGGTACTTTCATGAAATGGAGTGGTGGCTGTTAATCAGTAGTGCAGGCCATGAAACAAAGCTAAACACGGACGGGAGGTGGGTGGAAGGTGGAGAGGGAGGGCAGCATCCTCTTCTGTATAACCTATTGTGAGGCAATGAATGTTTGTCATTCCCAAGCCAGAGGCTGAAAGATCCAAATCCTATGGGGCTGGGATATGTAATGCTGCAAGATCAAGGAGGTTTCACCATGTTAACAGGCTGCTGTCTTACTTTAGGACGCTGATTGAGCCACGGCAGGCTGAAATCCGAAAGGAATGTCTCCAGCTATGGGGGGTAAGAAGCTGTCAAACAGGACACTTGTTGTGCATGTGTCCTTGCTGTGGTGAAACAAGAGTGGAGCTGTACTACAGACAGGACTTTTTAGCCAGAGGTTTAATATATTGTCTTGCGGGAAAGTCAGAGACTGTTTCAAGCTGTTTATGCAATCAAGCAGGATGTCTCTGATTTATTGTGCTTAGCTTAACTGAGCAAGCTTCTTTGCTGCAGTTCAGAATATTTCATTGTACACAGAGTGAACTCAGCACCTGGATCTCAAGCAGCAGAGCTCTCCAAAAGGTCTTGTTTGATGAATTGGCAGTTTCTGTTTCTTGCAGTGGGGCCACAGATATGGCAGCCAGTTTCACAGGCTAATTGGCTGTCTTTGATGAAAGAGAATTTCATCAAAACATGCATGAAATCAAAGGTTTAGGCAGTATTTTTCTGAAGTTGCCTGTTGATTTCTGTGAGATGTGATATGCCTACATTAAATTTGCAAAACATGAGACCTTTTATATACCACATGATATCTCTTCTTCATCTGGAATCCCAAGAGCAGGAGTTTTGGGGGCTGGATGTTCTGTCATGTACTGAAGCAAGAAAGGTTCCTATGAATGTGCCAAAGAGTGACACTTAACCATCCATTGTTTGGATTTGTTTTCAGATTCCTGATCAGGCTCGTGTTGCTCCTTCATCTTCAGATCCCAAATCCAAGTTCTTTGAGCTGATCCAGGTGAGACTTTGTTCATAAGCTTGCTCTGAGTGTTTTCATACAAATCTAACTTTTTTCCCCACTGGAATTTAGAGATGAAGAAGATAGTCCTGGATTATCATTTAATGTAGAAGTTGCATTTACCTACCTGTTGATGTATTGTGTCTAATTTGCTTTTTCCATACTTTGTTCTTTAGGGCACAGACATTGATACCTTCAGTTACAAACCCACTCCTCTGAATTCCAGCACACTGGAGAAAATTCGCCAAGTGTTAGATTACCGGTGTATGGTGTCTGGAAGTGAGCAGAAGTTCCTCTTGGGGTTAGGGGTAAGTGCTAGGGACAGTCTGGGAGTTTTGCTGGTTCATTTCAATGCTACTGTTCTGCCTTGGAGTTTCATCCCATCCTTTCTTGTTCTCAGATGCCTAAAAGGATCCCCATCAGCAGTCCCTGAGACTGCTAGTTATTTTTCATGTTTCTTTCTCCTGACATCACTGCTTTTCGCACTAATTAACCCTGTTTTTCCATTCTCCGCCTACAGAGACCTGCAGTTCTACTAGTGTCTCTAATTACCTTCACTGTTCTTTTAAAGGTGTTTTATTTCTGGTTCTTTATGCAGATATGAAAAATCACTGGCAGATTAGAATCAGTGTTTTTGTTCTTTTGCTGTAGAGATTAAAGTTCTTCCTTAAAACTTCTGACAAAGAAACTGCCTGTGACAGCCTAGAACAGAAAGATTCTCTGAGGGCTCTACAGTTAGAGGTCTCTCTTCCACCCCTGCCCTCATGAAGCTTTGACTGAATCTGACTCTGCCTTCTACACACAGAAATCACAGATCTACACCTGGGGTGGTCGCCAGTCGGATCGCTGGACAAAACTGGATTTGAAAACTGAGCTGCCACGAGATACTCTTCTTTCTGTGGAGATTGTTCATGAGCTGAAAGGAGAGGTAGGAGCCTACTCTCTGGCTTACCAAGTGGTGGCAAATACAAAGAGCAGTTTTGCCTATTCTCTGTAAGATACTGCAGAATAAATGTTCCATCTATGCTAGGTCCAAAGTTTTGTTATATGGTATATGGTCTTTAGAGTAACTGTTTTGGACTGAGTTTGGTCTTTCTGTCCAGTGCAAGAGATATGAACTTTGAGTATTGTTTTGAAAACGCTTTGGAGCGAACATGTTGCTGTTCTACGTGGAGCAGCAGATGAGATTGCCAACATGACTTCATATGTCTCTGGCTCTTTGGGTACATAACTGCTCAGTAGTGATTGTGGGCTGTGGGGAAAAGATTCTCATGGTATATTCACAGTGTAAGGTGAAAACTCCCAGCTGCCTAGGAGTTTGCCTGTCGTCTGGTATATCAGATGAGAATGCTGTAGTGCACTGGACTTTGTGCTGTGGTACCTGATAAGGCACAGAGAGCTGCTGCTGGCAGCTGTGGTCCCACCCTTCTCTCCTTGCCCTGAGATAGAACTGGGTATTTGAGATACACCAGTTTGTGGAGCATGACATGTTATTATATAATAGGCAGCAGGGAATTTGTGTGCTTCTAATATCTGGAAAAGTGCTTTCTTGATAGAAAAGAGTGATGTCCTGTCACAAAATGGGCTATGAATCAAAGCTGAAAGATCAACAGTCTGAGTAGTAAATCTCTGTATTGCCCTCCTTAGGGGAAAGCCCAGCGAAAAATCAGTGCCATCCACATCCTTGATGTCTTGGTGCTGAATGGCAATGATGTTCGAACACAGCATTTCAACCAGAGGTATGTGGGATCTGGAGAAGCTTTTTTCTTGTATGTGAGTAGGAGTGACTGGGAAACAGTGTTCACCCAAAAAGCAGAATGCTAAGCACAGGGAGACAAGTACATTCAGCTGAAATAGTGCTATAAAGATGAACTGTGAATGAAGCTGCTCTGAAGTAAAGTGTGTATAGCCTTTTCCAACTATATCTTCTCTGTGTATGAGGGCAGGTCTAGCTCCTTCCTTAGACTGGTGTGTGCCTGGCATAGCTGGGGTAAACTGAACATTCTGGGAATATGACTGAATGTAGCTGCTAACTGCTTGAGGGAGAAGGAATAAGCCCCTCTGTTTCCTTCATCAGGGACATGATGTCTCCATTAGCCCTGCTATCCTGCTGATATATCAATGCACTCAACAGCACGTGGGTCTGTAGAGTAACCTATAGAGACTAGTTTCTAGTGGATAACAGATAGTATCACTGGGCACTGAATTGGGAGGGTGGGGTGAAAAAAGTCTTGCTTGGACCCATATGGCTAGCAGTGGAGGCAGTCTGCATGTACTAAAGTGTCTAATCAATTATTGTGCTGAAACTTTTACCTACCCACTGTGCCAAAGATCTTGTTATATGGCTGAGTTCTCTTTCCATTTTCATTCAGGATTCGGCTGGCAGAGAAGTTTGTTAAAGCTGTTTCTAAACCTAGCCGACCAGACATGAACCCCATCCGGTGAGTGATGACTCCTTCCCTCAGGCTGGCATGCTTTTATGTCAGTGTGTTGGAGGATGAAGATGAGGATCTGAAGGGGAGTTACATTTCAGGCTGAAATTCATAGTTCTGTTGTATTCTTTGGAAAGAGGCTAAAAGCTCTTTAAATATCTAAGGTAAATTTTGTTAGAGAAGTTGTGCCCTCCTTTTAAATGTCAGTCACATTTTCCTCATAGGTGAATTGGCTGGTGCTGATTTCTGATATGTGCAATAGTAGGTCTAGCACCCAGTTAGTTTAGTTCTTGCAAAGAATTCTATGTCCTTGTCTGCCCTGAAGGGTCAGCAGCAGTACAGTGATGTTGACTGTTAGCAGATGAAGTATTGACTAGCATTTATGAGGACAAGGCTTTAGTTACAACCCCAAGAAAGTTCCTGACAAAGGGCTTCAGCTTCTGACCTTCCATTTCATTAATTCTGCTGTGGTAGAACATAAAAGCATTACTGTGCTGGGCATCAGGTAGGTAATATGCATAAAACTGCTTCTCCTTCAGAAGCTACAAGTGTAACAATATTATGAAAGGATCTGGAGGAAGGGAAAAAGGATGTTCTCCTTGGTGGCTTAATGAAAGATAACGAGTGGGATCTCAGACTCGAGACAAACACATGTAGTAATTGGAGGAGCTCAAAGTGTTGGGGAGGGCTGAGGGTGAAATGAGAAGCAGAGCTGTGGAAATGGGTTGTAGAGGGGTCCTTTGCTGCTCTTGTGGAAAGGTGTTAAGGTGTTCCAGCTGTATTCTTTGAAGCCTGATGCTTGTAGCAGTGTATGGGAAACATGATTGGGGTGTCAGATCAGAGGCAGTGCTTTTGAATCTTAATGATTGTTTTTCTCTGTCTCAGAACAACAAAACCAGTTTGATGTAATGATAGAATGATGTCTCAAAATGATCTTTACTGATTTAAAACAAACAAAAAACCCCCAAAAAAGCAAAACGCCAAAAACCCTGTTTTTACCTCAGGGTAACTAATGAGTTTGTGGCATCTCTGAGGATAGTAACAGTGAAAATCAGGTGGTTTAGTGTTACTGTGAGGCCAGCATGCTGAGGCTAGAACCTGCCTAGGACTAATCTTGGTAAATTTATCTGATTGGAAAGTAAAAGCACCTGACTTTCACTGTTCTTACTCTTCTGTAATCTCAATCTGAGGTAAAAATGCACAGCTTCCTTAGCAGCAAGGATG
The DNA here is from genome assembly GCA_013396755.1 of Sclerurus mexicanus. Classification (NCBI taxonomy): domain Eukaryota; kingdom Metazoa; phylum Chordata; class Aves; order Passeriformes; family Furnariidae; genus Sclerurus; species Sclerurus mexicanus. The sequence goes on along the minus strand of VWZF01001783.1, from coordinate 32,629 downwards.
CTGGTATGCTGCTTCCAGCAATCCAGCCATGAGCATGCAGGTGTCAGGTTTTCTCACGCCAGGAAAATTTGGGAAAGAAGCATAAGATCGAGGAGAAGGGTGAACCTCAGTTGTGCCTGACTACCTCATGCTATACAAAATCAACCATTTGGCTGGTCCCTGTAGCTGGAATGAGAAAAAAAAAGGCCAGTTAATTTTTTTTTTAAATCATACTTTTGTGTTTTCCTCCCAGAGTGAAGGAAGTGTACAGATTGGAGGAAATGGAGAAGATTTTTGTGAGGTAAGTGATTGGTGCAAATGAAACATAAGGGACCAGTAAGGTTATCAGCCACTGGTGCGCCGAAATGGAAGGGATGTGCTGATCTGTGCTAGAGGAGCTTTGGAGAAAGAGCTGTTAGAGCTCACTCAGCTGGTGGCTGCTGTTTCTGAGATGCTGCTGACTCGAGCATCGTTCAGCTACGTTCTAATGCTGTAGATGTGACCAGTGCACTTCAAAACAGTTGGAGTAGCAACAGTGCTGGAGTTTGTGTGCAGTAGTATCAGTGGATTCTCACTGGCTTGAAAGATCAAGAGTTCATACCTGAAATGGCGACCTCATTTGGATTAATTATGGTAGATCATCAGATTCTTCATCTCAGCACTCAGTGTGCAGCTTGATCTAGGCAAGTCTGGCTGGTTTCTCTAGCTCTGTGTGGGAAGGCAAGAGACCAAATTCTCCAGGCTGTAATGGTTTCATCCTGTCATGTGCAAGTGCTGTCAGTTCATACTGTGGTGCTCTGGAGAGGGTGTACAGGTGGGGCATTGTATGCAAGAGTGGCAAAGGAATAAACAGGCAATCTCTATCACTGCCTTCTCTCAACATTTAGGTTAGAGATGAAAGTCATCAAGAGTTCAGGGGGGATGCCCCGCCTGTCCTACACTGGCCGGGATGACCGGCACTTTGTGCCCACCGGACTCTACATCGTACGGACTATGAATGGTAGGAAGAGGGAGTCCTCGCTCAACTTTTGTCTCTCCAAGTAGAAAGTACTGACCAGGCTTGCTCCTGTTGTAACCTGGTAGAAAACTAATGGGAGTATTCCAATGCCTAGAGATTAACTGTTTGCATGTAATGAGCATAGCTTGGATTTGGGTAAGGGTTTAGGGTATTTATGTGATAGGTTTTTCTGTTGTGTGTTGATTAGCTATTGTGTGGGTAATTACATTTATTTACATAATTGATTATTTTTTTAATGGAATAATTTTTCATCAAGATGTTTTCCAGGATAATGGTACATGGAAATATCTGATTTGGAATGTCAACTTTTAAATGCAGGGAGAAGGGATTTTTCGCAGTGAATAGAGAACAGCTTGGGAAGCAGGACACCTTGGGGAAGGAAAGAAAAAAGGAGCAACAGAAGGATCATAATTATTCTTGTAGATTTCTCCTCCTTGCTTGCACTGTATGTGTATTTATACTATGCTTTTCGCTCCTTTCATTTTCTGTTCGATTCCTTAAATTTTGCTAGATCCCTGGACAATGGCATATAGCAAAAACTTCAAGAGGAAATTCTTCTTCAACAAGATGACCAATGTAGCAACATATAGCCTCCCTTCTGAAGCCATTGCACCCTTTCAGTGAGTACAAGCCAGAGCTGAGGCTATGGAAGGAAAGCTGAGTCCATGTGTGTGTGTGTGTATGTATGTGTCTGGGTATTTGTAAGGGAGTTCAGGAGTGCTGTGTTCCTGCAGTCATTTGCAGTGCAAGTGTAGCTTGGTCATGTTTGCTCCAGGAGCTGGCACCTTCTCTGACTTTCAGGAAACTGCTGGATCTGGAATCCTGGATTTTGAAAGTAATGGCCATCAATAACAAACATCTCATAAGTTTGTTCCCCTGTCTGCAGCAGAATACAAGTTACTGAGCCTTCCCTGCACACAGGGAAGTAGAAACTGAGCCCAGCAACTCTAGTTTGCTGCATCTCTGTATTTTAACATGCTTGGTTGGAAGTTGGTAATTTAAAAGCAAATCCCAGTTCATTTAGCCCAGGCTATGGAATACGCTGTGGGAAGCTGGGAGCTTTTTTAATGGGGGGAAGAGAGAGAGGGAGAGAGAAAAGCAGCAGTTCCTTGCGAAAGGATGGAGTGGCTTGTCATGGGACAATCATTAACACTGTGCTGCTGAACCCCATCTGTGTTTTCTGAATACTAGGCTAAGGGCCTTACTTAAGTATGGCAAATCCTGTGTCTGTGACACCTCAGGGCTCATGGGTGGAGATGTCCTGCAAGCCCTGTCCTCAGTGTCAAGAAATGCTCTCTAACACCATTACCCAAGACTGTGCCTCTGAGTGAGCACTTGGTATGAAATAGGGCTCCTGATTTTTCTCCCTTTGAATCTCTCTACCTACCTTATGCAGTGCTTTCAAGAATCTTGAAGCTTTCCTTAGTGGGGTGGATGGAAGAACAGGCTTAAAAAGCAGAGGCACACAATGATGCCTTTTTCCTCTATGTGTTGGTATGGGGTTGGTTCTGTCTTTGTACTCGAAATAGACCAGCATGAACCTGAAGGAATGGCTGAGGAGGTGGAGGTTGTTGCTTGTGTTGGACTCTAGAAGGGATGTGTTGTGTTTGTGTTGTGGTTGTGTTGTGGTTACTGAGTACCAATGTCTGTAATTAGCCATTGACATGTGCTCTTGTCTGCTGTGCTAGTACTGCTTTGTTAGAACAGAAGCACTAAAGCTATGAATACTAAGTGTCAGTAATTGTACAAATCTAAAGGCTGCTGTGTAGGCGCTAATTAGCAGCTCTGATTTCATTATGGCTGGGACTATGTTGATGCAGTTAGGGAGGGCAGTGCTTCGTGGATTGAGTGGGAGATAGATGGCTGTAGGACCAGAACTATCAGCAGCCAAGCTGAGTTTGGTTATTTCACACAAGGGGGAAGGGGGTATGATCCTAGCTGCTTTTGTACAGTGGGAAGTGCTGTTTGTTTGCAAAGCTCCATAGGACAGCTATTACTAACTACAGTGGGTTTGTGGTAAGGTTGCTGCTCCTGGCAGACTTTCTAAATTTAAATTCTTCATTAAGGCCTTTACATTGCCTGCAATGAGAGTTTCATCCTCTGAAAAACTTGGGGGAGGTAGGTATTTTTTTCTTAATGACCTGATGCCTTCCAGCAAATACTGAACTAAATTTAAATGACGCTAGAATTAAGAAGTTTGTTTCTATGGAAGTCTCTTAGGCTTGGCAGTTGCTGTACTTTGGGAGCTGTAGAGTTTGTAAGGTGAATGAATGCGCTGGTCTTTTCTAAGGCACCTGTTAGAGTATCTCTGTGGCCCCCATCACAAGGCCAGCTGTCTTGGGCTAGGATGAAAAGTGTTTTCCTTTCCCTCCCCTGCCAGACTAATCTTTCTCTCCTCTCTGCCCACAGCATCTGCCATTACAGCCGCCTCTTCTGGGAGTGGGGGGAAGGTGTCAAAGTGCACGACTCTCAGAAAAGACAAGATCCAGAGAAGCTCTCAAAGGAGACTGTCCTGTCTTTCATCCAAGCGCATTACCCTTAACCCTGTTCCCTTGAGGGTGCAGGGAGGGTCTGAGCCCAGCTTGGATTCTTCAGGGACTAATGAGACTGGGGACGCTCCACAACTTCTATTCTGGTCTTCTCCAGAGCTGATTTCCTGGAGGCGATCAAACCAGGGGGTGGTATGCAGAAGGCACAGGATGAGGCTCTACCTTGGCAGTGTATATAAGAGTACAGCCCAGGTGGTACCTGCTGCTGGAGTACCCATGGTGACTCCTGGAGCCAAGGCCTAATGCCCTTTTGTCCTGCCCTACTGCATGCATGAGGCCAAGGGGCTGGCAGATTTCTTTGCTCCTGCTCAAACGTTCAGAAAGGTTTGTGGAGCTGTGTGTGTGCCAGAACTTTCCAGGCTTGTGCTTCTCTGGCAGGTATGGAAAGGAGCAGAGATGTTTTGATGGCAGAGGTGGGCAACTGCACATTGAAGCAGCCCTGCATTGTTCCTGGCAGCTGTCTGTCTCCTTGGCCTTGTCAAAGGCCTACACTACCCAGTGGAGGGTGTTAACTCTTTGGGGAGCACTAGCTGTGGGACACAAGTTTCTTGTTGGTGTCTCCAACACTCTGTTGATCAAAGCACTCAACTAGCCACTGGCAATTCTTATGTGATGGTATCCTGTTGGACAAATGCTAGTGCAAGTGATGAGTAAAGTTCCTGGCACAGATTTGATGTGCTCAGTGCCAGGGCTTTCTCAGACCTCTGGAAGCTGCTGTGACAAGGATTTCCCCTCTCCAGGTTAGTGACTGATCCCAAGCCAGCAGCCTGGGGTTAATTTGCAAACATGTACCGTGGTTGGTGTACACGCCTCATGGTACTTCCGAGACCAAGGTGCTTTGATTCTTGGTACTCAATGCTATTACCCAAATCTTCAGGGAGGAAAGTGGATGTGGGAGGGAAGACACTGGAAAGCTAAGATGCTGGATTCTTTGGAAGAACTTAGGGGGATGTCTGTCTTAATTAAAAAGATCCAGAGCTTCAGTGAAAAGAGATCTTGACTTTTGACCATGTTGGTTAATTGGAAGAAATCCTGTCCCCTGATTGTACCCACTGGCAGGGTAACCAGACTTTCCTTTTTAAATGTCAAAGTGGCTTTGAAACCCTTTTTTATCTTATTTGGCCCTGGAACTGCATCTGGGGTGAAGGCATAGAGCAGTGGAACTCTCAGCATAGTATTTGTATGTTCCAACCTCTCCATGCGCTTCTGTGCCAGGCTCAAAGTTGGCTTCTGTTGCATGTTTTACCTTCACTTCTAGCTTCCACGGCACTTTTCCAGGTCTTCCACATGAATCAGAAGGTAGCACATAGTTGAATGCTTTTGACCAAGCAGCAAAAATGCCCATTTTGTTTATTTGTTTCTTCTTGTTTTTAAACACAGATTGGCAGTAGGGAGGAAACTGATTTAGAGGTTATCTGAAGTGTGCCTTAAGGAAAGCTATAGTTCTAGAATCTATAGCAATTGTTTAGATAGTTGTTTTTTTCTCCACATCCATACATGATTTCAACAAGCTCGTACAGCAAAACATAGGAATTTTCACCTGAACACAGGTAGATCAAAGCAGTTGAAGGACTGCAGGCATCCTCTTGCTAACCTGTAGACCCCCTCTGCTCTCAATAATCAGTAAAACATGTATGAAGGAAGTGGCGGCCCTCCCCCTGAAAGAACAAGAAGTGTGTCAGTGGTACCTTTGTCTTGGCACAAGCACTTCCATGAGGGATGAGGAAGAATCTCTCCCAGTGGGCAATAAAGTACCTCCAACCGTGTGGTGTCTGGGCCTGTGTACAGTTGGCTTTTTAAAACAACAAGTAATTGCATTCTGGCACTTCTGTGGACTGCCTTGAGGCTGTTCCAATGCCAGCTAAGCATGCTGCTGCCTCTGCCTGGCTCCTTTGCTCAGGGCTGGCAGACAGAGGGGTGACTAAGAATGACCCTAGGCTGCGTGTAGGCCTCTGAGGGTACAAAAACACCTGGTCAGCCTGCAGGTTAGCTTTTATGAATGGATACTTTATGTTTACTCAGTTGTCTCCAGCTCCTCATTTTAATTTGCTTTTATTTTTATTTTTGATGCACTGAACCTTGATTCCAAATCTCCCTTCAAGAAGGCAGGCTTTCGCCACCATGCTACTTGCTTCCCTGCTAGGGATTATGTTGGGGAGGGGTGGGTGAGGAAGGTCTAGCTGAAGGGAATATTATGTATGTTAATTGCACAGTTTATTATTAGGATTTGTATCATTTTGCGTTGACTTCTCTGCTTTCATTGTCTCTATTACCAATACAGCCCTTTTAGTTCACAGCAGTGCTTGTTTATTTTGCTTCCCACAAAATTCTGGCTGGCAGTGTGTCAGCGTGGTGACAGAGATAAGCCTTGCACAGTTAAATTTGCAAGGCAGTCCCTTTTAAAGGCTTTCCTGCCAAGTTGGAGCATGCTGAGGGCTACTGTATGTCCCTGCGTTGGCATGACAGGGGACTACAGGGGACAGTCTCCAGCACTCCTCTGCAGCATGCTAGGCTGCTTTTCCTCTCCAAGGAAGTAGATTCCAGGTCACAACAGACCAGGACCTCACTGTTGACACCTCACTGACCAGCGATGTTAAGTGCCTAACCCAGTCTAGGCCTATTGTGGTGCAACGTGTGCCAACAGGGAGATTGTAGGATGGGAATAAAGTACTGCCTGAGAAACAGGACAAAACAAGGAGAGGCAAAAAAACCCCAAAAAAACAAAACAGGAAACTACAAGGTCAGATTATTTTACTTAAAACCCTACAGAAGCAATTCCATCTCTGGCAGTTGATAGTAAATTCTCTTCGGCAAGTGCTGATTCTCAAAGGCACAGAATGGCTACCAAGCTCTGATGCACTGGAGAGCTAGACAGATCTTCCCAAAGCCCAAGCACCCAGATCTGAAGTGGTATGCTACCTGCTTGCATAAAAAGAGATATCTATATCCCATCTGTTCTTGTGGAGGTAGGATTCCTTTGGTCCTGTAAGTCAGGGTGGAGGAGGAAACATCTTCAGCACAGCTCTGCGAACACATAAAATCTTAAAGTTGCGATACCTAAAGATTACCCTTTAATTCAAAGAGCTTGGTGTCCCTTCAGCTTATGGCTCAATCTGGAGCCAAGAAGGTGGCATGTGTTCCACGGGTGCAGAGAGCACCCATCTGCAACCACAGGGGTCCTCTTCAAAAGGGAGAACGTATTGCCCTCCTGCGTCAGGCTGGATGGTCTCGACTATCTTTTGGGTAAAATGACACTGCCTTGAGTTCCGCTTGACCTGATTTTCAAGTGCAAGTGTGCTGTGATTTCTGGTTTGTCTTCTGTCCCCCTCAATTTGCAGAGAAAAAATTTTCCCTACAATGAGGCTTGGAGACGATAAACAAGAACAGCATTTTGAAGTGCTGCTCCTCACTCTTGGGGGAGGCACAAGAGTGAGAGGAGGAATAGCTCCTTGCAGGAGAGTCATTTGGTCAGCAGGGAGAATTCTTGACTGCAATCACATTGTCCAGCAGGCGTAAATAAGAGCAATCAGCAACGCCATGGCCACAGCAAGGGCAGCATTCTTGCGATTTTCCTTACGAAGCACACTCAGTTCTTTCTCTGGGAAACAAACAAAAGCCTTTCCTGTGAAAGTTTGTCAAGCTGCAGCTACATCTTGTTTCAAAACTCTTAAAAGCACAAAGCTACCTTGGCCACAGGCAACAACTTTGGGAGCAGTACGCAAAACTGCCAATTATAGGATGTGCTGAACAAGAAGTAGACGAGAGGAAACCTTTTCATTTGCTAACTCTCATCCCTGATATGCCATAGCTGTGCTTCGAAATATTTCAGTGCCAGACCAGTTTCTCTTTGCAAATGACATTGCTGTAGGCCTCTACTAAGGACAATTGCGTCATTAGAATAATTGCTTATTCCCTAAGAGAATGAAGGAGACAGAGAGCAGAGAGCTATTTCTACTATCTTCTAGAGGTAACAGCCTAGTAGCTTTTTCCAGCACTAAAATGGACTTAAGTACAACTGTGGCCACCTTTGAGTTTTGCAGAATGTGGGTTTCATTGTACCTCAGAAGGATGAGTGTGGAACAGGTCTGAGCCTGGACCCCCATTCTGTTGGGGTCTGAAGGTTTTAGAGACAGGTCACTTCCCTTGCCTTGCTTTACAGAAGAATCATAGATACAGAGACAAAGGAAGTGGCTACTGCAAGTTTGGAGTCCTGCTCACCTCCATTTAATTTCCTTTACCAAAGATGAGAACTTGGGTCTGGCTAGTTTGGTTCCACAAAACTTTGCTGGGTAGTACAGGAAAGCAGCAAGGCCTGCAGCACTAAACATTGCTTGGCCAAACTGCAGTAACTGTTTCACAGGGCAAAGTTGGGTGGGGACTGTCTCCAGGATCAGACTGCTTTTGTGGCCAAGTTCATCTGTGACTGCACAGGTTACTGCCTCTACAGTTTGCAAAAGCAGCCTTCAGCAGTTCCTAAACTGGCGTTGGTATCAAAGCAGACTTTTTGCTGTTCTTTCTGCCCCCATTCTTCATGTAATACAAGCAATTCTCATGCAACCGGAGAGCAACCTGCTTAAATCTGGAAGGCCACAGAGGAGGTGACACAGGCAGGAGGTCACGTAACCTCAAGCACAGCAGTGCTAACTTAGTGATGTAGCAAAGTCATTGTCAGCAACTGCATTTCATCGCCTCAGGTGCATCAGCTGGAATAAGTAAAGATTTATTCACAGGCCATAGCAGTGATCTAAGAAGGCTGTGTACACATGCATTGTGTGTTCTATTCCAGGAAGAGCAGCCATCACCATTAGGTGAGGCTGTTGCTGCTGTCTGAGCTGCTGTCAGACTGCTCTGCTGCTAGTGCTGGCTGACTGCTGGCTGGTAGAAGGGTGGCATTGACACGTGGAGTTTTCCGTTGCCTCTAGTGGTAGCCCCTTAGGGAACTGCTTTCACAGTCCTTTAACATGAGTTACAATTAAAATGCAGCTGGCCATACCCTGGCTTTCAACTCTCCAGGCATAAAAGAACACTTGTGCCTCTTTCCCTTGTTGTGAGCTCTGGTGCTTCGCATTGCTGCAGAGTACTGCCAAGCAGGTTACACACCCATCAACACCAGGAGTCTGAAGATGTGCAAAGCAGCATCCCTGGTGGAATGGACGTGCTGTCAAGTTGTGGTAGCTCAGAGTAGCTCTCATTTTAACTGTACAGCGGGACTTGCAGCAAGGAAAGACCCTGGCGCTCTAGAATTGCAGGTAGTACAGCAGTGTGAATCCCTATTGGTCATGTGCTGAGAGGCCCCAGAAATTCGCCGAGGAAGATACACTTTGCTACACTGCTAATAGTTTTTGCCAGCTTGCTAAGCAAGCCTCTATTAAAAAAAAAAGGGAAAAAAAGTGTGGGGAGAGATATTAAAAGCTCTTCAAGCTGATCTGCTAGCTCTGATTATCTAAAGACTAGTAATTTGGGGTATGTGAAAGGGACTTTCCTCCCCCCTCATTAACTGATGCTTATTTTTTCCCTCTATGGTAGCACAGCTCAAGCAGGAGGATGCAGACTCCTATTATAACATGCTGACTACATTTCCCTCAGTCTAGCTCCCTTTGGCTCAACCTAAATTCAAAGGCAGAAGTCAGAGGTTGCAGGAGTTTCAAGACAAAGCTAAGCTGCAGCACTGATCCCATCCAGCCCAAAGGGACCATTTTTAATGAAGCTCTTACCATAGTTGTCAGCTTTGGTCATTAGTAAGTTTCTCTCTCTCTCCAGTGACTTTCTGTAATGAGAAGAGGAGTTCATTACCTTCGAGGCACAACACAGCCTATTTCTATGCTTACATGATGGAAGAGAGACTGTCCCACTGCTGGGGATATCTGCTCACAGAATGAGCCCCTCACCCTTTGCTGTGGAGAGATGACAGTTTAGAAAGACCCAGTCGTGCAAGACAAGAGATGAAGCACTTTAGATTATTTTTTCCTTCGCTCATACTGCTTCCTCTATCTCCTTTCAGGACAGTGTCAGTGTTTCTGAAGCAGCTAGAAAGGTGTCTGTGTCAGAGCCTCTACTCTAGTTCTCCCTGGTGGGGTAGGAAGTTCTGACACAGCTACTGGAGCGAGGCAGTGTCCCTACAAGCTCTCTGCAGGATCCTGCCCCTCCAGCATTAGTGCTGGAACAGTAATTCTTCTCACTGATAGAAGCCAGGATCCCTGTGTCAGAGATAACCAATTTACACAAATTGGTCAACTCAAGGAAACAAGCTGAATCCAAGCCCTGTAGCAACCAGTTAAACAACCTGTTAAACAACCTGTTATTACACTGAAAACTCATGATAATAACAGTAAAGACTAAGTCAGGCCAACTCAGCTCTTGTCTTAAACTGCACAAGATGATTAATTAATACACAGTTTAAAATATAAATGCAAAACAAAATTCCGGAAAGCAGCAGCATTTCCATTATGGCAGCGAGGACACGGTCACTCCTTTCAGACTATGCACATAAATAAACATGCACTAACAAATTATCTCCTAGTTCAGAGAAGGCACTAAGTGTAAGAGTTTGTTGTTCCCCTTGGGGCAGGGCAAGAACCTGTAGGAGGAAAGAGATCCAAATCTATGTGTACAGCTAGTTAACTAAGGAATGGCAAGAAAGTAAGCTACCTCAGAGCAGGAGGAGAGGAAAGGGCTCTTTAAGACAACTGGGGAAAGGCAGTGTAGAGAACAGCCAGGAGGAAGTGAGAGGACATTTACCAGTATGACTGAGCTTCTACTAAGGAAGACGCTTTGAGAATGAGACATGAAGAAACCATGACAGCTGAACTTCAAAGTGGGAAAGCAGAGCTCTCCTTTGTGTACTATGCAATGAATCAATAATTTTGCTCGTGGTCCCTTCCTCCAGGGTTTTTCAAATGGTCTGGAATAGGGCAACTGAAGTTCTGTTTCTATCTCCATACAAGCTGTAAATTTCAGAAAAGGCTCCAGGAATCCCTATTTCTAATTCTTTGCTCTAGGGCCTATATCTCAGAAAGAAACCATCATATATTTAATCCTGTCAAGTTATCACAACTGTAGGTTTGGTTGTTGGCCATCTAAATACCAGATACAGAATACAGACAGTAAACAAGAATTTAGGCCTAGAAAAGGACTGAAGAGTTGAGAAGCTAAAGAGATGAGGGACAGGAAGAGACAGGACTCTAAATATGGATGGGGATCTAAAACCGTGGTAAAGGAGTGTGGGAGAGCGCAAAGAGGATTTTAACAAATAAGTTAAACTGAGCCTGATAAATATGAGAGTATGGAGACATCACCACTGCTAGGATCATTTCTAATGGGATTCTGTAGGATAGCATTGTAGAGCAAACACCAGGATCAACAGGACCACTCTCTAGGCCTATGATTGAGCTTCCCAGCTGTTTTTTCTAGGAGCAGAGCAGTAGGATGCTAGTCACAGAATATTCTGAGTTGGAAGGGACTCACGAGGATCACCAAATCCAACTCTTAAGTGAATGGCGTATACAGGGATCAAACCCATGACCTTGGTGTTAATAGCACCAAGCTCCAACCAACTGAGCTAATCTTAGGTGACTGAAAGAACGCCCTCAAGCAGAGAGATTTGAGAACCAACTGGGAGATTTAGGATCTCTTGCTTCACACTCAAGAGAAAGTACATTCTTTCTCTGTCTGCTACAAAATCCAGGCCAAAGTCCCTGCTTGAGTCCCAGCTCTAGAAGCCAACAGTTGCCACCTCCATGGCAGTGACAGATTTCAGGTGAATTTTCCCTCTTAGCTATCCCAAGAAAAGCCAGCATGTCAATGCACCCCTACATCCAGACACACATGCAACACAGGCACAGGTAATTTCCCTCAGCCTCTTTTGCAGTTGCATCCCAGCCTCGTTTGTCCCTCAGTAGTAGCTGTTGCACATCTCTCCTTACTGAACTCGTGCAGCTTCAGCAAGGCTTGAGCAACAGCACGCAACAAACCTTTGCCAGACTCGCAGAGCTGTTTCCTAGCAGGCTGAGTCAGATCTGCAAATGAACTGCCAAGTTTTGGGCACTGCTTGTCTGGTTGTGGTGCAGGTTGGAAATAGGATGTTAGTAAGATAAAGCTCTCTCCATATATCACTGAATTTCTCACACAGCAAGTTCCCAAGTAAGCTCTAAGCTGGAGGAAGAGTCTTGTAATGGGGAATCACAGATTCACATTCCTTCGAGATCCCTTGTTCAGTATTAGAGCAGGATGATAGTTAGCCGAAGTGCACAGCCACAGCTGTGAAAGGAGGTGGTCATCAATACCTTCCTTCAGGGCTAAGCTTCTCCCTGCGCAGCTTTAAATCCACCTCTTCCATGCTCTGTCTGCAGCGTGCCAGCTTCTCCTCCAGTCCATCGATCTGAAAAACACCAAACGACTCACCATCATTTCCTGTCTCAGCTAACATGAATCCATTCCTACTCAGATGAGAAGGCTGGTAGCTCAGCCACTCCACGTTCTCCTCCCCTAATCAAGGGAGGAACTTCAGCTCTGTGTGAAGATCCCAGCACAGAAAGCCCTTTGCCACCCACATCAGCCTGTATTACACAACAGGCAACTGTAACATCACAGTTAATATCGCCAGGCACAGCCAAGCGAGCCCTGATGCTGCCAATTTTGTGGTTGGCCAGCACCTTTCTGCTAGGATCTGATCCTGTCCAGCCTGTTCTAGTTTCTTTGCATGTGGGTCCACAAAGCAAAGATGTGATCTAAGACATCTTTATGCAATTAAGAGAATAAAAAGAGAGACTGGCCTAGGCCAAAGTGTGAGGGACTAAGTCTTGATTTAGCACTGTGAATGGATGCAGAAGTTCATGGGATGTGACTATAAAGCACCCTCAGCTCTCTGGTTGGGTGAAGAGGTGACAGAGGGGAAAGAAGCACTAATACCTACTGTCTCTTTTACCCAGCTAAATCTGCAACAGCAGTCTGCAGAGTATGCTCAAGCGAGCATTTGCCACCACCTCCACACCTTCCACCTGCACCAAATTTTGGGAGTAACATGTTCCCATGCAGAAAAACATCTCCTTTTGTCTCCTCATCAAGTTTCCTAACAGCCACCGTGTTCCTGTGTGCTCCTGTGAAGGGGAGTAACTGTGGCTAAGCACAGGAGTGCTGATCTACTTGGGTGCAAATGGATCGTGCAGGAGGGGAATCCTACTATGGGCAACAGTTCTGGAAATCATTCCTCTCTACTGCTTGGCAAGGAGAGCACAGACTCTTTAGGAAAACTTTGTCTTTCAAGCTCATTTCCAGCAGGGAAACAGTGGGACTGAATAGATAATATGAACACAACAACCTAGCCTGAAGGAAAACATCCTTGGTGCCCGGAGGTGGCAATGACCCCTCTTGTTAAGATACTTAGCACAACACTTCTGCTGTGCCTGGTTCTCCAGGGATGGCCAAGGCTGGCTGGCTGGCTTAGCAGCACAGTCCCTCTGTGGTGGGAGCCTTCACAAACCAGACGCTAAGAGGCAGCACAGTCCTGGGTAATATACGAAGGTGGAATAAGCTGCCCGGGCATCAGCCTCTGACGTGGCCAAGAGCACAAACACTCCCATAAACAGTGATAAAGGAAACAAAATCAAAGGTAGTGATCCCTAATTATTGCTGCTTTGGGGATCACCTCTGTCCTGAGCTCATTAGCAGGAAACACCTTCTGCTCAGGAAAGGCAGGCAAGCATTACAAATAACCAGGACAGGAGAAGAGGCTTGATGTAAAGGGGCAGAACAAAACAAACCATAAAAAGAAGTTTAGCCAGTCAGCTGAATAGTCTCCCTGCAAGGAGCACAGCAGAGCTGGGGAGAGGGACGCATATAACAAGGCTTAAGTAAGTCTTTTATTTACCAGATAGCAATTTCAAAGTCCCACATTACTAGGCGACTCTGCTAGGGCTGCTGAGATGCCAAGCTCCCCAGAGGCAACTGCACAGCTTCCCCTAAGCCCAAGGGGAGCACCAAGGCACATCACCTGATCCCAGAGCACACAGAATGGCACTTCTGTGTTTGGCAATGCTTGGGTTTGCCTGGATTAGGGCATGGATATTTTTGAATCATGTTAGCATTTGGACAGGGCAAAGATAATTGTCCTCCTCAATTTCAAGCCGTGCCAGTTAAGAATGTTAATTCCAGTTGCTCATCACTATGTCATCCACTACAGCTCAGTCAGCATGATGCATTGCACCAGTCTGCTTCAGGGCCACAGGCTTTGCCCAGGTCAGCTCTGACCACAGTTATCAGCAAGTCAATTTAATGGCAGAGTGCACCAGAGTGGAGGTGGGGTGTCCATCCAGTCCAGTTTTAGAACTACCATCTCCTTCACCAGTTCCTACCATTTAAAAATGACTGTCTCTGCTCTGTTAGGTGTTCGAAACCCTCACACAACAAGCAATGTTCCAACACGTGTTATCTGGCTACTCCTTAGCCAGTAAACTTACTACAATGCACCATGCCTTCTTTGGAAATACATTTTAAAATAATGTTAAATAATACAATTAATGAGAGCTTTAGTCAGCTGCCAACCCCGCCACTAAATTAATCCATCTCTCCTCCATAACTGCTCCTCCTGCTCAGTTTGCAGTTGCTCCCCTTATTTCATGAGACTCAACAAGAGGCTATTCCACCCAACTCTGTCAATACTTTTACTTTCTGCTGACTAAAAATCTCCAGATTCCACATAATACTTTAAAAATTTCAACTAGTGTTACTGCTCTTAAATCAAAACCAAAGTTTGGGTCCCCTGCTGGAGAGCAATAATTTGCTAATAAACCACATGCCCTAGAACTGCACCATCAGCTTTGCTGAGCTGAGGGCCACAAGGGACAGAAAATAATCAGGAAAAAAAAAGAGCAAGGAAGAAGGAACAGATTGCTGAATGAACAAAATACTTTTCCTTCAGAATCTCACTACTTCTCTTCTTCTGGCTAGTCTGGGATTGTAAGAGAGCAAGGATTCACAGATGTTATCCATTCACCATGCCTCAGTTTCCCCCCTTATAAATTAGGACAATACTATCTGTCTCCTGAAGGCAGCTCATTTGTGCAAGAAGCCTCAGACAATGCTATTGCCTCGCCTGGGATCTGGGTTCAGTTTCTGCAAGCCAGGAGTCTCTTGGCAGCTCAGCCATCCACATAATTATTCACTGCAGGACAATGGAAAGACAGAAATAGAAGATAAGCACAGGGAAAAATCAGAGTAATGCCTGGGAATTACTGATTACTCTTTGGGCTGCTGAGGGAACTCCCAAGGGGGATGTAGTCTGTAAAACTGTAGTACAAGAAAATCTGTAGAGCTTTGGCATAATTCCCTGATGCAGCTTTCCAGGAGAGCAATCCCAGAAGCAGGTGCTCACCTGAGCTTGCTGTGGAAGGAGTTTTCCCTCCTACTAACTAATACATGAGAAGGTTAGTTGGGGTATGTACCTAGGCATACTGGAAGCCTACAGGAAAACAAACAGCCAAGCTCACTTAGCTGACCCACCCCTGCGCTTCATGCTGCCTTACCATTTTAGTGGCAATCTCAGCACACTGTCTCCTAAGCTGCAAAGATGAACCCTTGTTCCTTTTAGCTGTCCTTTCCACAAAGGGCATCCTCTGGGACAGAGCTGAAATGCAGCACTCAAAAGACTCACATAACAACTCCTAACATTCATAGCCAGTAGCAGGGACACAGGACTTCGCTCACAGAAACGTCTTTAAGTAGTGTCATTTAAAAGAGGCAAGTAAAATGGGTGCTTCACATCCAGACAGCAGCTCAGGGCACACAGAGCTGCCCTTTTGAAGCTCCTCAAGAGACACTCCACAAAGTCAGGTCCCAACAGCTTTGGATGCACACAGGGATCTAAGACCACATGCCTCCTTTGCTCCATAGGTATGACAAGGCATTGAGCTATTTTTGCTGAATTCTGGCAACACTCACAATCTGGAAACCTTTTCAAGCCAGAGAGTCCTGGAATGGATTTCAATCCAAACTGACTTATGTGCTGATTACAAATCTCATTTGTTGGGATCATCTTGGGCAGGGAGCCAAAAATGGCTCACATAAAGGCAGAGACAAAGAGAAAAGAGAAAAAGAAGCAGCTTTGCTTACAGAGTTGAGCTGGATCCCATTTAATACATTTTGTAATGAATTAATAAAATCTTTCTTTCCAGTAGAAAGGCTAAAAGCTCTTTTCAAGAACTGCCATCCAGCCTCTGCTTTTATGAATTCCCTAATTAAGATACTGGCAAAGAGCCATATCACACATAAGTCGACATCCAACAGCATTAGATAATGAGGTTTTCGTCTTCTGACCCTCATAAAACAGATCAAAGCCAACTGAAGAGGTGGGGGCAAATGAAAAAACCTTTCCCTGAACAGTCTTTACATGCCTTATCACCTGCCAGCATACTTGAGCCATTCTTTTCACAGAAGAATTAATGGTTCCTTCATCCACAAATTTGGCTGGATTATTAATATCAGTCCAGCAGAAACAAGTTTTGTTTAATTCAAGTGCTAACTTGCAGTTCATGTACACACTTCCATTTTCTCCATGCTCCTGGAATCATTTTGCATGCTGGCAAATAATTTCACAGATGCTCTGCCCACAGTGTGCTTGGAAATATTTACCTGATAAGCTACTACACAACAGAGGATGATCCACCAGCAATGTCGAAGATAAATCATGCAGAACAACCCTCTCTGTTGCTAAAGGAGAAACAGCTGGATCCTACCTGCATCTCTTCCTTCAGCCTTGCAGAGACTGTCCCATAAGCACATCCTGCCTCAGATGAGACCAGTGAATTTGCAGAGTCACACACAGACATGACCACAGCGTACAAGACCCACAGCTTTTTGAAAAATTCTGTATGAACAGCCTTACTGAGCAAAAACTATGTTGGCCTTTTTTTCCCTATTCTTTATGCTCTTGCATAGACACTGATCAGCCCCTGCCCTGTCTGAAGCAGCAAGACACATAGCAATACTTTCTCCAAACACATACCTGACATTTTGCCTGAGTGCAGGGTGTTTGCTTTGCATTTAATGCACCTTTCTGCTTCCATGATTTTTTTCAGTTGTTGTCTGAGCCACAAGTATATTTTGAAGGGTTACAACATCCTCTGGCAGAGAGTTACACAGCACAGCCACAGGTTATAGGAAGAACCAACCCCTTCCGTTTGTTCTGAGCTCAACAACTGCTAGTTTCATTTGACAGCCCTCATTTTTTAATGACAGTGAATATTCATTCTTTGTTTAAAGTTATAAATGGCATGCAAAGGATATAGACCTATATTGGGCCCCCTTGCAGTCATGTTTTCAAGCTTAAAAGGATCTGGAATGCTTGGTAGATTCCTGCATAAAAGTTTTCCACACCTTGGATCATCCTTGTCACTCTCTTAAGTTCATTCCATTTTCATTTTTTTGCTACAAAATGGACCAGTCTTCCAAGTTTCATTTTCCTGATGAGTTTCCTCAAGAGAGTTCTGTGCAGCTCACATTGTCAACAGGGCTGCCCAGCAAAAGACTAGAGAGCTACATGAAAGAAGAGGCATTGAGTTTAAACCAGCATAATGTTATGGAGACACATTTATATAATTTTAAACCAGATCACATCAATTACACCTGCAATTTGTAAGTGCAAGCTAATCTGGTAAGTGTCCATACAGAAAACTGCATTCATTTAGCATCATGACTTTAGTTAAACAAGCATGACTCTGCTTAGATGTGGCCTTTCAAAGCTAGCCATGCATCACATCACATTAAGACTCATTTGAAAAGTTTTCTTTACAATCATAACAGCTCAGAAGGTAACACAGATTAAAAGTTTAAATTATGAAATCCCTCTTAGTTCTCATGCAATTTAACACCTGAAACACAGCCCTCTCTTTCTATGGCTTAAAAGGATTTTGTTTTCTTCCTCCCTAACTTCTACTCCGTACCTTTCTCATCAGTGCACGTGGAAAGAATTTTATCTTTCAGTAGTATCTTTTCACTGAGAGGTTTTCATCCATAACACACGAAAAAAAAGTAGTTCTACAACCCTTTCAAAACTAGCATGTTCCATCATGAAAACTTCTAAAAAATACCCCAAACCCTACAAATCTAAACCCATTACAAGTTCCCAAACACTCTGAAAGAATTTTCTGTGGCATCTAGAATCAGTTCTTTTTTAATTCTGTGACCAACAGGTCCCTGAGAGGCTCAATCTTTTGACCACCTCTCTTTCTGCAAGGTAGACCCTACCATCTCAACTGCCACATCTCAAACAACAACCACCAAAAAAAGCATTTCAACTCTCCCTGCTTGGTTCACAGAAAGGAAGCTTGGAGAGTCAGCGCCCTCTCCTCTGGATTCCCTTTGGTGGTTATATTTGGGTTAGAGTGCCCAGAAGTGTCTGTGTCTCTAATGAAGGCCTAACCAATGAAACAGACCACAAAACTACTATAAACTGAACTCCGTTCATATGACGTAGTAGGATGAGAGGGAATCTCACCAACACTCTCAAAAGCGGATGCCCAGAGGATAGTGTCAGGCTCTTTTCAGTGATGCCCAGTGACAGGATGAGGAGGAACAGCCATAAAGTAAAACACAAGAAGTTTCACCTCAACATAAGGAAGAACTTCTTTACATTGAGGGTGGCAGAACACTGAAGCAGGTTGCCCAGGGAAGTTGTGGAGACTCCCTCTCTGGAGACATTCAAAACCCACCTGGACATGTTCCTGTGTCACCTGCTCTACGTGACCCTGCTTTGGCAGGAGGGGTGGACTAGATGATCTCCAGAGCTGCCTTCCAACCCTAGCGATTCCATGACACTGGCTGAGGACACATATACTACAAGCCCCAAGTCCTTTCTGCTCTGGTTATCCTGGTCTCTGGCGCATGGCCTCACCTGCAAGGCTTCAGGACAGGCAGGTGACCAGTGAGATTCACTGGATTGATACCGCCCCATTTCAACCATTGTGATCAACGTTCAGGCTTTTGCTGTCCCCAAAGCATCCACAACCCTCAGATTTCAACTACGGGCTCTCCACTGCCTCCTCCACGTCAGCTTCGTTCAGTGCGGGAGACGGAATGACCTATGCTTCAGGGAGACCTTAACTAAAGAGACTCAGACTGTTAACACAAATATACAGCTTAAACCAACCTTACCGGCAGCCACTCGGAGATTACAGAGGCACGTAAGCACGGGCTGGGCCAGGCTGGCCGGGACCACAGTGGGTCACCGAGCCCAACCTCCCTGCTCAGGCAGGGTCATCCCGGAGCACACGGCACACGACTGCCCACAGATTACTACCTCCGGTGAGCGAGAGAGAGGCAAAACACCCGAGCGCAACAGGAAAAGGGCACTTTCAAAGGGAGGCCTTTCCCCCTTCCCCTCGCTGTGACTTACAGGCCCCTCACAAGCGGGCTCACGGCCGGCAGCGGCAGCAGCCCGTGCCCCGCGCACACCGCGCTGGGGCACACCGCGGGCACCCTGCAGAGGCACAGCGCCGCCGCCCCTCACGGCAGGGGCCCAGCGGGCGCGGGGAGGGCGCTGCCCCTCGCCCGGCCCGGCCCG
>VWZF01001783.1:0-13272 GCA_013396755.1 Sclerurus mexicanus | reverse complement strand
TCCTGGTGGGGGCGCCGGGAGCGCCCTGGGCGGCCCCGCGTCGTGCGCGTGAGGTGCGGGAAAACCCCCGCAACTAGGTAGTGGTAGAGAAGGTACGTTTATTCAGCGCTGGGTGCACGGGGGATTTGTCCACCAAAGACATGCACACCCCTCCGTGCTTACAGGTTTGTTTAAAAACAGTTAAAACATGCATATTCATTATCTCTTCATACATATTCATTATTTTCTTAGAAAAGGCAGGGTTATTCTAATTAGTTCCAAGAAGTAATTCCCATTTTTTCCCCCCTGCGCTCCTCCCATCCGAGTTTGCCCATTGGTTTCCATTTTTCCTGGGCCGGGATCTTGGGGATGAAGCTCGTGGGTCTTCCTCGCTGTGTCCTTTTGAACATGGCTCAAAAAACCCCTTAAACCAGTTCTGTTATCAACTTAAACCAGTCTAATGAGCAAACTTCTACAATTGCCTTACTCCCTGGACGTGTTTCCTGATTTATCTCAGTTTCTTGAAGCTTCAGGGTCGGGTACGGATAGAAACCATAGCACACTCCCCGTTAATTATGGCCTCAACCATGCAGTTTATTTTTGCAGACCCCCTTAACATATTTCCTGGTTTATCTTAATTCTTTGGAGCTTCAAGGCCAGGTACTGATGGGAACTATAACATACTCCCTGTTAGCCATGCAGTCTATCTTTGCAGCTTCAGCAAAAGCCCTTACAGTTACTTCTATTAACCCTCTGGTGTTAGTTCCCTATCGATAGTTCCCTCTTAGTGTTAGTTCTCTATGTTACATTGTATCAGTTCCCTCTTAGCGTTAGTTCCCTGTCAGTTATCGATACCTTGTATCACCTGTGCTGCCCATTCCAGTGGTGGTGGGTCAGGGGTGGTTGGAGGAGGACCAGCTGGTTGGGGAGGCTCAGGTGGGGCCTCTTAGTCCTGCCTGGTCCTGCCTCTCCACCCCTCAGAGAGCCTTACTCACTCAGGCGGGTGGTCTGCAAGGTGCTGTCTGCCCGGGCATACTCTCCGGGCCTCCCGGGGGACAGATCCGACCTGCTCACTTGGTTTTCCCCCAAGGGGAGTCAGCGCAATCCTGCTCCTGGCTTCAACACTGATCCGGACGCTCCAGCAGGACACCCCAGCCCAGCTCTTGTGTTGGTGGGGGTCATGGCTCACCTAGGAGGAAGGCAAACTTGGAAACGCAAGGCAAAACCAGGACAGGTACTTTGCTGCATGTTAGGGTCACTGAGAGTTTTTTCTGGACATCAGGAGGAATTTTGTCATGGAAAGGGCTGCTGGACATCGGAGCGGGCTGCCCAGGGAGGTGGTGGAGTCACCAACCCTGGAGGTGTTAAAGGGAAGACTGAACGAGGCACTTAGTGCCATGTTCTGGTTGACGTGGTGGTGGTCACTCACACGTTGGACTCGATGATTTCAGAGGTCTTTTTCAACCTAAATCTGTGATTCTGTGGTTCAGATTGTCCTTGGGGCTTCCTACCCAAACATTAGCTTTTTGCTAAAGCAGCTGAGGAAAAGCCAGCTGTGTGATCTACTGGGAGACAGCACTTGGTGCATGCTAGCCAGTTCATTGCACATGATGTTACATATGTATGGAAGCTCTTGTTCTGTCCCAAGAAAGCTTTTTATGAAAGACTGCTATCTTGTATTTAAAAAAAAAAAAAGGCAAGGAACACTACTGAAATGTATCTGTCTTCAGAGCAGGACATGACTGCTACATGACAGAGAACAGCTGATCTACTTGCTGACCAAAAAATAGAAGGCTGGGAAGCAGCAGCATTTATTAGACACACAGACTGAGTTTTCATTTTGCCTAAATACCCTCTGCTGACTGAAAATTTGCTAGGATGGCAGGAGTGCAGATGCCTGTCATAGAACAAGTGATAATATGGATACCTAATTAGTGTGTTTCATTTTTCTTTGAAACACCACCCCCACTCATATTTTTACTATGTGTTGGTAGCAGCGTCAGTCTCGGTTTAAGTCTGGAGAAAATGAGGGACAGAGGTACTCTTTTCTGCTTCCCAAGTATGTTACTTGACTCCATGTCACAGAGCCTATACTGCTGAACCTAAGGAGCCAGAACTCCCACCTCCAAGGTGAGACACAGATAACTACTTTCCAAACAGAAGCAGCTCAGTCAGAAGGCAGTAAAGAAGCTGAGAAGGACCCATCCTGGGGAAGCACAGCATCAGGGGAAAGGAGAAAATGAAAATATGTGAGTATGTTATTTTTTCCCCTCTTATTGCTTAGTGAGTGTAAATACAATCTAAAAATGCATAAAGGTTTGAAGAAACCCATCTGTTATGGTTTACAATAGGCTGAAATAGCCATCAGTTCAGCAGAAAGCATTTTCTCCTTTACAAAGGTGAGTATTGATTCAAGGCAGGACTGTCAATTCTCACATACACACTTCTCCACAGAGAGACAAACAGCCACCATTTTGCAGGCAGACGACTGTGACCTTTCTTGTCACATCTTTTGGGAAGACAGAAAAGGGGAACTGGTTCCTCCCTCACAAACAAGCCACCATTTCCACTATTGCAATCAGCAGTTTTCAATTCACATGTTACTCGTCCTTGGCTCTCCTGAATCCATCAAGCTGATAACGTCATTATGCCTGTTACCTGGTCTTGGTTCTCCTGGTTCTGCCCTCAGCTGACACCTTCTCTTCGTCCTTCCCTGTGTTACATCTTCATTTCCTTGTAATGCCATTCAGGTCATCTACGTGCTAATGCAAGAAAAAAACCCTGTTCTTTTTCCTTAGCAAATTTATAATATTTTCCTTCTTGAAACCTGAGGAACAGACATGGAATTTTTTCACATGCAATGTCATCAGCTTCTGTATTTTAGAATATCCACAGACATGAGTATGAATTTGAACTACTCTGTATCAAGGAGCTGCTGACTGGCCATATGTATATCTAAGCTGAAAATCAGAAGTTTCTAGCTGTGAGAGCAATCCTATTATGAAATACACCTTCTGCCAGAGGGGTAGGAGAAAAAGAGTGGAATAGTTTTTACTAAGCTCTTAAATGGGATGGTCTAACAAAAAGCCTGTACGAGGAAGGTGCAGGATGAGATGATGTATGGGTGAATATGGGTGAACTCATCCAGGAATGAGACTGGATAAGGTCCTGGTAAGATCCTACTCAGGGTCTCTGATTAGGCTATCCCTACTGCATTGGGGGTCACATCCCTGCAGCCAGAATGAGTGATGAAGTGATGTTAGAAACTAAAAATACACAAATGTCAGTCTGAAAGGAAAGTTCAGAAGATACTCCACTTATGTGCCCAGAGGCAGGGTCAAGTACCCTCATGCCACCCTGGCAGGTGCTTCCCGTACCTGTGCTTAACCATGCCAGGGATGCTGCCACCTCCTGCTGCACTGCTCACTGATGAATAGGTGAGAAGGTTTCCCTCCTCTTTGTAACCTAATTGAGCTTGTTGTATCTTGTCCTGTTCTCAGCACACATGGGGAGCAATTGGTCAGCATCTTTCTTCTAAAAAACTTATATATTTGACGTTCATTATCATATTCCCTCTTCTGTTTTCTTCCTGCTAGACTCAATCCTCTCCTTTCAACCCTATGAATTTTGTACCTCCTATACCGTTTGTTACCTTTCTGCTGTCCAAACCTAGACTAATCCTCTTTAACTTGGGTGTATCACAAAAGAAAAAATTACCCTCTGTGAGAGACTGAAATGTTGTCTTAAACATTGTCAAAATCATAGAAAGACTTTTTGCCATACCTCAAGGAAACAACTGCCTGTATGCTTCCACTGAAGCACACTTTGCCCCCCACCCCCCAATATACCTCCAGACTGGAGTTTGGACTGTGACAGGAACTTGAGTTGAGACTATTATCTAATTATCTCAGGTGTAAGAAGAAGTAAACAAGGTTCAGTGGGTGAAGGAGAAGGGTTTTGGGGGTATGATGGTGAAATCTCTCCACACGAAATAGGAGTAAACCCTCCTCTCTGGGAAGACCATATACACATGGGACTTTCACATGAGAGGAAGCTGAAAAGGGGTCCTAAACCATCAAAGATCCCCAAAGCACCCCCAAACTCATGCTTGAGGCCTTTTGTGACCAGAGGAGACTGCACATCATCCAAATGATGCAACAAATAGAGAGTCTGTCGCAACAGATTGCAAAGCTTCCCCACCCCAGTGGAGGTGCCTGGGCATCTCCTGAACGTAGGTTAATCCATTGGATTCTATGTTTTATGGGATCCTCACCACCGAGAGGACCAGAAGAAAAGAACCCATGGGACACCACTGGGTCCCATGGAGTGGTGATACCGTTTCTATTTAATCTCTCTCTGTCACTCTCTTTCTTCCACCCCTGCCTCCCCCCCTCATTTTTTCCTCTTTCTTTCAATCTCTCTCTCTGCCTCACATTTACTGTTAAATGAAATCCATACTATTGACTTTGGCATATGGTCTTGTTTGCACCTTAATTCAGGCAGATGCATTTCTAATAATTTTCATATGTGGATCATAACACCCCGTTTGTCTTATAGGCAGTGTGCCCTAGTAATACAGCCAAGAAGGAAATTTTGTGTTTAATGCAATACCTTCACAATGGTAATTCATATTCGGTTCACGGTCCTGTAACTCTTCAATCTGTTTCCTCAGTGCTCAGGTCTAGGAAGGTGTTCCCTGTTTCTTTACTGGTACATTTAATTTCTTCCCCTTCCCAGTTCAGTATTTTGTGCCAGTTTTATGAAATTTTAGATGGCTGATTGTGAGCTATTTCTCCAATTTGTCAAGATAATTTTCTTTTCCTATCATACCTTCAGTCTTGCATGCTCTTCCAGACTTAGGGACAGCTATGCATTTTATAAACATGGTTTATTTCATCTAAGTCATTGAGGAAACTAGTTGATAGATTTGGCCAGGCAGCCCTGGGGCTGATCTCTGTAAGTCCTTCTGGTCTGATGGAAAACTACTGGTAAGTAGTCTCAGAGCGCATACCCATCACAAATATCATACAGGATTGTTTCAAAAAGCCTTACTACACATCGGGATAACCTGCATTGCTGGGCTTACTCTCTCCACTGTTCCAGTTACTGTGGCAAAGAAAGCTAAACAGCTTTATGTGATTTGTTCTTGGCTTTCTCTCTGCTGGCTTTTTCTTATCACTTGATTATCTTTAAGTGATAACAAATTGATTATTTAATAATTTGTTACACATTCATTGAGGAGATGAAAAGGTAATAACTGAGGAATCAAAGTATTCAGGAAGGTTTAGGGGATACTTTCTGATTTTTATCAGGGCAGTGCTGACTTAGAGGGTAATTTAATAGAACAGACATTAAGTCTTCACTTGTAATTAAGTCTTTCCTAGTAAATTAAAAAAAACCATCAGGAAATGTTCCTAGAATACAAACTCAATCATCAGAATTAGGTGTCAGCACACACCTGGCGTGGTTTGACTTGGTCCCACTGGGACTGTCCCAGAAAATTTCCAGGCATGATTTGGGAGTTACAGGCACAGGACCATTCCAAATAGGCTTTTTCATGAGGTCACTGTTTCAGAGCTGAAGAGAATTTAGTAATAGGGATGTGAGCCATCTGGTGCTAGTTTACAGGATGTGTGTAGGATAATGTTCCTGGGCACTCCTGATTTACTACCTTCCTACCTCTTTTTGCCTTCTCCATCTGTAAGATTCACTGTGCTTTGTAAGCACAAATGAATCAGTCTACTGACAAGTATGAGAGGAAGTTGAGGTCAGACATCTCATTTTATAGATGTAAGGCAGTATCTGACCCAATCTCTGCAGCAAGTAGCTGGGCTAGCACTGAATCAGGAGCCCGATCTCTTATCCTTGCCTATACCATGGGAAGCAGCCCTTCATCTCCCAAGCATGTCCTTCCCCAGCTTGTCAGACAATATCTCATGGACCATAAGACAGGAGGGGATATTCCATGGGCCTTCTGAGAACAGGTTTCCCCAGTGCAGAGGATGTTCAGCTCTAGCCCAGTGCCATATCTCCTCTCTTCTCCCAGCTCTGCGGTACAACATGCCTCTGGTCATTGGGATCACAGAAGGAAGGTAGGCACTGTGGTGTGTAAATGAAGAAGCCTGTCTGCAAGGGAAAGTGAAGGTGAGAGCAGACAGGGTGAGGCTACCTCTGTCTGTATACTTGCACCTGTGGAGAGATGGAGGCAAGCATCTTTCTGCTGAGGGCAGCCAAGGATGGGAAATTCCTGGGGCAGGACAACTCCCAGCACAAAGCAATAAGTAGAAAATGCCACCATTGTAGAGGTTGTGTGTTGACCTCCTGGAGGAAGAAAAAACTGAGTGCAAGGGAGGCAGATGAAGCTGAGAGGTGCCCTGAGCTAGAGCTGTGCTATGGAGCTTTATTATTCCACCACTTCCCTCCTGGAGGACCAACACATAAATTCCCTCCTTTTCCCCCAAGCACTATAAGCAGGGATGAAATTGCATTTTTGTGATGATGACCAGGGGACACAAATTCCAGTGCAGACAGCTGCAGAATTAAATGCCACCAGGGAGCAGAAGAGCAACAGAAAGAACTGTCAGATTTCAGTTGGCTGAAAGGTGCTCCTGTAGGGTGGGATGTTTTTTTCTCTGGGAAGATAAATATAGAGAAGCCAATGGACTGCATCTTCAGTTTGTGTGCATCATGTTCTCTGCTTCCACCTTGATGGGCTTCACACAGATTCTGGGAACAGCTTGAGATGATAGAATTAATTAAATGAAATTAATCAAAACAACCTACCCAGAGACAAAACTGGCATCAGTGAAATGCAGAGTTGGGCCAAGAAGGGATTCTGTAGTCAGGGCTAATGCCTGCTCTCATCAATAGATTCTGTTTGGATGAAATCCCATGTCATATACGCCTCAGTCAAACATGAAGGGCTCTGAGGAGTTGTGTGCCTCATGCAAGATCACGTCTGTCCACACAGTGCAGTAACTGCAATGGGAACAGATGGAGTCCAGCTTTTCACCAAGCCAGGCACAGCATGTAATCACAGATCTCACTGTGATGCTGAATGAAGCTGAACTCCAAATTATGCTGTGTTAGTGTGGAGGAAGCAGGAGAACTGGAGCAATGGCTTTTAGAGATGTGATCTGTGAGGAATCCATGGGTCCAGTGGGTATGTCCCACTCTGCAAACCTGGTAACAGAGTTACAGATTTACCCAAAGGAATTACTGAAAATTAGAGGTTCCCCTCTGCTTTAGTCTCTGCCTACTCCCCCTGCATGTGTCAGCCCAAATTTTCTTAAGCCAGGTGCCAGTTTGGAGGCATATTTTTGAGCCTGTCCCAGTCATTTATGTTCTTTGCTTTATGAAAGCATTGCTATCCTCCCCAAACCACACTGCATCATCTTAAGGGTCTAAAAAACTGCATGGGCATGTTTTTTATCTATTGAGCAAGGATAAGAGCACAGTTACAAGAAAAAAAATATCTGTTCAAGTGTGAAGTGGTCAGATATATTGTGGGGATGGGTCCGTTATAAATATCTGAAAGCAGGGAGAGAAACCCAGGCAACTTTATGAAGTGCTGTGTTATTGGGGTCACAACCCCATGGCTGGGTTTATTCTGCATCCAGCAGAGGTACATCCATCACAGAGACAGGCAGTGTGATGCAGAGGCAGTACAGGGTTCTGCTGTTTTCCCTGGGAAGTCACAGGGAGCTATGTATTTCTGAATCATGGCGTGGCTGAGTGGAACAGCATGTCCTGCTTTTTATATTTGGCAGATATCAGGGGAGCGAAAATATGGCCATCGCAATTGTCCCAGACAAGTTTTCTTCTGATCTGCATGTGGGATCTTGCAGGGTCTCTTGAAGAAACCCCTGTGGGCTTCCCTGCCAGTTCAAAATTGGGTGACTGGCTTTATAGCAATGTTTTAACTTGAGTGCTTCAGCTGTGTTCAGAACCTGAGCCCTTTCATGGAGATTTATCCCCTTGAATAGGCTCCAGGGAGCCAGAAAATACTTTTTTTGGCAAATAGCAGAGATTCAGGATGGTGAGGTTGCCCCAGTGATACAGAGCTCACACACTGTGTTTGTGGTCCTGTACTGGGGTGGCTGGTTTCTAGTTCAGTCATCTGATGACCACAGTCTCCATTCCTGCCCTAGTAACCTCCTTCTCACTTGCTCTACCTCCTTGTCTGGCTGTTAGGAGATAATGGGCTAGTGCCCAATTCTCTTCTGTTTCCATCTTTACTTTTCCGCTCAATTTATGTGTGGCATTCCCCCACCTCCTTGTCCCAGGGGCATTAAGACCTCCAGTTTCAGTTGACTGTGCTGTAAAAGCATGAGGAAGCTGAACCACATCTACTATTTGTCAAAAACACCATGTTCTCTCCTCTAAGCAGATCCCATGGGGAACTTGTCCTACAAGGTTCCAGGTGCTGTTAGAATAGTTGAAGTGCTCAAGGATTCTCTAGCCTTGCTGACGGAGGCAGGAGAAGTCAAATCTGTGTCTCTTCCCACATCATCTCTTCTGTAGGCCTGTCATGTGGCGGACAGGCTGCTGAGTGCCATGGCTTATCCAAACAGAGCTGTCACTTGTTATAAGAGAGGACAGCCATGTAAATGTATTCCCTGGCTCATGAATACATCTCGTTGTGCAGTTAGGCTGAGTTCATCTCGGTCTGCAGGGACAGTGAGGGACTCTAATGTGTCCTGTGGTTTTTTGGATTGGTGAGATGCTCCTTGAAAAGAAAGTGCCTAGTATTTATGCTAAGCACTGTTCTTCCCAGTCATCCTCCTGCTTCAAAGCCCCTCCTGTTTATCTTGATGCTCCTACTTGTGGGCAGGCCCTGATGCTCCCAGGAGGAAGTGATTTGCTTCTCATTTTCCCTGGGGTATTGGGAGAGAGGCTTGTGAGGACAGGGGATCCTTGGGGCTCCCCGAGGAGGGAGAAGAAAAGAGTTTGCTCCTACACAAATATGTCTGCAAATGGGAGATGACAGCCCTGTGCATCCCTGCATGCTCTTGTCTTGTTTAGGTAGAAAGAGAGTGATTAGTTCCTTCCAGGTCTCTGCTGAGCTCCAAGGGAAAGTGTGGCTCGCTGCCTCTGATCAAGAGCCTAGTAGGGAGTCTGAAAATAGCATTATTTCTCCTGCTATCATTTCTGCTTTCTCAAATGACTTACTGGGTGATTGGTAGAGACAAATGCTCCAGAAATGGGAACCTGGCGTGGAATCTGAATGCCCCCAAGTCTGAGATGACCAAAGAGCTGAAATCAGACAGACACACGCACACATCATTAGCCGCTAGCCTGCATGTGAAATGAATAGAGATTTCCTGAGCTGGGATCCAGCTGGTGCCCTAATGAAGACTTCCCCTCGTTCTTGCAAGCAGACAATAAAACCCAACCCAGATACACCCCCAGCTTCCCCAGCCATTTCTGTTATATAAGTAGTCCAGATCTTGATCAGTGTTTCTTTGATTATCTCTGTGCACCCACATAAATATAAAGTGTGTGTGTTCACACAAAATCCATCTATTTATCCACCCCACAAACCATTTTGCTGGGAGACAGCATGGTCTCCTGAATTTTTTATGGCTCTGCTTAGGTTGGAAACAATCCAAAGGTCAAACACTGTGCTGTATCTCCAGTCACCTTGCCAGTCAGCGCAGAGCATGGGTTTCTGATACTTTCTGAATCTCTGGATTGCCCACAGGGCACTAAATTATAGCTATTATACTGCAATTCACTGTACAATTTTATTCTTTGATACACTACCTGCCTTTGTCTGTCTGCATAGCAGCGAGAACAGTATGCATTATTTACCAGGCTAAGTACACTGCTGCTGCTAGTGTTGGGGGAAAAAAAAAAGAAGAGAGAACAGAAACAGGCTTGAAATATGAAGAGATGGCACAAATACAGCTTCCTGGGAAATGGTTTCACAGTTATGTAAAACTTTCTGAGATTTTGCAGTCCCTTTTGCCTCCCTGCAGAGAGGTGTGTTCATGGCCTCCCACAGCTCTTCAGGCAGAGCAGAGGTATTGGGGTAGGTGGGGAGTCCAGTCTGGCCAGTGCCCTGGCTTCAGGACGGCCTCGTGGCAAACACGGTGCCTGTTGTGGAAGGAGAGTGAAAAGCACATGGTGAGGAGAACAGGATGCTGCTTCTCTCCACATGGGATACTCCAGGGCCTTAATTTGGTCTGTGTTCCTTCTGTTTTGTCCAGAAATCCTTGCAGGCACCAGCAAGACATTCCTGTGTTAATTCAGTTGATATATTCCATCCATTCTCCAACCTAACTATGGTTTGTGTTCCTTCCAGGTTTGTCTCTTTGAACCTTGAACCTACTGGGGCAGGGATCTGGGAAATAAAATCAGTTCCAGAAGATACCCATTTAGTGCAGTGATCATCAAAAAGATCACAGTCCTCTACTTTGACACCCTGAGAAAGACAGGTGGTAGCTGGGCTTTGTTGCCCTGTGTTGACTGGTGTGTCTTTTGGGCTTCCTTCCAGAGCAAGAATCTGTCTGTGAGGCAGCTTTTGGAACGTGCCTGGGTGGAGCTGGCTTGGTGATGCTGTCCCTGGTTGACCTGCTGAGAGGCAGCTTCAGGCTTCTTTGCAGTGTAGGCAGCTGGTGGAGGTGACAAGGCAGGGTCGGCCGAATCCTGACAGAAGGTCAGAAGTGAGTGGCAAAGCCAAGACCAGCCAGAGAGAGAGAGTTTGGGAGAAGTAGGCTTGCTGTTTCCATCTGGTGAGAAGAGGTGGGATGCACATGGTGACCCACTTGTTGCTTTCCTTCCCAAATACCCTGCAGATGATCCCTTCATTTTCCCCTGATCAGCTGGCAGCAACAGCCTGACGAGCTTGCTGTGGCTCTGGTTTAGGGACTACACAGAGCAATGGTCAGACAGCACCTTATCCATCAGGCTGTGTGTACCCTGGGTGCTAATCCTGCAGGGAGAGTGAAAACAGCTGGGCACAAGCTGCCTGAAGGCAGAGCTGACTGGAGTCATGCACTCAGACCAGCTCCTGGTCTTTTATTTGTTGAGGTAAGCTGCAGACAAAGTGGATTTAAGTCTAGTCTGTGGTCAGGGGAATGTTTGCTCAGTGGCTGAATGTCATGAAGCAAATGGAGAGAGGAGAGGGAGACGGGGCTCTGATTATTGCAGAGCTGGTTGAAGCAACATTGGACTGTATTGCAGTAGTCAGGGCTCTGATAGTTTCCACTCTCCCCAGTGACTGGGGTCTTATTCACTTTCTCTCCATCTGCTTTCCATCTGACATGGCTCCATTATTGCTCAACAATACAAAGTAGATTGCAGGGTGCTTTCTCTGTTTGGCCCTAAAAGCAGTCCTTACAGGAGATGGATTTCTGATTGAAATCCTCCTTGTCAATTGCTGCTGGGATGCTTCCAACACAGCATGAAGACACTTCTTTTGCAATTGCTAGCAAGAGAGGTCTGTGTTTCCATGAGACTCAGGCTCTCACTTCCTTAATTTTCCTGGCAATGTAACACGGTCCCTGTTTCTGAGGTGCTTTGCACCCTCTTCAGGTTTTGCAGGCTCCTGAACTGGGAGCATCAGAGCAGCACAAGGAGGAGGGAGTGTCCCCAGTCCTCTCCCTTAACAAGCAAGACTGCCAGCTGTGCCTTCCCTGATAGGCATCTTCCTGAAATCAGTGCTGAGAAGCAAGTGTTTTCCCTATTTCTGCTGAGGTGAACCCCAAAGGCTGTGTTTCTGACACACAAAACTTCAGTGGTTTTCCTGTCCCTTGCGGGGAGGTGGACTCAAGCCACCAGCTGTGGGCTGCGCTGGGCAATGTTGCCCTTCCTTGGGCCTGAGCAGTGCTGACTGTGGCAACAGGAATTGAACCCACACTTGGATGAGACACTTACAGCTCCCTTGCTGAGAGCCCATTCCAGCCAGCCTCTCAGCATTTGTTCAGGGTTGACAGTATATTTTTTTAGTCCAGTCAAAATGTGTTCAAATATGGGAACCCCTAGGAGACCAGGTAAACCTGTGCATACAGGTTAAACACAGTCTAAAGATTGAATGGAGTCCTGTCTACAAGCTATGATGGAAGAATGCAGGAGCATTCTTTTTGTTGGTGATTCTGGAGGCTGCTCTGGCAGAGCAATGTGGATATAGTCCAAAAGACTTTTTAGCTCAGGTGGGAGGCAGTTCTGGCAGTTTTATGTGCTGCCTTGTTTCAAGGGTGGCACCTCAACCATCAGGATGCTGGTGTGAAAGGGGACTTCCCTTTGCTGCAGTGTTTTCCTTCTGGGTACAGCAGAAGCTGTGGCTATGCAAAGCACGCTAATAACCTTATTACCTTCTCCTCTCAGAGTGCCTGGCTGACGAATGTAAAGAAGTTAAACATCAGCACCATTTTCTGCATTCTGTCCTTCATCTTATGTTTTCTGCTTGTGTCTCAGACCTAAGAAAAGCTTTAAATGTCCAAAAGATCATGTCTCTTTTCCAGTTAGAGCAGTTGGAAAAATTATTCTCCTGCCTTATGTATTAGGGATAAAGCAGCTGTCCTGGTTGAGCTCATTCCTCTCCCAGGAAAAATATTAT
The DNA here is from genome assembly GCA_013396755.1 of Sclerurus mexicanus. Lineage (NCBI taxonomy): Eukaryota > Metazoa > Chordata > Aves > Passeriformes > Furnariidae > Sclerurus > Sclerurus mexicanus. Next base: position 731 of record VWZF01001783.1, on the reverse strand, counting down.
GCCTCCATGCTCTTTTGATGACACAGCTGTCTGTGCTACTCCAGGTTGTGTCTCACATGCATTGCCTTGGCTGTGAACATGGTCTTGGCAGGCAGTAGGGAGATCAGGGCATAGAAGGAAGCAGTGGGGGAAAGAGGCTACAGCATAAGGCATGCATTTTCTTTTCTAATTTGGGATTTGATCTGTATGTGGCACATGCAGGTGGGATTTGAATGCTTTTTAATAACTTTACAAAAGCACTCCACTGTTCCCATATTTTACAACCTGGAAAGAGAAAGAAATTAGCCAAACTACCTAGCTTCAACCTCCGATGGCCAGGCCTTGAAATGACATGGTGTTTCAGAGGTGCTCTCAGGGTTTGGAAGAGGATGAAGTGCCATGAAAGGAGTAGAAATATATAGGGGAAAGGAGTAGACAGAAAGAGCCATTTTGTGTACTAGCTGCTGCTAAGACTGACAAAAGTGGCCTGACCGTATTTTGCTGTCAGGTAGACAGTACCCAGGTGTTTTCCACACATGTTCATTTCTGCAGTTGAACTCGGAGGGGAGTGTTTTGCTTAGGATGGCGTACAGCCCATGGAACACTACGCCTTACTGACCTTACTCACGCTGGCAGATTCTCTTTTGAATGGATAAACTGACATGTGTCTTACTGGAACACGTTGAGACTCTGGACTGGACAACTGGCTAGGCGCAGGCTAGAGTTAGTGTCCGGCATCTGGCTGGTGCCAG
>VWZF01001782.1:12106-42661 GCA_013396755.1 Sclerurus mexicanus | reverse complement strand
ACAGGCTGGGTACAATTATTAATGAACCGCCAGAGGTATCAGCCAAGGTCAGGACAGGCAAACAACACCAAATACACATCCCAAATTGCCCTTGATGTCATCATGTCATAAACTATTATCACAAAGAGCACATATGAGAATATATAAAGGGCTAAGTACTACACTATAGTGGGTTGACCTTTTCTGGATGCCAAGTGTCCACCCAGCTGCTCTATCACTCCCCAGCTGGAAAGGGGAGAGAAAATAAGATGGAAAACAACTCATTGGTTGGAATAAGGCATTTTGCTAAAGCTAAAGCAAAAGGTTGCATGCGCAAAAGCAAAGTGGAAAATAACAGTTTATTCTTTACTTCCCATCAGTGAGCGATGTCCAGCTACATCCCAGGAAGCAGAGCTTCAACAACATGTAATGGTTTCTTAGCAGGCAGCCATTGGAAACAATAAATGCCCCTCCTCCCTCCTCCTCCTTTCCTTAGCTTTTATATCTGAGCTGACATCATACAGTATGGAATATCCTTTTGGTTAATTTGGAAAAGGTGGCCTACTTGTGTCCCCTCCCAGGATCCTGCCCTCAATTGGGGAAGGAATGTGACAGTACTGATGCTGTGCTCAGCAGTAGCCAAAACACTGCTGTGTTATCAACACTTTTCTAGCTACTAATGCAGAGCACAGCACTGTGAGGGCTGATATGGGGAAATGAACTCCATCTCAGCCAGACCCAAAACACACACCCACATGAACAGATAGACCCACATTGTAACTAGGGAGTTCTGTACCCAATGCACAAATGCCTTGATCAAAATTGTTACTTCAACTTCTCTCTTGAGCCTCACATTGGACAGTAATCAAATGTGCTGGTTTTGACACCAGCAGGGAAATTGAACTCCAAATAAGCCACTCCCCTTCTTCCACCCCTTTCAGTAAGGAAGAGACAATAAATGAGAGATTATGAGTTGAAATAGCAATTTACTAAAAGCACAATAACAGCTGTATTAATAGCAAAAGTATACAAAAGAGAAGGTGCCCTACCCACAAAAGGGCATTCATCACCAGTAACAAAAAAACCCCTTCCTGAAGATAACACCAGCATGATGTCCAGACAAAAGTAATATGGTGAGAAGAATTCTCACGGCTTAACATTCCTCCACCTCCCCAGTCCAAAAACAATTAAGAACTAGGACAAAACAAACCCTTTGGAAGCTAGATCATCTGTGTTGCACTGCCCATGGTTTTTTTCCTGGACCACTGTGCTCAGCTGCATTCAGCAGTGTTGGCTGAGTTCGGCTTGGCTCAGCTTCTGCACAGCCACCTCCAGCACTGGCGCCACTCCACTGGCTCAGCTCGGTTGGACTTTTGGGCTCTGCGCAGCTGCTTTTGTTCTGCCAATGCTGGGGGCATGCACTCCCCTGGACTTGAAGGAACAGAAAATGGATAGGCAGTGGTGGAGAGGAGCTGGGTCCATTGGAGAGCGCCAGGCAAAATGGTGCACTTCCTCTTCCAGTCCTTAGCTTTTTCTGCTGAAACCACACCCCCAGTGATGATGTGGGTGGCATGGAATAAACCACATGGTCACACTCACACAGCTCTAAAAGCTCCACTCTCTTTCTCTGTAAACCAGGACAACAGGAGAAAAATGGGATGGGGAAATGCAGAAAAAAATTGAAGAATTCTTGAGGGCTATTTGGCACAGAGACTTTGATAGCTCAGAACTAATTGAAGAGTATTGAGTCTTAATGTAGGAGCAGATGAATTTATTGAAACAATCTATCAGTGGTGTGAAATTGGAGACTAATTAATTGGAAGCTTTGCAAAATTCTTTGGGTGCATTAGTAAGCAAGTAGAAATTGCAGGTACTTTTTTTTTTAGACATTATGTGAATAAGTATTTCCAGAGAGTTAATTTATCTTTCTGTTTAGTAGTGAGCTTTGTATTTGGGAAGTCAGATTCAGGGATGTTCTGTGTTTCCTGGAGTGAGTAAAGTGGGTGTCGAGAAGGAATGGGGGAAAATGGAATAAAGATGTGTGACTAAAAATCTACTAAAATTTAACATGAACCAAGACTGCTTTACACACTAACAGCTAAATTTGGATGAACCTGAAAGTTAAATACAGCCTCATTATATTTAATGCTATTTTTATTTTTTTTAAGAACCTGTGAAGCTTGGTTAAAAAAATATTAAAGAAGCAGAATTTAGTAATGGTGTCAGACTAAATGATACCTGGAGCTGTGTGCAATATATATTATTTCTGGTTACCTGACTAATTTTAGCCTCATATACTTTCCCTTAAAAAAACATGGTGCTAATAAAAGTTCTGTCATTTCAATGGAACTGGCACGAATTTGCTTTGGCCTGTTATGAACATGCATATGTATGCATATACACATGTGCATATGCATATATACACACACAGCACAAACCAGAAACATGCAACTTTCTCCATCTAAGCATTGAAGAAATGGTGCCATGTATGTGTGCTTTTTCTAATGAGAAACAGAAATACTATAGGAAAAGATCATTATAGGGCTGAGAAAACAACTGCCCTATTTGCCCCACGAGACAATGCACATACAAGTTCTAACACAACAAAGTCAGTAGCAACCTCCACCCGACCATCAAAAATATTCCCACTCGATAAGAATAAAGCATGGTAACATGAACAGAAAATGTTCACTCACTATCTACAGTAACCACTCAAACTTTCAAAACTCAACAAAACACCCAACAGCCATCCCTACAAGAAACACAAGGATAAACTCTACACCACATCAATCTACACATCAATTCCCTCAAGCCTCAGGAAAAGGCTCAGCTGCCACAGACACAGAATAAACAAAACCCACTAACATCCCACCTAAATAAACCATCAGCAACATCAAAGACAAAAAACTCAATCACCATCCACACCCTATAACAGACACTAGTACCAAACCAACCACTGCATAATACAGAGATTAGACACTACTTCCAACACCTCTAAAACAAAACACAACGCTAAAAAAGGCACAACATAAGTCATAGTAGTTCCTGTTTGGCTTTTCTTCCAGGTCTATGGGCTGAAAAACTGTCATTGTTTCAACCACATTGTATTCGGGTNTCACCTGTGAGCCAGCTGACCCTTGAGGATGCAGCCACTGCTTGGGAAGTCTGGGCATTCCAGAGGTTGGTGAGACAACTCCATGGGGGACACCTGGGCAGTTTGGGTGTTTGCACCTGGAGGCTTATTTTCTCTTTTCTCTCTCTCTATTGGGTTTCTTTCCTGTTTACTTGGCCACCTTTGGTAATAAAACTACCATTTAAGTTTTCTGCAGTGTCTCAGTTTCGGCTTCCACATCCCTTCGGACCCCTATTCTCCCTGAAACACATATAAACCCATAAAGCACATTTATCCCCCCAACATTCTATCTATAATTGTGCATTAATTGATTTACCCCATGAACTATATTAGCTCATGAAATGCATTCAATATATGGACTATACTCATTATCTAGAGAATACCTCCTCCTCATCCTACTTTCAGGAGATTGGCAGTCCATGCTTCATAGATAAGAACCAATATCTGTACTACAACCATCCATTGGTGTACTGTACATATACTAAAGTGATGAAATACTAAATTAATGAAAACTTTATATTTAGACCTTAAAGAACATACTAAGAAAATTCTTTTTTGTGTGTGATAAACACTAATGTAATCTTATATCTTCTATTGCAATTCCTGTGCATTCTAGACAATTGTTAAAAACAGAGCATTCTGCATTTTTTTACTAATATTAATCATACAATCATACAGTCATAGAATGGTTAGGGTTGGAAGGGACCTTAAAGATCATCTAGCTCCAACCCCTCTGCCATGGGCAGGGACACCTTCCACTAGACCAGGTTTCTCAGACCTTGTGTTGGGAGCCCCAGAGCTGGATGCAGTACTCCAGGTGAGGTCTCACCAGAGGGGCAGTATCTCCTCCCTCGACCTGCTGGCTACACTGCTTTTGATGCAGCTCAGGATGCAGTTGGCTTTCTGGGCTGCAAGCACGTATTGCCAAGACATGTTGAGCTTCTTGTCCACCAACACCCCCAAGTCCTTCTCCCCAGTGCTGTACTCAATCCATTCTCCACTCAGCCTATACTTGTGCTTGGGATTGCCCTGACCCAGGTGCAGGACCATGCACTTTGCCTTGTTTGAACTTCATGAAGTTTGCACAGGCCCACCACTCAAGCCTGTTAAGGTCCCTCTGGATGCCATCCCTTCCCTCCTGTGTCAACCGTACCACACAGCCTGGTGTCATTAGCAAACTTGCTGAGGGTGCACTTGATCCCACTGTCCATATAACCAACAAAGATGTTAAACAGTGCCAGTTCCAATACCAACCCCTGAGGAACACCACTCATCATTGCTCCCCAATTGGACATTGAGCTGTTGACTGCAACTTTTTGAGTGCAACCATCCAGCCAGTTCCTCATCCACCGAGTGGTCCATCCATCAAATCTCTGTGTCTCCAGTTTAGAGACAAGGATGTCATGTGAGACAGTTTTAATTGCTTTGCACAAGTCCAAGTAGATGATGTTGGTCTTTCTTCCCTCATTCACCACAGCTGTAACCCCATTGTAGAAGGTGATGGAATTTGACAGGCACGATTTGCCTTTAGTGAAGCCATGTTAACTGTCACCAATCACCTCCTTATTTCCCACGTGCCTTAGCATAGTTTCCAGAAGGAACTGCTCCGTGATCTTGACAGGCACTGAGGTGAGACTGACTGGCCCGTAGTTCCCTAGGCCTTAACCAGGTCTCCCATACCCTTCTCTAGTCTTTCTTTTATCACTGATGTACCTAAAGAAGATTTTTTGTTACCCTTGATGTTCTTGGCCAGATTGACTTGACACTGCTTTAGCTTTCCTAACCAGATCCCTGGCTGTTCAGACAATCTCTCTGTATTTCTCCTAGGCTACCTGTGCCTGCTTCCACCCTCTGTAGGCTACCTATCTGTGTTTGAGCTTGTCCAGGAGCTCCTTATTCATCCATGCAGGCCTCCTGGCATTCTTGCCTAATTTCCTCTTTGTAGGGATGCATTGCCCCTGAGCCTGGAGGAAACAATCCTTGAATATCATCCAGCTCTCTTGGGTCCCTCTTCCCTCCAGAGTTCTGTCCCATGGTACTCAACCAAGCAGACCCCTGAAGAGGCCAAAGTCTGCTATCCTTAAGCCCAGGGTAGTGAGCTTATTGTGCATCATCCTTGATGCCCTAAGGATCTTGAACTCTGCCATTTCATTGTCACTGCACTCCAGGCTGCCCTTGAGCTTCACAGTCCCCACCAGCCCCTCCTTGTTGGTGAGAACAAGGTCCAACATAGCACCTCTCCTCATGGACTCCTCTATCGCTTGGAGAAGGAAGTTGTCATCAACACATTCCAGGAACCTCCTGGATTGCCTGTGCCCTGCTGTGTTGTCCCTCCAACAGATGTTGGGGTGGTTGAAGTCCCCCATGCAGACCAGGGCTTTTGAATGTGAGACCACTCCTATCTGTCTATAGAGGGCCTCACTCATCCGCTTAGTCTTCCTGGTTGAGTGGCCTGTAGCAGACCTCCCACTATAATGTCACCTGTCCCTGCTCTCCCTTTAATCCTGACCCATAAACTCTCAGTCAGCTCCTCATCCATCCCCAGGCAGTGCTCCATGCACTCCAGCTGGTCATTGACATAGAGGACAAGACCGCCTCCTCATCTCCCCTGCCTGTCCTTCCTAAAGAGCCTGCATCCCTCCATTCCAACATGCCAGTCATAGCAGTCATCCCACCATGTTTCCGTTACTCCAATAAGATCATAGCTCTGCAGGTGTGCACGCGTCTCTAGTTCCCACTGTTTATTCCCCATTCTGTGTGTGCTTGCATAGAGGCATTTAATTTGGGCCCCCAGTCAAGCTGACTTTCAGTCTGGATTGGCTGGAATTCCTTGGTGCCATCCTTCAGGTGCTCTCCTGCTGACCTGAGATCCGTCTCCAGGTTCTGGGCATCTCTTGCTGGCTCCGGCATTTAACTGCTATGAGTGGGATTATTGTCCCAAGCACAGGCTCATTCCCCAGTGTGCAGTGGCAATTCCCACACCGAAGTGAGGGATTGTTGTTGATGGGACGGACGATAAAAAGCAGGTGAAGATCCCAAATAGATAAAAGTGAAACTTTCTTTTTTTATTTTTTTCACACACCTACTTTTATATATTTCCTAAGTGTACGTGCACTAACATTATTGGTGCTCATTACACACAAACAATCACCTATTGGCCACAGTTACAAACTACTGTCTGTACAAATTCGTCCAGGTTTCTTATCTTACGCTTCTCATGGGTTCTCAGTCTCTGCAAGTTGTTTATCTTCACGGGTACACAACAATCTGGCCAAGGTCAAATTCTTCTTGCTCTGTCAAGGGATCTGCAGGCCCGCTGCAGTTTCCCACAAGGGATTTCTATTTCTTTTTTCTAGTTTGTGCAAAGTAGGGAGCCAGGTGGTAACCCCCAAATGTCTGGGTCCCCAATCATCAAAACTTTACAGTATTCATATATTTTAACAAAGAAAGGCATCAGCATTCATTGGTTACAGATTACATAGCTTTTGCATTAATTAGTACTCAAACCCTTATTTGCCAGTTATATCTCTCGCTTCTCATGCTAATTAGTCCACATGCATGGTTCTTCTCTCCATTTGAGTCAGGGGTCTGTTTTGAGTAGGTGGTCAGTGTGTTGGTGGTTGCAATCTCCCCTGCAGGAATTACCTTTCCCCCAGTTACTGCTCAGTTCTGCTGACTTCACTCCTGGTGGCTCTCATCCAGACAACCCATTCATCTTGGGATTCTGTTCCCTTTTCCTTAAAATAAAGGATTAGTCAAGCTTACAATGCAATTGCTTAATCATAACTGTCTCACTATGGCTACTGATTAACAAGTAAAAAAATTGCAAAGTTTGGTTCAAATCTTGAGTCGCTCGATATCAGGATTGCATGTTATCCCATACCTTTTCACCAGAAATACTGATGATATCCCCCCTCCCCCGTCATATGCAGTTTAAAGCCCTATCAATAAGCCCTGCTAGCTCCTGACCAAAGACCCTCTTCTCCTTTTGATAGAGGTGAATCCCATCTGATGTCAGCAAGCCTGGTGCCATGTAGGGCATTCTATTGTCAAAGAAATACAAATTTTGGTGGTGACACCAGGCATGGAGCCATGTATTAATAGACTGGGTCTGTTTCGTTCAATGTCACTGCCTGCACCTGGAAGAATAGAGGAAAAAAATGACCCGTGCACCCGATTCCCTCACCAACCATCCCAGGGCTTTGAAGTCTCTTTAATTACTCATTGTGACTTTAAAATTGTTCTGATCAAGCCCTTTGTTTATGAACTAGAAATGGAATGTGTTTGAATTTTCAACCCCTGATAGTAAAAAAGCGGGACTTTTAAATAGTGCTGCTCACCAATTATTTTGATGCCTTGGCAGTTTACCAGCCTGCAATTCCTTACTTCTATTGTTCTCAACTGAAATACCTGTAGCATGTTTATCAGGGATCAATCATCTGATGCCTGCCATATTTCTACAGCAAAGGAGAAATTTCCATTAAAAACTCTGTGAAATGCAGTAGTAACATCTTGGGGGTTTCTTTTGTTGTTTTCAGGGTGCTGGGTGCACTGCACTGGTGGTAGCTGTGGTGGCAAGGAAGTTAGAACTTACCAAAGCTGAAAAACATGTACATAATTTCATGATGGACACCCAGCTAACTAAAAGAGTAAGTCTACACTTTATATTCACAACTGAAAAGGAAATGTGCATTAAATTTATTTCTGCATTTGTTGTAAATGGTTTCATGCTCCATTCTTTTATCTCACTTTTTCATGGGTGTGATTTTGCAAGGTGCTATGTGGAGGAATTGAATGCCCTGAAGGCAACAGCAGGTTCTCAGAAGATTTTGAGGATTTGAATATTCTTCTATAGAGGGTCCTTGCAGTTGGAAGATAATTGGTATAATGAACAGTTGAAAGCTGTGAAACTAAAGACTAATATATTAAACTGACAAGCTTCCATGCAGCATATGAGAAGAATATATAGGCTTTTAAGGTTTATTCTATTCAGTTATCCTTCATATAAATCTAAATATCAGTTTAATAGTGCATCCAAGTGGTGTTTTGGTAGCTCCAGACTCATGAAACTCAAAGGAAATGAAAAGCAAACAAAACAAGCAACCAAATCTGACATGTACATCAGATCACAAATCCATTACACAGATACTAGAGATGTTTCCTCACAGCCTGAAGGTAATCAGATCTTCGGGAAATGCAAGGACTAGAGGTCTTGAGGAAGTCTCTAAAATCCTATTCTGCTTCCACTAAAGTCAGGACCAAAGTTCTCCAATGCTTTTATAGTTTCAAGTTTGGGAACTCCTGTTGGGAAGAGCTACTGCATAGAATTCCTAAAATGTCTTTATCTATACATTGAGTAGGTATTCTTGTGTTTAACATTTTATAGAAAGCCTAATTTAAAAAAAATTCAAAGCACACTGGCTGCGTTTACTGATAAGTTGTTTTTTCATGTCCTCTAAGAATGGTAAGAAACCAGAATAAAGAAAAATATAAAAATAAAACAAGCAAAAAGCCCTGTTCTAACAGCTCTGAAAAGTTATGACTGTTAAATTGCAAAGAGAAACAAAGTTAATAATGATACAACAGGAAAGAGAGAAATTTTATGGCTCTATAAAATGCATCTAGTTAATTGCCATGCAGATAAGAAATTAATAATCCTTCACTGCAATTTATATTGTCTTAAACAACAAATGGTGGCAACTCTTTTCAAAAGGGAGAAGTAATTTCCAGATGCAAAGAAAGTTTGTCCCAATATCACTTTTATAAACAACATGGAAATTGCTTAGTAATTCCTTTGGACTTATAATTGCTTTCCGGCCTCATTGCTGCAGCTTCTTCATGTACCCGCTTTCCACAGTCAAACAGTCTTAAGTGCTTTAGAAAGACTTTATATTAGAAAAGATAAAAAAGAACATAATGCTATTTTTGTCAGCCTGATGTTTTTCTTTTATGAAACAGGTGAAAAATGCAGCAGCCAATGTACTCAGGGAAACATGGTTAATTTATAAATGTACAAAGCTCGTTAAAAAGGCAGACCATGCGAAAGTAAGGAAACATCAACGAAAATTCTTGCAAGCTATTCATCAGTAAGTACAATTTTACCTTATTTTCCTGTCCAAGCACACTCTTTCTCTCCTCCCCTCTCGTTCTCTTTTCGTCATTCTTACTTGTTCTCATTCTGACTCTTGTTTTCTCTCATCCCCCTTCTGTATCTCTTCCTATTCCTCTCTCAAGTCCCCCTCACTCCCTTCCATACTCTCTCACTACCTTTCATAGTCTCTCTTTCTTGCTACATGGCTGTTTCTCCGTCTTCCCTCCCCTTCCCTCTCTAAGTTTCTTTCTGTCACAATAGAGTTCTTCCTCTCTCTCTCATATTCTCTCATATTCTGTATTGTTCTGTTTTTTCACTCCTTTTTCTTTCTTCCTCTTCTTACTCCCTCTCTCTTTATCTCTCTCAATCCCTCTTGTGCCCCTGCTGTTCTCTTTCCCCTTTCCTGGCTTTTTCTCTGTCTCTTTCCCTTTCTCTTGCTTGCTTCCCCCTTTCATTCTCTTTGTTTCACTCTCTCTTTCTGTCTCTCTCCCTTTCCTCCCCTCAAGTTGTTTTCTGACAAAACCATGAGCACTCCCCTCCCCTTTACCTTGTCTTGCATTCTGTCTCTTGGTCTGTCTCAGTATCTTATTGTCTCACTCCCTCCTCTTTTTTCCCCTCCACACCCTTGCTCTCTCTTTCTCCTTTTCTTTTTCTTGCACACACTCTTCCTCCTCTTTGTGCACTCTTCCTCTCCTGCACACACTCTTCTTCCCTCACACATGCACTCTCTCCTTTCCTAGAATTGTCCTCTTGAGTTTGCATTTTCTCTTTCAGAGTAAGACAAAGATAAGGTTTTTCTGTAGTATCTATTTAGAAAAGAAAATACTCTGGCCATGTGCAGGACAGGGTAATGCCAAGTTGTTGAGTGTTTGTAGGAGTTTTCCAAGCCACAGACAGCTAAAATTGTACAGTGATTCAGTTTCTCTTCCTTGGAATACATGGGAAAAATAAAGAGACACTTGTCCCCAGCATCCACAAACTCAGAAGGAACACCCAGGACCCATGCTGCTATTTGTCTGTTCTATTTGGGATACCTATCCAGCCTGTGGCAGCTTTTTGAATCACCTGTGAAATGTGTTTTCCATGACATGCTGGGGAGATGTAGATGGATGAAAGTTCCTTTTAAATGGATGTTTTGATAATTTCTAAGTATGAATCTGTGTGTGACCCAGGCTGTGAGGAGAGCTGGGGTGTAGCATCCAGCTGACCCACCTACATTCCTGGTAGAAGATATGAACTATCTACAAACCTTAATTACTATATGATATTTAGCAAAGTTTTATGGTTAAATATTACTGTGCTCTTTTAGAAAAACTCGAGGCAATACAGTCTACAAAAGCTGAGGCATTTTTTGGTAGATAAAAAGGGTTTTTGTCAGTTCTGTCATCCTGCTTAGCTTAAAGGATTTGGAAGGATGAGAGGAGTGGCAGGAGTTGACGGGTAGAAGGTGACATGTCTTGTATGTCCTTTGCTGGACTTGAATCCCTGAGTGCAAGGTTTACTCCATAACATTTAAACCTTGCTATTTATTTATTTGTGTGTGCATGTATACACATTTGTGCATGAAAAGAGGAATCTGAATTAAAAAGCATAGGAGATTTGATCTGCAGCTTTATATATCATTTAACCCTGAAGAGGTTCACTAGTTGTAGTGTTCTGCGCCTACCTTAAAAATTAATTAATCATGGGAGGAGGGGGTGAAGGTGGCACTGGTGATATTTTCCTAGCTGTGCCAGCCAAGCTTTGAGCATCTATGTTAATAATATATTTCCCTCTGTCCTTTAGCACTTTGCTACCTATTCCAAAACTTGTATTTAAGCAAGAAAATTGGATCATTTTCTCAGTATCCTGAGGAATGGACCATGGATAGAAACACTGTTCTAGCAGTCTTCTTTCTTCCAGCTGCAGAAGAGTACTGTGTTCAATTTATTTTCTCTCCCCTTGCATCTTTGAACTTTTCTCAAGGAAACAAGGGACCTCTTAGTAACAAATGGCTCTCTTCTGTCTTTCTGTATTCTTAAGTTTTTTATTGTTTCTCCTCCCTCACCTTCCCAATCATTAGGCTGGAGACAGGAAATAAAGGTGTGAAGTTTCAAGGCCAATTTTATTCAGGAAATCAGAGCAGATAATGATAACAGTCTCAAACTCACAATCACATCCCTCAGAGGTCTAAAAATATTGCCTGTGATTGCTATCTTCAGCTCGGGTCAATCCTTTTTCTTTCTTGTGCACACTTAATAAGGTGAAGATTAAATCAGTGGTAAGACATTTTATATATTGTAAAAAGAAGAAAATCTGCAGGGGACAGTTAATGGGAAGGTGCAGTCATTGTGCTCATTTGGTTGTTTTAGTATATTTTACAGTTTGTCTTCTTCTGTTTTGTCTTTTTATTTCACCAAAATGAAAACAGAGCTCGGAAGTAAGTTGTATGAGCTGTTCCTTCCTAAATTTGCAGAATTTATCACTGTTTGCATGCAAAAAATAGTCTTTATTTGTAAACTTCAGTGGTCTGATTGCTGCCATGGAAACACGATCCAGAATCATAATCTTTTGCTGTGATAAGTGAAGTACATAAAAATAAAAAAATGTTTCATATTTCCTTGTAATTAATTTATGTACAAATGTCTGCCATTTTTATTTTAATCTGGCTGCTGCAGCTAAAGATTTACTACTACCTAGAGATATGTTTTCAGTCTGTGCCATATATATATATCTAAGAGGGTAAATGAGAATCCACTTATACTTCAGAGATAAATTGCTTATTTTTTAAAATCACATCTAAAAAGTACTCATTTAGTAGTCAGTCTGAAAAATATGGAGTTTGATTCAGGGAACGCTTAGGAAAGGTCAATTCCATATCTTTCAGAGTATGGGCATCACTAATTAATAATGCAGTTATCTAAGCATTAAAGAGAAAATGTATCCTTGATTCTTCTTTCATATTTTATAAAGCGATCCAGTTTAAATAGTACATTGGAAAAGTATGTCTCAAGTAAGTTTTAAATGTAATCATATTTAAATACAGAAATGCTCCGAGTGGTAAGAAAATTAAATGTATTGGCAAGTATGTTGGTTACTTGGCTGCTGGTCAGATGGAAGCTCTGTTTAAAGTAATGAGGAACTCACTTATCACTGTATTTCCATCAGGTTAAAACACCTGCTAATTCGGTCCATTTCTGACAGAACAGGGCTAATACCTGTATCTAGTCATGTAGGCATGGGAAGATTCTTGATTAGTGACAACATAAATGACAAAAAAGCATTTGTTCTATGTTTCTTCCTATATCTACTTAAAATGACACTGAGGCTTTGAGGAGTGTTTCGGCTTTCATATAGTCTGGATAAATTGTTATCTCTCCTGAATGCAACTTTACTCATGGCAAACAGTAGTCTTAATGACATGACATTTCCTTGCTCTTTTTCTTTTGTGATGTTGAAGAGGCATGTTTCTCATTATACCAGACACATGACCAATTCTGACTTTATACAAAGCACTTGAGGCATTGTCCATGCAGTTGTCTGTTCTTGTAAGTTTTATGCATGCTTTTAAAAAGTCCCGAGATCACCAAAAATGTGCACATATGCACAAACAAAAATCTGACTTAAAATTCCACTTTTTAGATTAAGAAGTGTAAAAATGGAACAAAGGAAACTGAATGATCAAGCCAACACTTTGGTGGACCTGGCAAAGGTTAGTAGGTAATTATTGTTGTTTTGTATCAACATTCATCCTTTCCAAATGAAGAGTTCATAAGTGAAAATGTTATGAACTATGCATGCAATTATTGTTAACAACTTTGTTAATTCTAGAAAGTGCAAACACATATATGTTTTGGGCTAACATCTATTAAGTGAAACATCTTGTTTATGGTTCTGACCAAAGTTTGAATGTACCTTTTATTTTTTGAACATTTGGAACATTTGGAAAAGATTTCATAACTGAGGGGCTGATCCTGAGAGCAGCTGAAACAGACTGCAGTAATCATGCTTAGGTTGAACTTTGACTAGGAAATGTTTGTGTAATCCAGTACAATAAAGATGTTTCTTATCAAACTATGCTGTGAGCGACTATAGTTCACAGGTCCTCACGCATACTGAATTTAGGGGTTGTGGTTTTCCATTTCTGTTCTCTTACGAAGCAGTGACTTTAGACAAATAAGGTCTATATTTGTTCCAAATTTTTATAATGAACAATAACTTCCCACTTTGCTGATATATTATAAGGATTTGTTATTCTTTTAAAGCTATTTGAGATCAACTAGAAGAGACTATTCAATTGCAAACTGTTACTGGAAAAATACTGAGCCAGGTTCAGCAGTCAGAGATGAGGCTGCTGCAGCTTCATGGCCCCGGGTGCAACCATTAACAAAGCTGAAGATATATTCCCAGAAGTCACACGCACACAGAGCAGACATATACATCACATATATACATGGTTGGACACATAGATCACAGAGAAACACACACAGAGCACTCACACAGAGACAGCACCAGCAGCCTAATTCTGCTCTCCACTGTGGCTGAGCAGGATCACAGAACCACAGAAAGGTTGAGGTTGGAAGGGACCTCTGGAGGTCATCTTGTCACACCTCTCTGCTCAAGCAGGACCACCTAGAGCTGGTTGTCCGGGACCATGAACAGATGGCTTCTGAATATCTCCAAGGAGGGACACTCCACAACCTCCCTGGACAACCTGTTCCAGTGCTCAGTCACCCTCACAGTGAAAAAAGGGCTTCCTGATGTTCACCTGAAACCTCCTGTGTTTCATTTTGTGTCCATTATGTCTTGTCACTGGGCACCATCTTCATAAATGACTTGGACACAGGACTTGAAGGTATACTAAATAAGTTTGCCGGCAATACTAAATTGGAAGGAACTGTTGACTCCCTCGCAGGCAGAAAGGCCCTGTAGAGAGACCTCAACAAATTAGAGAGCTGGGCAATCACCAATCACATGAAGCATAACAAAGACAAGTGCCGGATTCTGCACCTGGGATGGGACAACCCTGGATGTACAGACAGACTGGGGAATGAGATGCTGGAGAGCAGCGCTGCAGAAAGGGACCTGGGGGTCCTGGTCAATGGGTAGTTGAATATGAGTCAGCAGTGTGCCCTGGCAACTAAAAGGGCCAACCGTATCCTGGGGTGCATCAGGCACAGCATAGCTAGTTAGTCAAGGGAGCATAATACAGGCCTGAGCCCAGAACTGGACACAGGACTCCAGATGTGGCCTCACCGGTGCTGAGTAGAGGGGCAGGATCACCTCCTTCAACCTGCTGGCATTACTCTGTCGAATGCAGCCCAGGATACGATTAGCCACCTTTTCCATGAGGGCACACTGCTAGCTCATGTTCAACTTGGTGTCCACCAGAAACCCCAGGGCTTTTTGTGTAGAACTGTTTTCCAGCTGGGCAGCCCCCGGCATATTACTGGTTGTTCCTCCCCAGGTGCAGGATTTGACACTTCCCCTTGTTGAACTGTATGAGGTTCCTGTCAGCCCACTTCTCCAGCCTGTCAAGGTATCTCTGGATGGCAACATGACCGTCTGGTGTATTAGCCACCATCATCTGTGAACTTGCTGAGGGTACACTCTACTCCACCATCCAGATCAATAATGAAGGTTTTGAATATGATCAGACCCAGTATTGACCCCTGGGGTACACTGCTAGTTACTAGCCTCTAACTAGACTTCATGCCGCCAATCACCACCCTCTGGGCCCAGCTGTTTGGCCAGTTGCCTGCACATCCAGTCCAAACTTCAACAGCTCCTCTATGAGGATCTTCTGGAAGACAGCGTCAAAGGCCTTACTGGGATCAAGCTAGACAATGTCTACTACTCTCCCCTCATCTACCAGACCGGTCTTTTCATCACAGCATCATAGAATCAAATAGGTTGGAAAAGACCTCTGTGATCATTGAGTCCAACCCATGACTGAACACCATCATGTCAACTAGACCATGGCACTAAGTGCTACCTCCAGTCTTAAACACCTACAGGGATGGTGACTCCACCACCTCCCTGGGCAGTCCATTCCAATGTCTAACCACCCTTTCTGTGAAGAAATTCTTCCTAATGTCCAACCTAAACCTCCCCTGGCACATGAAGACTATGAAGACTATGTCCTCTCATCTTATTGCTAGCTGCCTGGGAGAAGAGGCTGACCCCTACCTGGCTATAACCTCCTTTCAGGTAGTTGTAGAGATCGCCCCTGAGCCTCCTCTTCTCCAGGCTAAACAACCCCAGGAAATCAGGCTGGTCAGGTAGGACCTGACTTTCCTAAGCCTGTGCTGGCTGGGCCTGTTCCCCTGGTTGTCCTGTATGTGATGTGTGATTGCACTCAAGATTATCTGCTCCATAACCTTGCTGGGCATCAAGGTCAGGCTGACAGGCCTGTAGTTCCCAGGATCCTCTTTCTGGCCCTTCTTGTGGATGGCCGTCACACTGGCCAACCTCCAGTCATCTGGGACCTCCCTGGTTTGCCAGGACTGATGATAAATGATGAAGAGATGCTTAGCAATCTCTTCCGCCAACTCCCTAAGTACCCTAGGATGAATCCCATCCGGTCCCATAGACTTGTGAGTATCTAAGCGGCACAGCAGGTTATTAACTACCTCCTCCTGGATTGCAGGGGGTCCACTGTGCTCCCTGTCTACCAGCTCAGGGGGCCAGTTGTCCTGAGGATAACCGGCCTTACTGTTGAAAACTGAGGCAAAGAAGGTGTTAAAATACCTCAGTCTTTTTCTCATCTTTGGTAACTATATTCCCCTCCGTGTCCAATAAAGAATGGAGGTTTTCCTTGCCCCTCCTTTTGTTATTAATGTATTTATAAAAACACAGAAGGTTATTAAGTTGGTCAAATATAACTGACTTCCCCTTGGTGAATCCTTGCTGACAACTTCTGATGTCCTTCATGTGCCTAGAGATGGTTTCCACAGCTAGGTGCTCCATTACCAACTCCAGGACAGAGCTGATGCTGACTGGCCTATAGTTCCCTGGTCTTCCGTCTTGGAATCATAGAATCGTTAAGGTTGGAAGAGACCTCCAAGTTCAGCGAGTCCCACTGTTAACCTAACACTGCCATCTTCACCACTAAACCATGTCCCCAAGTGCCACTTCTAGCTGTTTTTTGAATACCTCCAGGGATGGTGATTCTTCCACTTCCCTAGGCAACCTGTGCCACTGCTTGGCAACCCTTTCAGTGAAGAAATTTTTCCTAATATCCAATCTAAACCTCCCCTGGTGCAACTTGAGGCCATTTCCTCTTATCCTGTCACTTGTTACCTGGGAGATGACACTGACCGCCACCTTACTGCAGCTTTCTTTCAGGTAGTTGGAGGTTCCCCCCAAGCCTCCTTTCCTCCAGGCTAAACAATCCCAGTTTCCTCATTTGCTCCTCATCAGACTTGTGCTCTAGTCCTTTCACCAGCTTCATTGCGCTTCTTTGGACACGCTCCAGCACCTCATTGTCTATCTTGTAATGAGGGGCCTTAGATCACCTCATCCAGATCATCGATATTAAACAGATAATATATTAAGCAGATAAGATATTAAACAGAACTGGCTCCAATACTGAGCCCTGGGGAACCCTAGTGATGAGCCACTAGCTGGATTTAACTCCATTCACCACAACTGTTCTTGCCCTCTTGAAGATAGGAGTGAAATTCACTTTCACATAATCACATAATCATTCAGGTTGGAAAAGACCTCTGAGATCGAGTCCAATCTTTGACTGATCACCACCTTGTCAACTAGACCACGGCACTAAGTGCCACCTCCAGTTGTTTCTTGAACACCTCCAGGAACGGTGACTCCACCACCTCCCTGGACAGTCCATTCCAATGTTTAACAGCCCTTTCCATGAAGAAATTCCTCCTGATGTCCAACGTGAACCTCCCCTGGCACAACTTGAAACTGTGTCCTCTTTTCCTGTCACTAGTTGCCTGGGAGAAGAGGCTGACTCCCACCTGGCTACAACCTCCTTTCAGGCAGTTGTAGAGAGTGATAAGGTCTCCCCTAAGTCTCCTTTTCTCCAGACTAAACAGCCCCAGCTCCCTCAGATGCTCCTCATAGGACTTACCCTCTAGACCCTTCACCAGCTTTGTTGCCCTTCTCTGGACTCACTCCAGCACCTCAATGTCTTTCTTCTAGTGAGAGGCCCCAAACTGAACACAGCACTCAAGGTGCGGCCTCACCAGTGCTGAGGACAGAGGGACAATCACTTCCCTAGCCCTGCTGGCCACACTATTTCTGATACAAGCCAGGATGTCATTGGTCTTGTTGGCCACCTGGGCACACTGCTGGCTCATCTTCGGCTGGCTGTTGACCAGCACCCTCAGGTGCCTTTCAGCCAGGCAGCTTTCCAGACACTATGCCCCAAGCCTATAACATTGCATGGGGTTGTTATGACAGAAGTGCAGGATCCGGTATTTTGCTTTGTTGAACCTCATACAATTGACCTCAGCCTGTCCAGATCCCTCTGCAGTGCCTTCCTATCCTCCAGCAGATCAACACTCCCACCTAACTTGGTGTCATCTGCAAACTTACTGAGGGTGAAGTCCATCCCCTCATTCAGATTTTGATAAAGATATTAAACAGAACTGTCCCCAAAATCGAGCCCCGGGGAACACCACTTGTGATTATCCACCAGCTGGATTTAATTCTGTTTGCCACAACCCTTTGTCCTCAGTCATCCAGACAGTTTTTTACCTAGCAAACAGTACACCCATCCAAGCCATGAGCGTCCAGTTTCTCCGGGAGAATGATGTGGGAAATGGTGTCAAAGGCTTTACTGAAGTCTAGGTAGGCAACATCCACAGCCTTTCCCTCATCCACCAAGCAGTTCACCTTGTCATAGAAGGAGATCAGGTTCATCAAGCAGGACCTGCCTTTCATAAACCCATGCTGGCTGGGCCTGATCACCTGGTTGGCCTGTATGTGCCCTGTGATGGTGCTCAAGATGATCTGCTCCATAACCTTCCCCGGCACTGAGGTCAGGCTGACAGGCGTGTAGTTCCCCGGATCCTCCTTCTGGCCCTTCTTTTAGATGGCGTCACATTTGCTAACTTCCAGTCAACTGGAACCTCCTTGGTTAGTCAGGAGTGCTGATAAATGATGGAAAGTGGCTCAGTGAGCACTTCTACTAGCTCCCTCAGTATCCTTGGGTGCATCCTATCCAGCCCTATAGACTTGTGCATGTCCAAGTGGTGTAGCAGGTCACTGACCATTTCTCCTTGGATTATGGGGGCTTTATTCTGCTCCCCATTCCTGTCTTCCAGCTCAGATGTCTGGGTACCCTGAGAACAGCTGGTCTTACTGTTAAACACTGAGGCAAAGAAGGTATCAAGTATCTCAGCCATTTAGTCGTCCTTTGTATCTATGTTTCCTGTAACATCCAATAAAGGATGGAGATTCACCTTGGCCCTCCTTTTGTTGCTAATGTAATTATAGAAATTTTTTATTGTCTTTTACAGCAGTAGCCAGATAAAATTGGGCTTTGGCCCTTCTAATTTTCTTCTTGTATAACCTCATGACATCCTTGTAGTCCTCCCGAGTGCCCTGCCCCTTCTTCCAACATTCATGAACTCTGCTTTTTTTCCTGAGTTTCAGCCAAAGCTCTCTGTTCAACCAGGCCAGTCTTCTTCCCCGTCCACTCATCTTTTGGCACATAAGGCTGTGTCTTTAAGATCCCCTTCTTGAAGAATGTCCAGCCTTCCTGTACTCCTTTGCCCTTCAGGCCTGCCTCCCAAAAGATTCTGTTAACCAGGCCCCTAAACAGGCCAAAGTCTGCCCTCTGGAAGTCCAAGGTAGCAGTTCTGCTGACTCCCCTCCTTACTTCTCTGAAAATGGAAAATGCTATCATTTTGTGCTCGCTGTGCCCAAGATGGCCTCTGTGGCCGTTTCACCCTGGCCGAACGCCAAGTGCCAAGGGCCTATGACAAAGGCCCCAAAGGCCCCTCCTGGCCACAGGGTAAAGGAGGGAATGGAAAAAAACTGCAAACCAAATTCCAGCAGAACTGAAACAGTTTATATATATTTACACATATATACAGAGAAGGAAAGAGAAAGAAAACAAGTTTTCACTTCCTTCTCAGTAAATAGCTGCCGAGATGGTCGAGAGATCTCCTCCCAAGCTCTCCACTGCCGGAAGAAGGACTGACAGCCTCACTTCCTCCCCCTCTATTTATACCTCTGCTTACGTAAAAGAATAGGGTGGAATACTTCCTTAGTTATGACCTGGTTGCCAGGAAAAGGCCTAAACCAAACCACTACAGCCTCCGACCATCACATCACCTACAAGTCCTTTGTTCACCTTCCCTAGTTGGCTCAGTCACCAGCTGTGTCAGGAAGTTCCCCTCCACACATTCCAGAAACCTCCTAGATTGTTTCCTCTCAGCCATATTTCATTTCCAGCAGACAGGCCCAGTACAGGGCGAGAAGCTGATGGTTTTCATTGGGGTAGGCAAGGCACCCTTCCATCAGGTAACGCATCAGTTTGGCCAGGGTTGATTATCTGTTCAGGTGTGAAGTCCCAGGTAATGGGAGGTGTCAACTACCCTAGGAACCTGCCCAAATCCTTCCACACACCCTGCCACCCAGGAACTGGATGCCTCAGGGCACATTTCAATATATCTTCACCTCAAGTTTGCTTGCTCTTACACTAGGATAACGCCAGATTCCTTAAACTCCATAGTGTGCCAAGAGTATTAGTTAGTAATATTAACAGTATTAAACAGCTTACATAAGGATGATAAAACACCGTAGGAGAGTTCATTATAAAGCCATTCACATCAATCTCGGGCAGGGAGGGGAGGGTGTATTACTCCACCATTCCCAGAAGATCCTCCCCCATCATGACAAGGCCATCAGTGCAAGGGCAAAGCACGGAGCCATTGTTTATATTAGCATGTTCCCAAACTCAGCAAAATAAAGAGATAAGCAGTGCAGCTGACAAACTCCATGTCCCACACAGGAGATTGCTACTCAATAGCCACCATTACTATAGCACGCAACATGTATATATTAACCACCTTTGTCTCGTCCCATGTTTGGACGCCAAAAAAAGACTGTGGTGGGTTGACCTTGGCTAGATGCCAGGTACCCACCAAGCCACTCTATCACTCCCCTTCCCACCCAGACAGGGGAGAGAGAAGATGAAAAACGACTCGTAGGTTGAGATAAGGCAGTTTACTAAAGCAAAAGCAAAAGTTTGCATGCGCAAAAGCAAAGTGGAAAATAACAAAGTTTATTCTTTACTTCCCATTTAGTGAGTGATGTCTGGCCACATCTCAGGAAGCAGGGATTTAACACAAATGACAGTTTCTCAGCAGGCAACCACTGTAAACAGCAAATGCTCCCCCTTCCTCCTCCTTTCCTTAGCTTTTTTATCTAAGCTGGCGTCACATGGTCTGGAATATCCCTTTGGTTCGTTTGGGTCAGCTGGCCTACTTGTGTCCCCTCCCAGGATCCTGCCCTCAATTGGGGAAGGAATGTGACAGTACTGATGCTGTGCTCAGCAGTAGCCAAAACACTGGTGTGCTATCAACACCCTTCTAGCTACCAATGCAGAGCATAGCACTGTGAGGCCTGCTATGGGGAAATGAACACCATCTCAGCCAGACCCAGTACAATGCCTCATTATCTAAGGCTCTTAACATAGTCTTCAGCACCCGTTATACCTCTCGATCTTTCCAGAGGCTTGTGGGTGATAAGGGATATGATGTATCCACTCAATGCCATGTTTCTTTGCCCAAGAGCTTGCAAGGTTATTTTGAAAGTGAGTCCCATTGTCTGATTCAATTCCTTCTGGGGTACCACGTTGCCACAGAATGTGCCTTTCAAGGCCTAAGGTGGTGTTCGGAGCAGTGGTCTGGTTTATAGGGTATGTTTCCAGCCAGCCATTTGTTGCCTCCACCGTGGTGAGTATGCAGTTCTTGCCTTGGTGTGTTCGTGGCAGTGGTCCAATGTAGTCAATTGTCCAGGCCTCACCATATTGGAAACCCAGCCACCGCCCTCTGTTGAAGGGAGATTTTACTCACATGGCTTGCTTGATTGCAGCACATTTCACATTCATGAATAACCTGTGTGATGGCCGCCATGGTTAGGTCCACTCTTCCATCACGAGCCCATCTGTATGTCACATCTCTTTCTAGATGTCCTGATGTTTCATGGGCCCATCAGGCTATAAATAGCTCACCCTTCTGCTCCCAGTCTAAGTCTACATGAGCTATTCCAATCTTGGCAGCCTTATCCACCTGCTCATTGTTCCGATGTTCTTCAGTGGCGTGACTTTTGGGCACGTGAGCATCTACATGACGTATCTTCAGATCCACGTCTTCTACCCATGCAGCAATGTCCTGCCACAAAGCAGAAGCCCAGATGGGTTTACCCCTGAGTTGCCAATTGGTCTTCTTCCATTTGTGTAGCTACCCCCACAGGGCATTAGCCACCATCCAGGAGTCAGTAGAGAGATACAGTACAGGCCACTTTTCTCCTTCAGCAATCTTTAGGGCTAGTTGGATGGCTTTCACTTCTGCAAATTGGCTTGACTCACCTTCTCCTTCAGCAGCCTCAACGACTCGTCGTGTGGGACTCCTCACAGCAGCTTTGCACCTCCGATGGTTTCCTACTGCACGGCAGGATCCATCAGTAAATAGAGCATAGCCTCTTTCATTTTCTGGTAACTCGTTATATGGTGGTGCTTCTTGGGCATGAGTCACCTTCTCAGGCAATGCTCCAAAATCTCTGTCTTCGTGCCAGTCCATAATCTCTTCCAGGATTCCTGGGTTTCCCCATTTGGGCCCGTTGTATAATCAATGCTACCCACTTACTCCATGTAGCGCTGGTTGCGTGATGTGTTGAGGGGATGCTTCCTTTGAACATCCAGTGCAGCATGAGCAATCGCAGTGCCAAGAGGAGACATGCTTCTGTCCCAATGACTTCTGAGGTGGCTCGAACTCCCTCATAGGCTTCTAATATCTCCTTTTCAGTTGGAGTGTAGTGGGCTTCTGATCCTCGATAACCCTGGCTCCAAAACCCTAATGGTCGACCTCGGGTTTCTCTTGATGCTCTTTGCCAGAGGCTCCAGGTGAGACCATGCTCCCAGCTGCAGTGTAGAGGATATTTTGCACTGTTGGTCCTGTCTGAATAGGCCCAAGAGCTACCCCACGAGCTATTTCCTGTTTGATCTGCTCAAAGGCCTGCTGTTGTTCAAGGCCCCACTCGAAATGGTTCTTCTTCTGGGTCACTTTATAGAGGGGGCTCACAAGCTGACTATAACCTGGAACGTGCATCCTCCAGAACCCCACAAGACCTCGGAAAGCTTGTGTTTCCTTCTGGTTAGCTGGTGGAGACATAGCTGCTATTTTGTTAACCACGTCCAAAGGCACATGACAGCATCCATCCTGCCCTTTTACTCCCAAGAATTGGATCTCCCATGCAGGTCCCTTTACCTTACTTTGTTTTATGGCAAAAAAGATTTATTCTCTACTTCCCATCAGCAAGCGATGTCTGGCCACTTCCTGGGAAGCAGGGCTTCAGCACACATAGTAGTTGCCCTGGAAGGCAAACATTGTAAATAACAAATGCTCCCACCTTTGTCCTCCTTTCCTTAGCTTTTATATTTGAGCTGACGTCATATGGTCTGGAATATCCCTTTGATTAGTTTGGGTCAGCTGGCCTACTTGGGTCCCCTCCCAGGATCTTGCCCACTCCCAGCCTAATGATGGGAGGAATGTTGAGATATGCTATCATTTCATGTTTGCTATGCCANGACCATGCTCCCAGCTGCAGTGTAGAGGATATTTTGCACTGTTGGTCCTGTCTGAATAGGCCCAAGAGCTACCCCACGAGCTATTTCCTGTTTGATCTGCTCAAAGGCCTGCTGTTGTTCAAGGCCCCACTCGAAATGGTTCTTCTTCTGGGTCACTTTATAGAGGGGGCTCACAAGCTGACTATAACCTGGAACGTGCATCCTCCAGAACCCCACAAGACCTCGGAAAGCTTGTGTTTCCTTCTGGTTAGCTGGTGGAGACATAGCTGCTATTTTGTTAACCACGTCCAAAGGCACATGACAGCATCCATCCTGCCCTTTTACTCCCAAGAATTGGATCTCCCATGCAGGTCCCTTTACCTTACTTTGTTTTATGGCAAAAAAGATTTATTCTCTACTTCCCATCAGCAAGCGATGTCTGGCCACTTCCTGGGAAGCAGGGCTTCAGCACACATAGTAGTTGCCCTGGAAGGCAAACATTGTAAATAACAAATGCTCCCACCTTTGTCCTCCTTTCCTTAGCTTTTATATTTGAGCTGACGTCATATGGTCTGGAATATCCCTTTGATTAGTTTGGGTCAGCTGGCCTACTTGGGTCCCCTCCCAGGATCTTGCCCACTCCCAGCCTAATGATGGGAGGAATGTTGAGATATGCTATCATTTCATGTTTGCTATGCCAAAGATGGCCTCCAGCCATCACATCACCCACAAATCCTTCTCTAATCGCAAACAACAGGTCCAGCAGGACACCTTCCCTAGTGGGCTCACTCATCAGCTGTGTCAGGAAGTTCTCTTCTGCACACTCCAGGAACCTCCTAGACTGTTTCCTCTCAGCTGTATTGTATTTCCAGCAGACATCTGGCAAGTTGAAGTACCCCAGGAGAACAAGGGCTAGTGATGATCGATGATCATGAGCCCTCTCCCAGCTGCTTATAGAATATTTTGTCTGCCTCTTCATCCTGGTTGGATGATCTATAACTGACTTTCACCAGGATATCTGCTTTGTTGGCCTTTCCCCTCATTCTTATCTATAAACAC
Source organism: Sclerurus mexicanus (assembly GCA_013396755.1). Classification (NCBI taxonomy): domain Eukaryota; kingdom Metazoa; phylum Chordata; class Aves; order Passeriformes; family Furnariidae; genus Sclerurus; species Sclerurus mexicanus. Next base: position 18,652 of record VWZF01001782.1, on the reverse strand, counting down.
TCAACCCTTTCATCACCATCGTCAAGCTCTGGACAGTCGAAACACTCCCTAACACTCCCTTCATCGATGAGATCTCCCCTGAGCCTTCTCTTCTCTAGGCTAAACAGTCCCTGCTCTCCCAGTCTTTCCTCATAGCTGAGATGCTTCAGTCCTCTAATCATCTTAGTGGCCCTGTTTTGCACTGGGAGGCTCTGGTCTGTCAGGATTCCAGTAAGAAAGGCACTTAGACTCTGTAATGTTTCATTTAAAATGTTATTTAACTAATTCTATAAGGAGAGAATAGCAACCCTTTAGATGCTGGGAACCCTGAGCAGTGTAGCATTGAACAGGACTCCAATCCATGTGCAGCATGCCATGCAGACCCTATCCATAGCCGAGATTATCCCTTTTTGGTCTTTCAAGCCATTATAGGATTTTCTTATACGGAAACAACTCTATAATTTCTACTGTTAAAGAGGAAGGATGTTCACGTAAGAACTTCTTGCTGTGCTTGTAGATAAAGGCAAAGCCACACACGTGGCATAATCACCAGTACCAACTGGGAGCTGCTTGCAGGATCCGCTGTTACAATGGGCTGGCTGAGTTTATCCTGCTATCCTGTGGCCAAGGGATTTGTGCAGCACAACACAGGCCTGAAGGCCATGCTGTATGTGCACCATAGTGCAGTATGGCACACAGCATAGCGCACCTTAAGTATTCCTCGACCTGATCCTCTTCCACCAAGGCTAAGTCTCCCTTGCTCCAGACTTTCCTTCTGATTTCTGGGACCTGGGATTCCTGAAGACTGGTCTTGCTTGTAATGACTGAGGCAAAGAAGGCATTCAGTATCTCAGCCTTTTCCATGTCCTGTGTCACCAAGGCCCCTGTCCCATTCAGCAACAGGCCCACTCTTTCCCTAGTCTTCCTTTTGTCACCTATGTATTTATAGAAGCCCTTGTTGTCCTCATCATTCCTTGCCAGATTCAATTCCAGGTAGACTTTGGCTTTCCTCGCTGTATCGCTGCATGCCTGAAAAACATCTCTGTATGACTCCCAGGTTTCCTGTCCCTGCTTCTACCCTCTGTATACTTAATTTTTTATGTGTGAGTTCTGCCAGGAGCTCCTTGTTCATCCATGCAGGCCTCCTGGTATTTTTCAAATATTGAATCATAGAATAGCCCAGCTTGGAAGGGACTTCAAATGATCATCTGGTCCAACAGATCATGGGAAAGGGAGCCTAGATGAAATTATCTAGTATCCTGTCCAATCACCCCAGCATGCTGATTTCCCAGAAAGAATCTGTTGGGGTTTTCTTTACCATAATGGTGCCTTGTAGGTACTTCCTTGCTTACATGCAACTGTTGGAGGTGACCCCGTTTAAGCCCTAATTTCTTTATGTTGCATTCCCTTTCAGTCATATTACTCCAGGCATTTTGCTCCTCAACCCTGTCTATCACTCCCTTACAGGACTGCTGGTTACTCCCTCACCTGTCTTCCTAGTTTACAGCTCTCCTTACCAGGTGAGCCGTCCTACTGGAAAAGATATCTTTTCCCCCGCTTCGTGAGGTGGAGCCTATATCTCCCAAGCACACCTTCGTCCTCAAACAGGGTCCCGTGGTCATAGAAAACAAAAGCCTGTTGCTTACACAAGCTCCGCAGCCAATTGCTGACATGCTATATCAGTGCCCTCCTCCTTACACCCTTTCCTCTCACCAACAGGATTGAGGAGAATACCACCTGGGACTCCATGCTGATTCCTAGCCAGACCCAGAGCAGAAGCCCCCCTGTCAACCTCTCCCCTAGTTTTATTGCTGAGCATGATGTCATATGGTCTGGAATATCCCTTTGGTCAGTTGAGGCCAGCTGTCCCAGCTGCATCGCCTCCCAACTTTTTGTGCATCTCCAGCCTCCTTGCTGGTGGGTATGTACTTGTATTGGGTCTGGCTGGGATGGAATTAACTTTCTCCCATAGCAGCCCTCATAGTGCGTGCTTTGTATTTGTTGCTATAAAGGTGTTGATAACACGCCAATGTTTTGGCTACTGCTGAGCAGTGCTTCCACAGCATGGAGACTGTGTTTCCAGCCACCACCATCACCCTTCCCCCAAAGGCCAGTAGGCTGGGGGTGGGCAAAAGGTTGGGAGGGGACATAGCCAGAACAGCTGACCCAATCTGACCAAAGAGATAGTCCATACCATATGACATCTGCTCAGCAACAAAAGCAAAGAGAAAGGAGGAGGGGAGGGAGGCATTCATTATTAAGGCGTTTGTCTTCCGGAGCAAGCACTACAGATACTGAGGACCTACTTCCCAGGAAGCGGCTAGACATTGCCTGCTGATGGGAAGTAGAGAATAAATCATACTCTCCACAACAACATGGATCCAGGCCCTCAACAAGCACGAAACTTCTCTAGACAATAGGTCAGGTCAGCAGATCAGTGCCTCTGTCTCCTATAGCAGGGAGTTGCCCATTACTATCACTTACCACTTTCTCCTGGTGGTCTTGCATGGTTCAAGGTTAGCTGGTCCAGACGTTTTGCTTGAAAGCACATCCAGCTCCTACTCAGCTTTGAGGACAGTGAACCTGTTTTGTACTTGTAAGCCCTTAGGTGGAGCAGGAGCCTTCTACCAGAAGTCACCAGCTTCCATTCTTTGCCTTTCCCAGAGGTTGGGCTTGTGTCTCCATTGCACTTGGGGACTGGGCCTCTTGAAGCTGTTGTGTCTCTGAGAAGATACTGCCTATCTCTCATCCTCTCTGATGCTGTGCAGCCTGCTGACTTCCTCCTGTAACTTCTTCAGGATAGAGTTCTATTAGTGAGACTATATATATATATATATACACGCACATATGTAGAATGTGGAATTGCGGTGGGTTGACCTTGGGTGGCTGCCAGACCCTCCACTCAGTTGCTCCTCAAACAAGGAGGAACTTAATTTGTTTTCCTTCAAGGTACTGCAAAAAATAAACATGAATATAGTAATTTACTTCAATCTTTTGTTGAAATGCTGTAACAGCCCATTTTTAAATCCAGAGATTTTGTCATATCCCACAAAGCCAAGAGGGGTAGTCTGAATCTAGAATAGTTTGCATTTGCAGCAAAGTGTTCTGGTGATAAGGAAGATAGCAGATATGTATAATAAACCATAGAGGTGGTTTCCATAGCCTATCAGTGACTATGTTCTACTGCTGCACACGATGTCTTTCATGTGAGACATAATGCTACTGTCGTTAACAGCTTTTGGTCATTACAACTGCTGTGACACTTTAAGTTCCCTCTGGAACCCATTGTCCCCAGTTGCTGCCACCTGGATATACAAGCCCCAGAGGCCACAGCCCTACTCCACTTGTTGGTACAGACCATCTCGCACACATACACATGCACATACACACAGACCTGGCTGGGGCTCCCTGGTAGTCAACTCCCCTCATGGTCTTGCCCTTAGACCCACCCCCTCTCCCCCAGCACGTTTCATCCATAGAGACACACAAACCAATCCCCACTTCCCCATCCCCCCAGTATCTGTATGGAACTCCCCTAGTCCTTCTAATATCCATCCCTCCCATGGTCATACTTTTAGACACACTCCCCCCCTCCTGCTTGACTCTCAGGCCACTTCACCTACTCACAGGCTAGCCTGGCTTGATCTTTGCTAATACTCACACACTCACATACCACAGTTGTTACAGTTATTTGCACCACAGACACATGGATCTCTGGCTTCTGGTCCCACTCCAGTGGGATTTTTTTCACTCGCTCTGGTTTCTCCAGTTGCTGGCAACACACACACACACACACACACACGAAGAGGCCCTCCAAGGCATGGTCTGACCCCATTTGCTGGCATTCAGACCCCCATACACATGCATGCACACCAAACAGAGAGTCCCTCATCCAGGAAAAGAGTTAGAAAGAAATTTGATAAGATAGGACAAACTGCATTGATCAGGTGCCGGGCATAGCCAGACAAGTGTACTGACCAGCAAACTATTTGCACACAACCAACCCTTTTTATCTCCTTACCTCTCCATTTTCCGACACTTGTTCCTCCCCAAATTGCCTAGATTCCTCCCTTTCCTAGCCTTTGGTTCCTTCCCAAAACATCCCATAGTGAGTCCTGTGCAATCCCTCTTCCCCTGCCTCCTGCGACATGTCCCGTACCCCACGGCAGCAACACCCCTCAGTCCAAAACACGTTCCAACATTGATTCATCTTGATGAGTTTCACACTCGGACATTGAGGCTGAGGGGCTTCTCAGACAACTCTGTGAGAGGCTTGGACAGGGAGTTCCTTCCTCTGAGTCCTTAATCTGGGTTCCTACCTGCCTTTGCAGGACCCAGCAGGCAGGTGGCCACCTGGCAAAAAGCCACACCCTCTGCTTCTCCTGAGCTTCTAGCACCCAGTATAAGTCCAACCAATGCAGCCACACAGACAGAGCTCCTGTCAAAGCGTGTGACCACACAAGCTTCAGATTGTGGGGTGCGTACAAGGATATTCCTGGAGACAGAGGATGATAGCAAACACCTGTGGGAGGCATGACCAGGTAGATGAAACACTCTGCCTAGTGGCCCAGCTTCAGGAGAAGGTGGGCAGACTGAGGAGTCTGAGGAGATTGACCAACAGAGCTGTGCTCTGCCATCTCTGGTGCACAGGAGTCAACTCAGCATGGCCACTACAGAGGTAGGTCCACGATCTGTTCTGTACCAGAAGGAAGGAAGCATTACAAGGGATAGGAAGGGGTGGAAGCAAGTTGCTACACGGAGCTGTAAGAGGAACCCCTCCTTATCCTCTCAGCTACCTTAACAAAATAGGTATGAGGACCTGGGTATGGTAGATGAAGTGCATAATGAGATAGGAGTAACCTATGCAAGCACTCTCACCAAGGTCAGGTCAACCAACTCCTCACAACAAGACCTGTATTAAGACCAGTGCCGAGAAAAAACAACGGCGAGTTATGGTCATCAGTGACTCCCTCCTGAGTAGAACGGAAGCACTGATTTGCAGAATGAATTATCTTTTCAGGGAAGTTTGCTACCTTCCTGGGGCCTGTCAGAGATGTCACTAGATAACTGAAGAACTTAGTATAGCCTTTGGACTATTACTCACTCCATCTCTTTTATGTGGGTACTAATGATGTTGCAACAAAAAGTCCAAAGTTGATCAAAAGAGATTTCAGGGCCCTGGGAAGAATGCTAAAAGATTCAGGGGCACAGGTAGTGTTTTCCTCGATCCTTCTTGTAATGGGGAGAGACTTTGGAAGAAACAGATGAACCCAAGATACCTGTGACTTTCCATTTGTGGACTGAAATTGTAAGGGAACAGCTGTATCAACTGAATGTTCATAAATCCATGGGCCCTGATGGGATGGATCCTGGAGTACTGAAGGAGTTAGCAGAAGTTATGGTAGGACCTCTCTTGATCATCTACCTAAGATCTTGGGAGTCTGGGGAGGTCCCCTGCTGACTAGAAGCTAGCCAAAGTGATTCTAATTTACAAGAAAGGTGTGAGGGAAGTCCCAGCATTCTTGCTGTAAGCAGGTGCAATTTAGAGTTATGTTATTGAATCAACGTTTGTCCCTGTAAGTGTAGATACCCTTCCCGAAAGATTTATCAGAAAAAGATCTTAATCAGAATTATTTGCTACACAATATAAACGCTAAAACTACTAGTAGGATAGGATAGTGCACTATATTAAAGCAATTGAAGCAATTATATTAAAGCTAGAAAAAAAGAAATAATTGTTAAGTAGAGATTTGATATAACTCACCCATACCAATGCTCATGGGGAGATCTCCTTCTCTCAACCTCAAAGAGTATCCTTGAAAGGTGTCCCCAGCCCAAGGGAGGAATCTCCACACGTATNTACTTATTGGACTTGTAAGCTGAGGTCCAAAATGGCATGACAAGTTCAAATTAAGGTTCTTTATTGCCCATTTATANGAGTTATGTTAGAAGAACCTGACTGTATGAAAAGGGACTGGACTTTTATAGTATAAAGTGATTGACACTACCATGGTGCCACTGGTAACTCATCACAGATAGCTTGCATGATAGCTTGCATTGTTTGCATTCTCTGATTGAATTCTAGGCCTTATTGGGGTATGCCCTCTTGCCACAGTCCAGCCCTTGACTACGGTCAATCATCTTTACCTCATGAAGTGTAGTGCAGGTACCTCTTGCCTCCATGCTATAAAAGCATCCACTGTATATGTGCATATTATCGTCAAATATGTTGAGATACATCAATCTCCTAAGTTTTGCTGTCTTACTTTATCTCATGTAGTTTAAAAGGGTGCTGGCTATATTATAATCATACATTATACCTTTATGTACAAAGGTGTTATAAAATCATTTAATATAGAATTAGCTATTGATTTTGGCAAGAAAATAATGTTAATTATTTCAATGTATGTATTTTTGGAATGGTTAGCATACCTCATGTGTTGGGTTAGTGTCTTAGTTCAAAAGGAGGACTAAGATATCAATGTTGACCAGAAAAAAAAAATAATCCCTCTCTCTTTAAATTTAGAAAAAAACCCAAAACTTTAATTAGGAAATATATATATATAT
>VWZF01001782.1:0-12100 GCA_013396755.1 Sclerurus mexicanus | reverse complement strand
GGCTTCCCCTCCAGACCCTTCACCATCCTCATGGCCCTCCTTTGGATGCTCTCTAAGGGCTAATATCTTTTTTTATATTCTGGCACCCAAAACTGCACAAAGTACTCAAGGTGAGGCCATACCAGTGCAGAGTAGAGCCGGACAACAACCTCCATCGACTGGCTGGTGATGCTTTGCCTGATGCACCCCAGGGCATGGTTGGTCCTCCTGACTGCCAGGGCACTGCTGACTCATTCAAATTGCTGTCAACCAGGACCCTCATGTCCCTTTCTGTGGTGCTGCTCTCCAGCCTCTCCTTCCCCAGTCTGTACAAACATCCAGGGTTGCCCCATCCCAGGTGCAGAATCTGACATTTGCCCTTGTTAAACCTAATAGGGTTGGATCTGGGGATGCTGGTTGACAGGATGCTCAGTATGAGTCAGCAGTGTGCCATGGCAGCCAAGAGGGCAAACCACATCCTGGGGTGCATTAAACACAGCATAACCAGCCAGTCAAAAGAAGTGATTATCCTGCTGTACTCAGCATTGGTGCAGCCTCACTTTAAGAACTGTGCACACTTCCAGGCCTCACAACTTAAAAAGAATGTGAAAGTCCTTCGATGCATCCAAAGGAGGGCAACAGAGCTGGTGAAAGGGCTGGAAGACATGTCTTGTGAGAAGCAGCTAAGAACACTGAGGTTGTCTAGTTTGGAGAGAAGGGGGATGAGGGGTGACCTCTGCATAGAAATAGTTTAAAGCTGCATCAAGAGAGGTTCGGATTGACATTAGGAAACATTTCCTTACTGAGAGGGTGGTCAAACACTTGAACAGGCTTCTTAGAGAAGCTGCTGCCCCAAGCAACTTGATTCTGCCCCTGTACTCATCTGGGCTTGTGGAGATGGGCTGGTTATGGACTGCTGACTCCTTTTATGGGCCTGAGAGTAGCCATGACAAGGTATCATTCAGATCACACACCTGCCATTGTCTGTCTATGCTTGTTTGTGGGTGTGAAGATTAGAATTCTATCACATAACCTAGCACACACTACTTGCCTGTTGTTAAATGTTGCTTTTTAAAAAAACATAAAACAATAACAAGACTTAAAGTGCTGAGCTGAGAGCATTCCATATTTCACATTAGACTGCAATATATAACAGTTATTTTATATGAACTTCATTTGAATCTTCATTAGAAGTATTTATATAGTTTTCCCAAGGGTTTCTCATACAAATGTCTTCAGGCACCTCAAAACCTAGATCAATTTAAAGTGTAACATCAAAGCAAACTTTCAGTGTTTGTTCCTCTTTTGTAGTAGAGAAACACTTGACAACTTCAGTTACTGAAAATACATTTTACTCTGCTTCTGACAACTGATAAAGACTTTTCAGATATTATTAAATGTAGATTAGTTTTCTTTCAACAATTATGCTATCATCTTGATACAGGACAGAGAAAATGCATTATAGACACTTGTCTGATATTTCTGTACTTTGCACTTCAGGTAGTCATTCAATTGATTTTTCATTCCTTTATAATGAATTATAAACTTCAGTCAGTTTATCTATTGAATTATGACCAGTTATTTATATTTAGGTTATGTCTAATCAGGACTCCATCTACAAGAGGGAGAAATCTAGTCATTAGTTTTAGTAATTTCCCTGCATTAATTGCAAAAGAAACAAATGTAAGTCAAATAGAAAGTTACAGACTTTATGAATTGACATACTTCAGATTTCATTTGTACTAAGAATTATGACATTTTAAAGTTTACCTGATAGACTTTCTGATACCAAACACCATTTTGTAGAAGACAGATAGGGGAAGGTAGAAGTAGAGGAGCATACACTTGAGTTTTTACTCCTTGCTCTACATTTCAAAAACAATCCACCTAACTACTCTTATTACAACAGGTTCAAGCACAGTATAAGGAGAAAACAAGCAAATTGTTTTCTTTTTAAAAGTATGAAGATGCTTAAGAAACAGAGGAAATGGAGAAAAGTGAAGGGCACATCACTGTGTTTTGAAACCTTTGGTTTCCTTGTGACTTACACAACTAATTCTGTTCACAAAACTTATGATGGTGCATTTCTAAGCATCCAAGCTTCTAAAAAATTCGGATGTTTTGTCACATTCAATAAGAGCTTGACATTTAAAATGCAACTTAAAATGTCAGTGTTACATTTCTGCTCAACAAATTTAGCACCAGTAGGGAGTCTGTCATGCACCTACAAGTAAAATTATTTCATGAGACAAGATCTTGTTAGAATACTTATATCTTCTTTTTTTGAAATACAGAAGCATTTAAGTATCCTTGTAGAGTTGCACTCCATGTTACAATATCTGTAAGATCTCTCTAAACCTTTTCTACATCCTTCTACTTTCAGACTCAAAACATCATGTATGACACGATTTCTGAATTAAATGAAAGAAGTGAAGATTTTGAGAAGAGAATTGTTACTCTGGAGGCTAAACTGGAAACTTTAATTGGTAGCATTCAAGATCTCCCTGGACTGATTAGCCAGACAATCAGCCAACAACAGAAGGATCTCCTTGAGACTCAGATAAAAAATTATAAACAGGTTGCCTACAGTGCTGAGCAATCATGGACTTTGTCAAGAAGAAGGAGATCCTTCTCCACAACACCACCAACTTCATCAGAGAGTAGCTAGAACAGTATAAGCTAATCACATTTTGCCATCATATGGTCAATATTTTAGCTTTTATTGTAAAGCCCTATGGTTCTAATCAGTGTTATCTGGGTTCTGATGTTGGAATCCTGGAAACCTGGACAAAATATTTAAGGCCAAAATGAGTGAAAACTGTTTGCCCCCTCTTCTCTCAGATGCACAGTGAATGCACTTATTATTGCTATATTAGATTGTTTCTCCTGTAATTTCACTAACATTTTCTTCATGTACTTCAAAAAAACTTTATTCCTACAGTATGTAATAAAAACAATATAAAGGTTGATTTCTGCACATATTTGCTTGCTTACTTGGACTTAAACAGTTAAAAAACCCTCAGGATCAAAAGAATTAATTCTAAAACTTTAAGTAAAAAAATTCAAGTGTAATTATCCTTTAGGTATGAAAATTCATTCTCTAAACTTTGCACTGGAGGGGGGGGGGAAAAATCAAAACAAAAATTTAAAAATTTAATGTTCATTTAAAAGTGTTCTTTATATGTATAGTCATTTTAAAAGGTCACTGTGAGCTTCAGTTTCTGAAGTGATTAATTAAAATTATAATTTACCCCAGAAATCAGAAAGACAGTAATGCAGAAAGTCAGAGCAGAACAGGCTAGGCAAGACAGAAGAGTTATTCTCCCAAACTTTCCAAATTCCTCAAACTGTAATCTGAAACTCAGCACACACTTTAGGCCTATTTATTATAAAGGCTTTGACTTTTTGGTTTAAAGTATATAACTGATGAACATAAGTTAGCTGATGAACATAAGTTATATCCATAGGCATTGCTTGGTTATAAAAAGCTCGAGAGTTTCTCCAATACTTTTTTTTGTCCTTGGGAAAGATGACTTCACAGCTTTTTTCCCTCCTAAATGAGCAGCATGGCTGCATGCCTTGGGATAGATGGTGATATTTTGTGACTGGAAATAATAAGCCCTATGCACGGTATTTACAGTTCTGCTTTTGTTTCTGTGACGTTTGTCTCTTTTGAGTTACCAAAGGAAGAGATGGTTATAGAGGTACTGTTGTGCTAGTTCAGACCTCAGCTAGATGAGATTTTTGAAAGGTCATGAGGCCATCTCATTAACACTATTGGCAGGATTAAGTTTATTGATTAATAATATTGGGATTTAATAGTTAAATATAAAATTTTTCTTCTTGAAGATTTTAATTTTTCCATTCTCCCATTTTTCATGTATAATTTCAAATATTTTTCCTGTTACTGAATGTGAAATGCCCTTTCTGTATCTTAAATGCATTGCATTTTGTCATACCAGCATGAACTATCTCTTTTCTTGCTTACAAAACCATAACCGTTTTTTATATTTGTAAGTTGGGTTTTTTTTAAATTTTCCTGATAATTCTTTCCTTCTAATATCTGTTTTTGAAAAGTACTTCTACATGTGGATTCAGTCAAAGAAAAGATGGATATAAACTTATAGTGAGGAAAGCACAAAGTACTATATGTTTAATTTTCTTATTCCTGACCCAAAATTCCTTTCCATCTTTCCTTTTTGGAATCTTGTACCACAAAATTCTTTGCTGAATTTTTACTTCCAAAACATAAGCTTCTTCACAGTGGTCAGTATATTATGTCATCAATAAGAGAAAATAGCATTATGGCAGATCTCCAAAACAGTTTCTGTAACTGAATATAGACGTTTCTTTGAATGATTGTTTACACATAACAAGGAATCTCTCACAAGAAGCACATGGCATATTTACTGTACTACAAAGTGAAAAGCTTCATGCATACTTCAATTTAGTCTCACTGCATTCCAGATACTGATTCCTTTTATCAGTTACTTTGGAGACTTGTTGCAAATTCCTGCAGTTTTAATGACTCTTAGCAAATGTATCTTGCCTGTAAAGACTTAAACATATCACAAACAGGCACATCCACCATGCTTAAAACTAAGTACATTAATTTAAATATTATTTTAAAGATATATTTAAGTCTTTGCAGGATTATAACAATACATTCACAACAAAATAAGCTTGCAAAATGTTCTGAAGATTTTTATTCTACAAATCAGTATCTATTTGAAGTCTGAAGATCTTCCCGGATAGACCTAGGAAACTCAGCTTTTCTTTACCTCACACAGCTCCATAAAGTTGGCAATGATGCAGAAGGAACTTCATTATCTAAAAGGTAAAAATACAGCTTAGGAGCTCTGAACACCTTCTGGAATCCCATACATTTCCTCATGAACTATTTAAATCTTTTGGCTATGTAGACTGGGTGCTCTGAATCACTGTCATCATTAGAAGTCTAAGATATGGGATAGGTGTATTGTTTTATTGCAGTTCAGTTTTTAAGACTCTTTCCATATCATACATGGACATTCAAGGGATGCATTAGATCTTAAAAAAATATTTAAGCATAAAAGAACAAATGATTTAAATATTAATGCGTAATATATAGAATAAAACCTATTACCCATATCAGTTCTACAAATGCAAATTGCCTGTAAGCTCTTTTCCTCTCATTAAGTTGTGAAAAATTCTCAATAAGTTTTATCTTCACAAATAATATTTTCTAATTAGTAAGTTTGTCCTTTCCATTTATCAAAATTGTTGTTGTTCATATTGTTTTGGTTTTGTTTTTTTGAAAGGGCAGAATAAAAAAAGAAAGCAAGAATTCCTTTGGCCTTTCTACTCCACTTTTTTCAAACTACTTATTTGGCAGGCTAGTGTTAGGGGTGAAATCAATAACCCAGCTCAAGTGCATCTACACCAATGCAGCGGTGTGGGTAACAAACAGGAGGAGCTGGAAGCCATTGTGTAGCAGGAAAGCTACAGTATAGTCACCATCACAGAAATATGGTGGGATGACTCGCATGAGTGGAGTGCTGCAATGGATGGTTATAAGCTCTTCAAAAGGGACAGGTGAGGAAGGAGAGGCAGTGGGGTGGCTCTGTACATTAAGGAGTGTTTTGACTGTATAGGGCTTAAGGGATGATAAGGTTGAGTGCTTATGGGTGAGAATCAGAAGGAAGGCAAACAAGGCAGATCTCCTGGTGGGAATCTGTTATAGACCACTCAAGCAGGATGAAGAGCCAAATGAAGTATTCTATAAGTGGCTGGCTGATGTTTCATGATCGCCAGCCCTTGTTCTTGTGGGAGTCTTTAACCTGCTGGATGTCTGCTGGAAACTCAGTACAGCAGAGAGGAGGCAGTCTAGGAGGTTCATGGAGTATGTGGAAGAGAACTTCCTGACACAGCTGGTAAGTGAGCCTACCAGACGTGATGCCCTGCTGGACCTGCTGTTTATGAACAGAGAAGGTCTAATGGGAGATGTGGTGTTTGCGGGCCATCTCGGGCACAGTGACCATGAAATAATAGTTTTTGATTTGCAGTGAAGTAAGAAAGGTGGTCAACAAAACTGCTACTTTGGACTTCTGGAGGGTGGACTTTGGCCTATTCAGGACACTGGTTGACAGAGTCCCTTGGGAAACAGCCCTTAAAAAGAAAGGGGTCTAAAAAGGCTGGACATTCTTCAAGAAGAAGATCTTAAAGGCACTGGAGCAAGCTGTCCCCATGTGCCAAAAAACATGCCAGTGGGGAAGAAGACTGGCCTGGCTGAACTGGGAGCTTTCACTGGAACTCAGGGTAGAAAAAGAGAGTTTATGACCTTTGGAAGAAGGGGCAGACAACTCAGGAAGAGTACAAGGATGTCGTTAGGTCATGTAGCTAGATTAGAAAGGCAAAAGCTCAGCTAGAACTCAATCCGGTCACTGCTGTGAAAGATAATAAAAAGTGTTTTTGCAAATATATTAATGACAAAAAAAAGAAGGCCAAGGAATATCTCCATTCTTTATTGGATGTGGGGGGAAATATTGTCACCGAGGATAAGAAAAAGGCTGAGGCACTTAATGCCATCTTTGCCTCAGTCTTTAACAGAAAGATCAGTTACGCTCAGGGTATCAAGCTCCTTGAGCTGGTAGACAGGGATAGGGAGCAGAACAGACCCCCTGCAATCCAGAAGGAAGTAGCTAGTGACCTGTTGAGCCACTTAGACACAAGTTTATAGAGCTGGATGGGATCCACCCAAGGGTACAGAGGGAGCTGGTGGAAGAGCTCGCCAAGCTACTCCATCATTTATCAGCAGTCCTGGTTAACTGGGGAGGTCCCAGAAGACTGGAGGTTGGCCAATGTGATGCCCATCTACAAGAAGGGTCAGGAGGAAATTGCAGGCCTATCAGCCTGACCTTGGTGCTGGGGAAGGTTATGGAGCAGGTCATCTTGAGTGCCATCATGCAGCATGTACAGGCCAACCAGGTGATCAGGCCCAGTCAGCATGGGCAGGTCCTGCTTCACGAGCCTGTTCTCTTTTTATGACCAGGTGACCCACCTAATGAATGAAGGAAAGGCTGTGGATGCGTCTAACTGGACTTCAGTAAAACCTTTGATACTGTCTCCCACAGCATTCTCATGGAGAAGCTGGCAGCCTATGGCTTGGACAGTGCACCCTTCTCTGGGTTAAAAATTGGCTGGCCTAGAGAGTGGTGGTAAATGGTGCTGCATCCAGTTGGCGGCTGGTCACAAGTGATGTTCTCCAGGGCTCAGTATTGGGGCCAGACCTGTTTAATATCTTTATGAATGATTTGGATGAGGGGATCAAGTGCACTCTCAGCAAGTTCAGGGACAACACTTAGTTGGGCAGGAGTGTTGATCTGCTGGAGGGTGGGAAGGCTCTGCAGAGAGATCTGGACATACTGGATCAATAGGCCTAGTCCAATGGTATTAGGTTCAATAAGATAAATGCCAAGTCCTGCGCTTTGGACACAACTCCATGCAGCACTATAGGCTTTGGGAAGACTTGCTGCAAAGCAGTCCAGAAGAAAAGGAACTGGTGGTGCTGGTCGACAGCTGGCTGAACATGAGCCAGATGTATGCCAAGGTAGGCAAGAAGGCCAATGGCATCCTGGCTTTTATCAAGAATAGTGTGGCCAGCAGGATCAGGGAAGTGATTCTTCCCCTGTACTCGGCACTGGTGAGGCTGCACCTCAAATACTGTGTACAGTTCTGGGCCACTCAGTTCAAGAAAGGCATTGAGGTGCTGGAGCAAAATAAAATGTTATAAGAATTAAATTGTAAAATATTATAATAAATATAAAATAATAGTAAGAAGAACAACAGTAATGAAAAGAGAGAGAGGAATAAAAAGAAACAAGTGATGCATAAAGCAATTGCTCACCATCCACTGACTGATGCCCAGCCATNGGCTACAACCTCCTTTCAGGCAGTTGTAGAGAGTGATAAGGTCTCCCCTGAGCCTCCTCTTCTCCAGGCTAAACAACCCCAGCTCCCTCAGCCGCTCCTCATAGGACTTGCTCTCTAGACCTCACACCAGCTTCGTTGCCCTTCTCTGGACTCACTTCAGCACCTCAATGTCATTCTTGAATTGAGGAGCCCAGAACTGGACACAGCACTCGAGGTGCGACCTCACCAATGCTGAGGACAGAGGGACAATCACTTCCCTAGCCCTGCTAGCCACACTATTTCTGATACAAACCAAGATGTCATTGGTCTTCTTGACCACCTGGGCACATTGCTGGCTCATGTTCAGCTGGCTGTCAACCAACACCCCCATGTCCTTTTGTGCTGGACAGCTTTCCAGACACTCTGCCCCCAGCCTGTAGCACTGCAGGGTGTTGTTGTGGCCAAAGTGTAGGACCCCCACATTTGGCCTTGTTGAACCTCATACCGTTGGCCTTGGCCCATCTATCATGGAATAGAATCATACAGTTGGCCTTGGCCCATTGATCTTGCCTGTCCAGATTTAGTCAATGACTTTGAGCTCCACCTGTCATAAAAGTCTTTCAGTGCAGAAAAGATAGTGTGTGGTGTTGAATTGTTGCATGCTGAAGGCAGTTCTGGTTCCATCATTGATGTCCTTGTCCAGTTTCATCAAATTCATTCATTGTTAATCTAGGTAATTTTTAATATAATATCCTTGAACTCACCAGGAAAGTTGTTCCAGGGGAAAAGGGGGTCTGAAAGGCTATTAAAACTGAAACTAGGACACCATTGAGAGCTTAACACAAACAGTAGTTTTATTATCAAAAGAGCAGCCAAGTAAACAGGAAAGAAAACCCTGAGAGAGAGAGAAAAATAAACTCCCAGCTATAAACACCCAAATTTCCAAGGTGTTTTCCCACAGGTTTGTCTCACCAACCCCAGAATGTCTGGAATTCCCAGAGCAGTGGCTGCATCCTCAGGCATCGGCTGGCTCCTCGCGAAGGCAGGTGTCCCTGCTAAAAAGTCAACATTGTCCTGTCACGTGAAGCGAGCAAAAAGCCTCGAAGCATGAGCCATCTGCTTTTTATCTAATTTGCCAAAATGACACCTACCTGGGCAGGTGTGCCCAGTACTTCCCAGACAGAGACCCTCGGCACCTCCCTCCGTTATGTAAGTAGGACCCTCTGTGCATGTCTGGATTTCTTTGCACCTGCGTAGTATATTCTAGGGGGTCTTTATTATATGGGTCTGGGGGCTTATTTCATCCTCCTCCTCTCTTTCTCCCTCAAGTGCCCTTGAAGGGCCATCAGCCAATCATGAGAGCCCAATTAATTTTGGTTTACACAAAAATGTCTTCTTCAAGGACCAAGTCCACCTTTATCAGCCTGTGTTCCCATAATTTGGCAGGAAGAGAGCAACTCCTCACAGGTGGCTGGGCCAAACACAGACCAAAAATATTAGCATCTAATTCAGCCCAGATACAAAAGTGGACCACTGCAGATGAACGTATCCAGCACCTGAGAGAATTAGAGGTACTGGAAGTCATCTACAATTATCTAAATGTTGATGGCTCCAAAGAGTTAAAGGATGTTTTGTGTACACGGACCATCTGGAGGAATGTGATTCAAAGTGCCCCAGTGCCATATTCTAACAGCTCGGCAGCAATGTATTACCGAGCAATGTTTACACCAACTGTGAAGTGTCTTCTTGGCTCCAAAATTTTGAAGAACATCTCTGTCCCTCCTCATTCCTATGGGCCAGAGCCCCACTGTCAGGGGAAACCCAAGAAATCAGTCCTCTTTTGCCCTAGACAGAGGGAAAGGGAACCCCAGGCAGATCCCATATGGCACACTCTGCTTCTTACCAAGAAGAGGATATAAGGAAGTGGGATGGTGAACCCACCTTTCAGCTGGAAGCCAATGTACATGAACTGAGACGGAAGAGAGCTGTTAAGAAGGGGTCACCCAAGAAGGCTCTAATTGCAGTTGCTGCAGAGACATAAGAATGCAATCAGCAGTCTCTAAGATGTAAAAGGACTGAAATCACCTCCTTTGATCCTGGTGAGGGGACTTCTGGTCTGGCATCACAAAGGTCAGGCAGTGAATACTTTGACCAGGAACAGGAATAGAGGAACCCTGGCTTCGGCCAGGAGGAGGAAACGGCTGACCAGGCATAGTGGACTGTGTGGATTCCATTGTCTGACACATCAGATCCACGGAGGTATAGAGCTTTAGTAGATACTGGTGCACAGTGCACACTGATGCCATCAAGACACAGGAGTGCAGAACCCATCTGGGTCTCTGGAGTGACAGGGAGATACCAGGAGTTGTCTGTATTAGAGGCTGAGGTGAGTTCAATGGGGGACAAGTGGGAAAAGCACCCCATTGTGACTGGCCCAGAGGCCCCTTGTATCCTTGGCATCAACTACCTCAGGAGAGGGTGCTTTCAAAGATCCGAAGGGGTATCGATGAGCTTTTGGTGTAGCCACTGTGAATACAGAGATTAGACAGTTGTCTACCTTTCCTGGCTTCTTGGAAGACCTCTTCATTGTGGAATTACTGCAAGTTGAAGACCAGCAGGTGCCAATTGCTAACAAGAAAGTACACCAGCAGCCATATCGCACCAATCGAGACTCCCTGACTACCATCCAAGAGCTGAGATCATTCTCCCTCCATATTGTCATAAAACGGAGTTGAAAATAAGGATAACACCGAAATTGGTAATAGAATTGGCACAGACACCCTGGAGAATGATTCCCTCGCAGGGTTGAGGATGGTAGTGGATATATAAAAGTGAAGCATAGAAAGTTTTGCCCCTTTATAAAGATCAGACTTGTGCTCTTGGGGCTGTAATCCCAAACATAACAATATTTGATGAAATTGAAAAACAAAATGGGTGGATAAGAACTTATGTAAGAAGGATGAAAAGACCCAACAACCCTCTTATTGAACATCCCACAACTTTTCACAGCATGATCAGGGCTCTTATTCCTTCTTTAGGAGTATTTGAACTAGAGAAAGCAATTATTAATATTTCAGCCATTGTTGAACACATCAAAATCATACTTTAGATGCAATCAGGGCCTTACAAGAAGAAGTTCATAGTTTGTCTCTTGTAGTTCTGCAAAACAGAATGGCTCTTGATTTTTACTAGACTCATAAGGAGGCGTGTGTACCATCATTAACTCCAGTTATTGTTCTTACATAGAGCAGAGTGGAAGAATTAATAAGGATTTTGCTGAAATTTGGAAACAAACTAGGATTTTGCATCAAGTAATTCTCAACAATAGCCCACTGGGCTTTGAAGACATCTTCCATACACTTGCTTCATGGTTACAAAACTGGACTTGGTTAAAACAGCTGTTCATATTATTTTTATTCATGATTAGTGTTAGTATAATAGCTCACTGTACTAATTGATGCTGTCATTGCTGTTCATCTTTATGGTATAGGGTTAAATAGGTTAAGTATAAGTAGTAGAGACTAGACAATGTAGAGTTTTGTCAAGTCTATAAAGGGGAGAAACTGGCTCCCTGTTGGGGAATCGAACCAAGGTCTCCTGTGTGACAGGTGGGGATGCTCACCACTATACTAACGAGGATGCCTAATCCTGCACAAGGCTTTCAAAACAATATTAGTGGAGATAGATAAAGTAACCCCTTTATTAGAAGCTTCCAAGGTGCACAACAAAAGGACATGCATCCACGTCAGCCAAATGTTACAGTTTTTATAATTTTCAGTAATTAACATATTTGATGACTATAACCAACTTGTGATACCATTTTCCCCTGGTGCCCACCTTCAGAACTGCCCCTTGGAGCCCCTTCAAGGGCTCTGAGCTTACTCTCCTGTTTTGACTACAAGTTATCTTATTGTCTCAGTAGGAGTTCTTGAAGGTGTTCTTCAAAACAGCAAGTCCTTGGTAATGTATGCCTAACAGAATTTCAGGAATGTGTGAGAAAATGTTCAGTAACTTCTAAATGCCACCTAAAATGTGAGAGACTTAGGAAAACTTATTCAACTTATATAACTCTGTGCAAATCTATAAAATACACATGAAAATCCTTAGGCATCACAACACCTGATCTACTGACACCTGACAGAATGCACCTTTCTCAGAGAGGCAAAAGGGTTTTATCACAGGAGATAGTGGGGCGGATTAATAGAGCCTTAAACTAGCTTGGAAGGGGGAA
>VWZF01001781.1:70707-150924 GCA_013396755.1 Sclerurus mexicanus | reverse complement strand
GGAAGGGGAAAAGGGGTCCGGGACAGCCCGACTCGCGTCCCCGGGGCGGTGCTGGTGGAAGCGCCTGTGGGGAAGGGCGCCCTGGTGTGGGGTCCTGAGGGGAATGTGAGGGGAATTATCCCTTATTGTGGGATCCTAAGCAGGAATATGAGGGGAATTATCCCTTATTGTGGGATCCTAAACAGGAATATGAGGGGAATTATTCCTTATTGTGGGATCCTAAACAGGAATATGAGGGGAATTACCCCTCAATGCAGGATCATAAGTAGGAATGTGGGAGGAATTGCCCCTCACTGTGGGGTCCTAAGCAGGAATAAGAGGAATTATCCCTTATTGTGGGATCCTAAGCAGGAACATGAGGGGAATTACCCCTTATTGTGGGATCCTAAACAGGAATAAGGGGAATTACCCCTTATTGTGGGATCCTAAGCAGGAATATGAAGGGAATTACCCCTCAATGCAGGATCATAAGTAGGAATGTGGGGGGAATTTTCTCTCACTGTGGGGTCCTAAGCAGGAATAAGAGGTGATTTTACTCCTCACTGTGGGATCCTGAGCAGGAATATGATGGGAATTGCCCCTCACTGTGGGATCCTGAGCAGGAATATGATGGGAATTGCCCCTCACTGTGGGATCCTAAATAGGAATATGATGGGAATTGCCCCTCACTGTGGGATCCTATAATATTAAACCCCCCTGGGCCCCACGGCCCTGGCAGCTCTGCCAGGGCTATAGAGGCCTTTCCATCAGGGAATTTTCCCCATATCCAGCCTGTTCCTGTAAATCAGCCATAAGAAACCCCCCGAGACTCCATTTGTGAGCATTAGTGGTTGGGAATTCTTTTATTATCACCCCTGGTGACCCCTTCTTGTCCCAGCGTAGCTATTGTTTACTTAAAATTTTAGATATCCAGTAAATCTCTTACATACAACTCCTCTTATAAAGTTCATACATATGTTAATTAGTTCTAAAGTTCAGAAGTCCTTATTTGGCCACCAGGGGTCTTCTGGTGGTCGTTTGGAGCTTGAACTTTAAAATTTGTCCATTGAGGAGTGTATTTATATAAAGCATTTTTGTTCAGCATCTCCAAACCCAGGATATTTATTTTACCCCTACTTTAACTAAAGCACTCGGAAACTTGCTTATTCCACAGCCACCTTGAAACTCACATTGTAAAGGCCGGTAGAAAATTACTGAACAATGGAAAGGATTCTCTCTGGACATAAAAGCTGGATATAAACTGGAATATCCACTGCCTAAAGCAGCAGCGTCAGTTTGACTTCAGAGCTGCCAGGTAAAACAGCAGGGCCAGACCCAGCTCAGCATCCGGGTGGAAAAGACTCCTTAAAACCCAGATCTCCTGTACCCACCAGAAATACTTTGCGTGGGGAGGAGGAACGCACAGAGGAGACCATGCGGTGCCATCAGATAGTGTTTTAATAAAATGTACATAAGTTTACAAGTCGAACATTTCTTCATGATTACCAGAAACAGACGATGCCACCCAGAGTGCAAAACTTGATCTGCCAGGCCGAGGTGCCTCCAGGGCCACTCATCACCTCGGTGACAGAGCAGAGAGGGCAGCTCTGCTCGTGGGACACGAGTCACGTTGTGTGTCACAGTCCGTGGGGCCCACGGAGCCCCCAGCTCTGCCCCGCAGGGATCGGGAGCGCTGGACCAGCGTCACCCCTCCAGCTTCACAGGGAGCATTTCTAGGGGGGTGTGAGGCTACTGACCCACCTACAACGCAAACCACGGGCCGTGGCTTATTTTTGGAAACACCAACACAGCTGATCGTGTTTCGGGAATGCGTTTCAGAACTGGAACGAGGTTTCACTGTGGCGACACGACCGTCAAAACGCTTTGGAGTCTGTCGGTGTGCTGAAAGGCCTTAACACCACGAGGAAAACAGACAGACAAACACAAACCAACAGAAATTCAACTCCCCAACACAAGAGTCTTTGGTGGAAGCTGAGTTCGAGGAACCGATTGCCACTTTGGAGTGATTGAGAGTTGAGCAGGGGAGCAGATCTCGCCCAGCTTTGCCGATGTCCCACCGAGGGGACGGCGCTCCGGGGCCGGGGTCACGGGCTCCAAGCAGAGTGTGCGCCCCGGGAGGCTGAGCTGTAAACTTCACAGTGGCCGTGACGAGTGCTGGGGTGGCTGCAGGGAGAGGTGACGGGGGGAAAGCCCCCGAAATCCTGCAGCAGCCAGGGAGGACACGGGTCCCCCCACGGTGCCGTCCCAGGGCCACGGCAGTGAGCACAGAGCCAAGCCAGCTGCTTGCTGTCGTCGCACAGAAACTCTGATTAACCACTTTGAAAGGAGCCTTGAAGTGCATTCAGTGGGTGAGGAGCAAGAAGCAGCTCCCCCTCCCAGCAGGGATCTGAGATTGTCGCAGGGATCACTGCGAAACCCTCCGGCCCAGGGCAGTGAGCAGAATTTACTAGAGCTCTACAACAGAGATGAAACCAGGGGTTCCGTTCAGAAAACCGATTTCAAAACGCTGCACTGAGGCTGCACTGAGCTTCATTAAGATCACTGGTTGTGTGGGAAATAATTAGCATGATTCTTCCCCGTTTTGACATTAAAAAAGCAAGCTTCAGAGGCTATGGAAATGAAATTTCCACTTTGAACTCATCATGCAGCAGTGGGCAGTGCAGGATTAGGAGGAACACAGGCTGGAAATGAGAAGGATATCAGAGTAACAGGCTTTGAAATTGAGTTTTCTGACCATAACCAAAAGTCCCATTACTTTATGAGTCACATGCAGAGATACAAACGAGCTGCCTCCACCCCAAAGAGAGATTTAAAACCATTTAAGCAGTGGATGTGTCAGGCAGGATTGTGAGCTCTGGGGCACAGTCAGCCTACAATTTGTGTAAAGTGCTTGAAGGACAAAAAAGCTGCCAAAAATGCCAGCTGGAAATTCAGCCTGACCTGACCTAACGGGGCTGGAAATGAGCCCAGACACCTCGGTGCACCTTCCCTTTGTCTGGGCACGAAGGGGACAGGCTAATACTCCTCCAGCATCAGCTCCGTGGAACCTGGACGTGGCGAGGACAGAAGCTTCACAGAATTATCCAAAAGCAATTTTTCAAGTAAAAATGAAGGGCAGGAAGGAGAGCCTGGATCCAGCGAGCAGTGGGAACACCCAGAACCCGCACGTGTGGGACCAGCGAAGCATCTCCCTGATCCACAGAGTCATCCCACAGTGCCAAGGCCCGGCCTCCCTTCCAGCGGCTTCTGAGTGAATTGAACAGCTCGAGGCCAAGGGCAGCCTCCTGGCTCAGGGGGGCTGTGACCCAGGCTGGGCTTGGAACACATCTGGGCCCTCTCCCTGGATTCACAGTTTGCTGGCACAGTCGCTCTTGGTGCCTCTCACTGATCCCATCCAGCAACAGCCAACTCGGGGGTAACGTGTATTTGAAACAAAAAACAAAACCAACCACCTCTTGGGTGTATATTCAAACAGAAAACTAAACAACAACAAGACATAATAAACAGCCTCAGCTTTGCTGAATACACATCTCAAGGGAAACCCAGAAAACTTCTTTACAGTACTTCTGTTTTCAAGAAGTGGTGATGGAGGACAGAAAGCCCCTCAACCACCACTATGCACCAGTAGTGATGGACTGTGAGTGCAGCAGAGCGGGGCTGAAGGGTCCCAGCTCCACCAGCTCCACCTGACCTGGGCTCAGCAGGTCACTGTTCACCAGGAACTTGCACAAGCTGACGTGGCCTCCCTGCTTTCCAGTATTCTCCCTCCCCACCCCAGGGCTCTGAGACCTCAGCCCAAGCTCTTCCCTCTCCCTTCCAGGCAATCCAGCAGAACACTTGGCTCATCTCTTGCAGCTGGAGATATTCTGGAGGGGAACTGGATTCAGGGAGGAGAAAGGGAACACAGAGCAGTCGGTAACTCCCACTTGCAGATGCCTTGTTGTCACCTCCCAGCATTCAGGGACTTTCCATCCATCCATCCATCCATCCTGCTGCTGGGATGAAAAGTCAGCAGTGAGTCTGCCCTGGGCTGTGCAATGTTCTGCTTTCTTGTGTCCCTCACACACCCCTAACCATTCCTCCTGCATTCCCTTCACACTTGTTGTTTGGACATTGGCCAGAGCCCTGTGCTGGAGGTGATGATGTGGTTTTTCCCTCACCAAACTCCACCAAAGCCTGTTTCTGGCTGCAGCAGCTCTCCCAGGTGTGGCTCCAGTGAGGCAGCAGCAGCTACAGCTGATCCTTCCCTCTCCCCAAGGGACACTTCTCAAGGGACACAACTCACAGGATTTGCTCTCCCAATACAAACACATCAGGAAGTGGACAGGGCACAACCTGCTCTACCTACAGCCAGTCCCGACCTCAAGAGACCAACCCACAGCTCCAACAATTCCGCTGCAAACACCCAAAGACCACAAACCGCCCTGTGGGAGACCCCCAAACACAAAATATGTCCTTTACCCTCAGCACAAGGCTCCAGCTTGGACTGGGATCCCAGAGAGCCCCATAACGAGGTATCTGAGAGCCAGTCCACACTCCCAAGCAGCCTTTGCAGGCCAGAAACAGCAGATCCAGGACAACTTACGCAACCAGGCATGTTGCAAAATAAATACGGGAGGTTTCACTCTCCTCTCCGTGTTACACTGGTGAGAAGAGCAGGGAGCACAGCCTGATTCCCCCTCCGAACACTCTGGTCACACAATAAGCACTTGTCCTTCTCTTTGGGATTAGGACAGAAAACATAACACTTCAGAAGGAGAGTGAATGGATTTTGGTGAAGTTCATCCTTAATCAACAGGAAAACAAAAGGCAGAATTTACTTTGAGTCAGGCTCTCTGGCAGTACAAAGGAGCCTAAGGGGGCTGTGGCCACTGCAGTCACCCCACGTGAGGTACATCAGCACAGCTCCAGGGCTCTCTGCATCCTGCACTTCCCCAAAGGTCTGGTGCTAATACTGCAAATACACATCTCTCCTTCACCATAAGCACAATTCCGGGTCCTACACTTTGGCATAGCCCAGACAGGAAATACACACGTGTGAGAGTGAAAGCTTTGCCTGATTGTTTGCACGGGAATTCCACCCTGCAGCGACAGGAACGGCCTGATTGCTTCACTGGAGTTCACCACTCTGGGAGCTCCCACGACTGAAGGCACTGTGAGTCCTGCCCCGACTGCCGTGGCCCTGGCACTGCCACGCGTGCCACGCGTGCCACGCCAGGCTGAGCAAAGGCACGGCTCTGCTCCCACCACACTGCCCCGGGCAGCAGGAGCAGCACTGACAGCAAAGGAGTCGCAACCACCCTCTAACCTGTGAAATCACGCCCTTCCCAGAGCATTAGCAAGTCCCGCTTGACTTGCTCTGTAATTAATAAACCTTTTAATTCATTTCATAATGCATTTCTCTAGCCAGGGCCAGAAAATACGGAATACTACTGGTTTGGAAAAGCATCTAAAAAATATAAATGGGCAGAAGACAGTGAGAAGAGGAAGGTGAGAAAGGACACGAGGATCCTGAGAGCCAGGCGTTCGGACTAACATAACTTAAAACAGTTCCGCTACCTATCACTGCAAATAGAGTTCTGACCAAAAATAATAATTATTTTATATATATATATATATATTGCTATGTCATTCGTTTCAACTAAGAGGTTCGAGGTCCCGTGGGAGGCACAGCCCCCGGCTCCCAGCACCTTAAGGCTTCTGCTTCGCCGCTTTGGACGGGAAGGGCGCGGCGGCGAAGGGGTCGGCGCTGGGCGGCTCCGTAGTCCTGGGGGCCAGCGGCACCACGGCGACGGAGCCCGCTATGGCCTGCCTCTGGGTCTGGGACACCACCTTGTGAGCAGCGATGGGCCTGGCCTCGGGGCCCGGCCCGGCCTCGGGGCTGTAGTGACGGGAATACTTGGACAGGGACTGCGGACGGAAAGGCTTGTTCCCCGCGGAGCCCGGCGCGGCGTCCTGGGGGGCCGGGTGGCTCGGGCTCCTCTCACCGGCCACGTCCCCCTGCTCCTGCACGGCTCCCTTGGCGGGGACGCCCTCCTGGGCCTCCCCGGCTCTCACGGGGCAGGGATGGAGACTACCCGGCTGAGGGAAGCCGGCGGGAGGATACTGGCATCTCACCGGGGCCGTGGCTCCGTGCGCCGCCGAATCCAGGCTCGGGAACTTCGGGAGCGCTCTGGGCTGGCCGTCGCCCCCTTGGCTTAGGAAAACGGGTGCTGGGAACGGTTCCTTATGGGGAGTCAACTCTTCCACGCTTTTCTTCTTGGTGAAAGGGGCTCTCAGAAACACGTCCGCTTCTTCTGGATGTCGCAGAGCCGCGCTGCCCTTGGAGATAAAAGGGGCTTTGGTAAAGACATCCACCTCATCAGGCACTTTTCTGGAGCTTCGGAAAGGAGCCGTGGCGAAAACATCCGGCTCGTTAAAGACCTCCCCGGTGTGGGACTGGAAGGCCGGGAACAGCGTCTGCCCCGCTCTGCTCTGGGGGCGGGCATCTCCCTTGGAGGCCTCGTGCTTCTCCCTGGGCACAGGCTGCAGGAACCCTGGGCACAGCTTGCAGGTCTCCTCCTCCTCTTCCGAATCCATCAGCAAAGGCCTGGACCCGCTGCAATCCAGAATATCTGCCTCGTGGTCCGTCCCTTCCCCTTCGCTGCTGTAGAAGGAGCTGTTGCTCGAAGGGCCGTCTCTGGCCAAGTATTCCGACTCAGAGTTGTGCTGTGCCTTCCCCTCCAGCACCTCGCACCGGCCCTTGTACAAAGCGAGCCCGTCACCGCCGGAATCCCCTTTGCAGAGCTCGAGAGCCGCGGCTGGGAACAGGCCCGGGTCCCTCTGCAGACCTACAAACACAAGAGAAGAGTGTCACTCAAGCAGCTCCACCTCCTCGGTCCCCAGGCAGAACGAGAGGTACTTATTGCACACGAACATCACACTGTCCAGATGGAGACCAGCACCACGCATGGAAAATGGGCGGGAGAGGGAGGGCAAACCAATGGAGCTAAAAATGCCGGGGAAGGCGTTCACGACACACGGGCGGACACACAGCTAACCCAGCACGGCCTGGGGACACCGCAGGAACCACTGCCCCGAGGGGTGGGAGATGTTTGACACACATGGGCACACGCAGCACTCTCAGCACCACCCCACGAGGTCTCCTCTCCCACCCACCCACGACGGTGACCGCCGGGGCAGGGGGTTTCACTCGCCAGGGCTGCTGCCTGGAGCGAAGCTCCAGCAGACAGGCAGGTCTGCTCATTCCCTGCTGCTTGCTGAGTGCCCTCTGGGCACAGCCACTGCCTGGCACGGCCTCTGCTCCTGTGAGCCAGCCCATGGGTACGTGGAATCACACTCAGGCTTGGAAGATACACAGGGACACCCCACGCTCTGCTGAAATAACGTGCCCCTTCCAAACACTGCAGGTTTAGTGAATGCTGAAAGCTGCAGCAGCATCATTTAAACCACTGCCAGAGAAAGGATTTTTAGACACTCCACAGCATGACTTCCAATCGAGTATCAAAACTGCAATGGCTTGGCTTGTTTCTGGATTGGCACGGCGAGACAGTGCAGGGAGAGGCTGCCCTGCCCCTCTCCAGCTCCCAGAGCCCACCACGGGGTTGGCTTTGCCTCACGACTCACACAGACAGAACAGAAGATCTCTTACCTTCACAGAACTACTGGCAGGTTGTGGGGGTGTGTCATTGCACTCATGTTAGCAAGAGGATAGGAAAAAATCACATGAAAACTAGGCAGCAGGAACCGAAGGAAGAACCAGGAGGGTCAGGAGGCCGGTTGGTACCCACGGGCAGTGGGGCACCAACCAACACACCCGGCTGTGCCAGAGCAGCCTCCTCACCCAGGGAAAACCCTGCCCAGGTCAATGGCTCGTGTTTGCACACCCATCACAGCCCTCAAGGCACTGCTCCACCGAGCCCACGGGCAGACACAAGTGATGCCCGTCTCCTCTCACAATTAAAGACACAGCAGTCGTTCATTAGGCATCAGAACCGGTATTTATTGGGAAACTCTCCACCTGGATACACGACACTGCAGATGTGTGAACATTTGACCAGTTACTTTACAAAAATACCCTCTGTCTCTCCTGAAGCCTCCGCTGTGGCACTGGTTGCCCCTGAGCTGCCGCTCTTGGACCACAGAAGGAGGTGGTTACACGCTGCCCACGTGTTCTGGGACACTCTGAGCACACAGGCTGAAGCACAGCGAGCCCAGGGGCCACACCACAACCACACAAACACCTCCCAGTTCCCCAGCCCCACTGAGCTGCAGCATAAAGGACCAAGGGCAACGATGCCAGTGCAGACCAAGGGCCCGCTCTGCACAGGAACAGCACAAACACACCGCCTGGTGCCTGTGCCCACCTAAGCCACACGCCTGGGACAGTCAGAGAGGGGTGACAGGAAACAAACCCTCCTGCCTAGGCCAGGACCAGCACGTGTCTCTGAACGTGGAACCACGGGAGGCAGAACGCTCAGTTTCAGGAAAAACTGCTTTTTCCCATGCTCTCCCTGCCCAGCCTAAGTGAGAAGGGCACTGAATGCCAGGGGGAGGTTTTCTCCCTTGCCAAGGCCAGTGCAGGAGCTGTGAGTTACTCTGGGAGATAAAAACTAAGTGACGCCCCAGCAGGAGCTGCTTTCGCTCAGAGCTGCCACAAGGGAAGGGCCCTGATCATCTGAACACAACAAAAGTGGGCACAGGGATGGCAAAACGTTACCTGAGAGCCCGGGGATTCGCTGCCAGGGCAGGGGCACCAGCTGCACTGCCAGGGGCTGTGTCTCTGATGCTGAAGGAGCAAAACCTGGCATTCCCAGCCCCCTCCCACTGTGACTGATCTCAGCACCTTCCTCCCCGCAGTCCTGGGTTCCCTCAGCATTTCCTTTGGCAGAAGGCAAAGGAATGCTCCCAGAAGGAGCTAGAGCAGCATCCCTGCAAAGACACATCACACCAGTGCTTTCCATGAGCAAACATTAGGGGTGTGGCTCAGACACCTCCTCTCACAGCTGCTCGTGTCACAGGGTAAAAAGGGTCTGACACTGAAATAAATGCACCATCAAACCAAACCCAGCCCTCGGTGGGAGCTCAGGCCAGAGACAAGACAAGGCCAGTGCTCCCCACAGGCACCCAGAGCTACAGGCCTTGCAGACCAACATTCCAGAGGCTTTGACTCCTGGGACAACAGGGAATTTCAGCTGCCAGCACCAAGGGATGCTCCAGCAGGGCTGAGATCAGAGTCCAGTGAGGCTCCACAGAAGGCCTGGGTGGCCAAAACAGACACAGGGGAGGACAGGAGGGGTCACTCCACGACCTGGTGACAGCAGGAGTCAATCTTAGTCTATATCTCACCAAACGAAGGCTTTGCTGTCCCTTCTCCCTGGGGATTCAGCCTGTTCACACCGTGCAAGGGGCCTGGAAAGAGCCAGGCTTGGATCCCTTGGGCCAACACAGAAAGCAGCACAACCCTCGTGCAGAGACGTCCCTTCTGCATTGCCCAGCTGCTGCCTGCACTGACACGGGCACCTTCCCTGGGCAGCTCCTCCTCCAGACTCCTCAGATCTGCGTGTTTCTCCACGGGGAAGCATCCCTCAGGTTTTCCTTAGTGCTCACCAAGGCACGGACACTGCCAACAGCCACGAGCTTTACAGCAGGAAACCTTTACAGAAGCTGGAGCCTAAGGATGAGGGTCCTCCCTGCCCCTGTACAACACTGCTGTCTAGTATTTTATTCCAGGGTCAGATATACACACTGAAGAAAATTCCAAACTATACCCAAGCTCTTTCCACAGGGAGAGCCTTAAAAATGAAGCCAGTTATCACTCAGTGGCCCAGGAATACACCCTTTGTGTACCCAGACAGCAACCTCGAGGAAAGAATATTTATCCCAGGTTATGGCCCTGACACCTGGAGCTTCCCAAGCTTCCAAGGAAAACAGTGCCTTGAAGTGGGAGAATCCTGAACCAACCAAGAGGAAAATCAGAGCAGATTCAGCCCCTGAGAGGAGGCAGAGCAGTCCCCACAGGGATGAGGATCTCACTTCCAGAGCAGAGCCCAAGGTCAAGTCAGGGAGGTCCCAGCACGTGAAAGAGGCAGCTGAAGATCAGCACAGTTACCAGGCTGCAGGGTTGGTAGTTTGGCATTTCACAAAGGGCCAAAAGACTCCTCATTCCTTCCTTCTTGCCCAGGGGAGCCTTTCCTCGTATCCCAATTCCCAGAAGCAGCCTCCTCACGCAGCACGACAGGACCACCCCACGCAGCAATGCCAGCAAGGCGCTGCCACAGCAGGGCACCACAGGTCAGTGTCACCCGTGTCACTGCCCAGCTGGCACAGAACTGAGTGTTTCTGCCCAAAGCCACCGCACAGCGGGAGAGCTGGAGGCACATCCAGGGCCTTCAGCTCCGCAAGAGAAGGAATTTCATGCCCTAGTTTTGGCACAGCGCCGTGACAGTGAGACGAGGCAGGAGCCAAACCCAGCCCCACATTCCAGCAGTTCAGACGGGACTGACCCCTGGGCTCCCCCCTCCCCGTGCTGTGCCCACAGCAGGAGCCACAGCCACTGACCCACTAAGGAAAACACGAGGGGAAAAATCCCGGGGGGAATGAATGTCCCTCGTGTGCTGGGCAGGAGCACAATCCCACACCAGTGCTGTCCCTGGGGAGCAGCGAGAGCCAGAGCCTCCCCACACAGAAAGGGGCTGCACAGCAGCAAGAGATAAAGACAAGAAACCCCTTTTTAATTCTTTCCCCCCTAAGTCTGTGTTTCTTGCTGGGGAGATGTCAGAACAGCTCACCCACGTGCTGGTGACCCAGAGCAGCAGCCCCGCTCCCAGAGCACTCGTGTCCCATCCCTGCCTCCCCCACACCAGCCACTCCCCAGCCCCGACCGAGTCCCCGAGCTGCACAATTGGGCTGGAGAGGCACCAGCTCCCACATGGCCCCACTTCAGCTGCCCCGAGACCCACGTGCTCCCCCTTTCACCCCACAAGCTGCTGAGCTCTGTCTTTGCTCTGAATCGCACCCGAACTCTCCCTGGGATAACACAGCTTGTTAAAGAAGTGAATTTTTAGATTTGGGCAGCCCCTGGAGGCAACACCCTGGAGGCAACACCCTGCAGGCCTTCAGGCCAAAGAACTCCTCCGTCCTTCCTTTGCAAGAAACCCCCACTAAAAATAACTCCACAGACTGGCTCAGGCTGCCCCTGCCCCGTGGGCAGTGGGCAGGAGGGCACTGCAGGAGGCCAAGATTCTGCCACCACCACCCCAGAGTGGCCCAGCTGGTTCCCCAGCCCCTGCAGCCCCGGCCCAGGGAGTGCCCAGGGACCCCCTGAACACCTGGACAGGCCAGGCCCAGGAAGCTGCACCCTCTGCTCTGGGACAGACGCTCCCAGCACAAGGAGACCGGCAGGAACAACACACACCGGCCGAGCTCTGGGCTGTGGGTGACACTCGTGCCCACCTGGAGAAACGAGGAACCGGGAGGTTTCCAAGGGCACGGTCACTTCACAGCCCAAGTGGCCTCAGAGCAAGAGAGAACCAACACCACAACGCTGACTGTTCTTTGACCCTGCAACACCAGAGCACGACCCTGCCCTGCAGGGCAGTCAGTGCCAGCCCCCGAGCCCTCTGTGCCCCCAGCACTCAGCAGCAGCAGCGGGCAGGGAGGAGACCACCCTGCTGGCACCGCACCCACTGCGGGTTGTGCTGCTGCGCTGAACCCTCCCGAGCCTCAGCGGGGACAGAGACAGCGCCCTCGGCTCCAGCCAAGCCCCAAGAGCTCGGCTCACACAGCGCCGGGTACCCGGGCTCGGGCTGTGCCCTCCCCGCAGCACCGACACAAACCGGGGCCCAGGGCAGGCACAGGCCCTGCAGGTGTGAAAGGAACGCCCAGGGAGCGTCTGGTGATGGAGAGCGAGGAACAGACACCTCTAAAATATCGCATTTCCACCCGCCCCCACGAACAGCTACTTGAGAAAGCAATAAAATAAACATTCACATCTTCTTATTTAATAGCATTATTAACAACCCAGTGCATTTGTCATTTTTTCCAGAACCCTTGAACAAGCGCCATTAGATTTAAAATCTTAAACATTCTTTAAAAGTACTTTAATTCACAGAAATCTTTGTTTCTAATATACAGTAGGTGGTTACTTTTTAAAATCCATTCTCTTTTCATATAATCTCAGTATCTGACTATACAATAACTTTCTATCTATAGCGTCTTCATGTTTTCCAGTCCAGCTTGCCTGTGCTTTAGGAATATAAAACAAAAAAATAATAAAGTTCTATCCACAATTTTACTAAGGTCATTTCCATAGTTCTCATGTAAAGCTTCTCTTGGAAAGTGCAGTATACACATGTAATGATACAACACACTTAAGCAATACTTTTATTATTAAGTGTAGGTTTTAAAAGAAGAGTAATGTAGAGACACAACCGATGGGNAGGTCAGCACAGACATCCAGTCGCTCCGTGGGGAACTGCACTGTTACTAATACAGCTACAAACACATACACAGGGAGAGCAGGAAGCCGGGAGAGGAGTCCACTACAGAGGGAGGGAGGAGAGAGAGTCCTTTGGGCAGAGAGAGCTTTCAAACACAAGAGAGAAAGTCCGGGCTCGGGGAGAAGCCGAGGAGAAGGAGCTGAGCGTATCCAGCAAGTTGACAAAGAAAGCACGGGGAGGGAGGGCAAAGAAAAGGGGAGCCCGTGGGCTGTAGCAGCACTGACGTCCAACACCTGACCCGAGTGCATGCGAGTTCACAGGGACGGGAGCAGGGCCCACGGGAGCCTCCTCCACCGACACGGGCTCCACGCTCAGCTGGGGGCACTACAGCAGTCACGGGAGAGAGTGGAGAACCCAGGACAGGAACCGGATGCTCGACTAAAACCAGGATTAAAAACAGACAAACAACCGTAGGACGATTTGTTTCATACACAATTTACAGTGGGTTGGGGGGATTTTTTGTTTCTTTCCAGTCAAACACAGAAAAGTCACAGAAAATACATCTGCTGCTGCCACGGTGCCCTCTTCTCCCAAAAGAAGGCCAACGAAATGCCAGTCCCAGCCATACTCACATGGATTTGGTTCAAAACCTTGTTATGTTTCACTTAGGGTCATTTCTGCAGCTTTAACGACCTGGTTTGGTTTTGGGTTTTTTTTCTTTTCTCTTTTTCTTTCCCTGGTTTCCCCTCCCCCAGGAAACAGTTCATTCCCCAGCAGGATTAAAGAGCAAACCACGGGCTGGGGGGGCAGCTGGGAAACTCCCCACGTGGAGTTTCATCACCAGAGCTGGGCCGGGCTCTTTCAGAGGAACTCGGCCCTTCCTCCTCCTCTGCAGCCAGTTCAGAGCCACGAGCCCCCTGGGTCCTGCAGGGAGGGACATCCCTGCCCGTCACCAGCCCCTGCCCACGCAGGCAGAGCAGACCCCAGCCCCGAGCCAGGGGCACAGGGATGGAGCCACACTGCTCAGCCCTTGCAGGGAAGGTCCCGCACCAGCAGGAGTTCAGAGCTCTGGAGAGGACAGGCTGCCCCCAGAACCAGCACAGACCCTTTCCCGGGGCAGGGGAAGGCGGGGAGGAAGGTGGGTGACTGTCTCCTGTTGGCAGATTTTTCTTTTAATTAAGAAAAACAAAAGAAAAGAAAAGAAACCCAAAAAAAGCAAAGCCCCAAAGAAGCACAACGGGAGGAAACTCTTCTGGCAACGGGACCGGAGGGTTGGGTACGGAACAGAAACTGCGTCTGCTACTGTGTCACTGCTACAGGTCTATGAGCTGATCCACCAGCAGCAAAGACCTGGCTATGTTGGGAAGACTGGACTCAGAGCTTCCACTGTTGTTTCTAGAATGCCCACCTGGAAGTGTGAGAGATAGGAATTCAGTAGTGAGCAGGACACACACACGCGACAGTTTCAGAAGATCAAGATCAAGCAAGAAAGAAAAAAGTCAAAGCAAACCAGAGAATTTGCCCGAGCTCTTCCTGTCTCAGCACAGCAACGCCGGCCCCTCCTTCTCTTCCACCCTCTCCCCCCAGACCAAACCAGCACAGCAGCCAACAAATCCCTACAGACCAGCTCCCTCCCCAGCTGCACAACCCTGGCCTTACTAAAGGGTCTCTCAAGCAACACGAGGGCTCCCACACCCTGAAGGACAGGTCCGAGTTCTACGCCTGGACATTGAGTTTCCATTCCAAGAGCACCTTTGGGCTGCAGCTGCTTCCAGGAGAGCTGAGCTCTCATGGGGCTTTCTGTAACTGGGACACTGAGGGAGAGAATCCCAGGAGGGCTTGGGTTGGAAGGGATCTTAAAAAACATCCCTCAAGATGCTCGTCTCTGCTCAGGGCAGCCTGAAAACCTCCCGTGGCTTCCAGCAGGGCTTGGGGTGTCTGAACGGGTTCTAAGGAGCGTCAGCCCCTGAAAGCCAACACTGGTGCAGAGCAGGGGCACGGCACATTCCTGCTGGGAGGAAATGGGAGCTAGGGAAGCCAAAAGGTTGTGTGATCAAACTGGGAAAAAAAAACCCAAACCTAAAAAAAGAGGAGTCCAGAGTTGTCTTTAAAGCTCCACTAGAACATGGAACGCTGCAATCAACCCTTCTCAGCGGTGGGACTGCAGAGAGGAGCCACCTCACCGAGCAGGTGGGAAACGCTGCCCAGCTCTGGCCCTGGACAGCTGAAAGGCCAACTTTTAAGAGCTTTTAAGCCAACGGTGCTGCTGCTTCTGCAAAACCCCGTGAGAGGCTGAAGCTGCTGGCCAAGATCACCCTCATGGGACTGAGGTGACAGGCTGGTGTCAGAGGAGCAGCTCTCCAGTCCCTGTCCTACAGACTGTCCTGCTCAGGGCCCTTCAAAGGAGGGGGGACCACGGACCAAACTCCTCACACTCAGTTCCCACAAGCACCTTTGAAAGACACCAGGCAGAAGTGGAAAAACCTCACTTTCAGCTGGGGTTATAAAGGATTATCATCCTCCTCCTCATCATCATCCCCTTCCCTTGTTCCTCATGCCAAGTTCACTTAGAAGCCTAAGGATCCCCTTTATTGCCTGGGCCAGGAAATGAGAATGTGGGAGAACCCAATTCTCCCGGTGTTTCAGCCAGAGGTGTCTGTGCCCTCCTGGCAGGGATCTGAAATCCTGATCTTTCTGGACACGGAATCTCCTCCCAAAGGGAATCTGCAGCAATGCCAAGGCCAACGTCCCTGGGAGCCTGAGCTCACCAACCACCCCCCAGCTGGGCTCTGAGCTCAGCACCTGGACCAGTCTCGTGTGCTGCAGCACCACTGCCCCACAACTACCTTCTGTGGTCACTGTCTGCCTTTCCTCCTTCCCTTTCTCACCCCCACATCCTGGCTTACCTTGTGAATTTTTGGATATCAACACTGGAATTGGGTCAAACTCATCTTCTGTCACTTTTTCAGAGCCCTCAGGAGCATCAAAGCCTGATATCAGGTTAGTATCTTCTGCAGCATAGAGGAGAGAGAGAGGTAAAGAAGCAGAGACAGCAGAGAGGCCGGTTAGAATTGCCAGGAAGGGTTAGAACATCTCTGTTTTCGGAGACAGGGTTTAGAAGCAGCAGTTTCATTTAAAAGGGGAAATGAAGTTGGTAAGTCTGGGTGAGAAGGAGAGGCAATTAAACATGGAGGTGGAGGGGATAAAACCAAACCAGGGCGAGCAAGGCAAGTCACAAGAGGCAGAACAAAATCCGGCCAGCCCGAAGGCTCAGCTGAAGAGTGCAGAGCTGGGGGTTACAGTCCCAGGGCCTGGAGGTGTTCTCTGCCACTGGCATGGTCTGAGAGCACAGTCTGGCTCTCTGGCTCCCAAGCACAGGGAGAGGAAAAGGGCTGGGGAAAAAGAACACACAGAAGAGATTCCAGTCACCTCCCGAGTCAAAGCCCTGAGCTCTCACCCACGGGGCTGAAACAACCAGAGAACGTGGAGTCAGAATTCCAGGGAGTTTCCACAGCTGAGGGTGCAGCCACACCCTGAGAGGGGTTTTAAAGGCCCCCAGAGCAGGCCTGGGGATAATTCCACTGATTTCAAACCACAGTCTGACACTTGGTGGGAGGCACTTTGAACCTTCTCCAGAGGAGATGAAACATTTATCCACCTTATCAGGCAATTATGGACCTTCAGAGCTCCCAAACTCCCTGTGCATCACTACTTGTTACTTCAGACACCAAAAACACCTTCCAAAATCTGCTCCTCAGTTCCTACATGAAATATTTCTGAAAGCCCAGCACGGACATGTACAAGGAATGGGACAGGAATGCTCCCGTGTGACCCCTACAGGGGACAACAGGCCGACAAAGATGTTGGGGTTGGATAACGCAAGAAACCACCTGTGGGAGTGCCCCGTGCTCTGGAGGATCAGAGCCAGGAGAAACAAACCCCAAATCACAGGGAAAAGATCTCCCACTCCAACCTCTGACTCGACACCACCATCCCAACCAGACCCTGGCCCTGAGTGCCACATCCAGTCTGTCCCCCAAATGTTCTGGAGAGAGGAATCCAGTCTCAAACTCACAAAGGTGCTTCAGCCCAGCAGGACATCTCACCCGCTCAGTTCTTTCTTTGTGGCTCCTCCCAGCCCAGCCAAGAGCCCCTGCCAAGGATCCCTTCCCACGCCTTTGGACACACAGGTGCTCGAGCTCCAGAGCTGCTGCACAAGGAGCACAGCTCAGCTCTGCGTTCTCCTGAGCGGAGGGAAGGGCAGGAGAGTGGCCCTGTTGGGCACAACCCCCCAAAACACCAGAGCTCAGCTCCCTTCTCGCACACAGAGCTCAGCAAATCCAAATTTAGGGACCCCGGAGGCTGAGGACAAAGTCCAAGGCCAGCAAACAGCCCAGTGAAGGAGAGGGACAGGATCCTGTGGAATGGCTGGAGCACCAGTCCCTGCCCAGAGCACCTTTCCAGCCCTCCTGGTCCCACTGGGAATGGGATCAGTCCCCGCCCAGAGCCCCTTTCCAGCCCTCCTGGTCCCACTGGGAATGGGATCAGTCCCTGCCCAGAGCACCTTTCCAGCCCTCCTGGTCCCACTGGGAATGGGATCAGTCCCTGCCCAGAGCACCTTTCCAGCCCTCCTGGTCCCCCAGTTCCAGAGGCTGATGGTGCCCAGGGACAGCAGCACCTGCCCCAGGGGTGTTTCCCACCATCAGCACCAGCACTGGATAAACAAACCAAACGAAGTGAATAAGCACACCCAGAGCCAGAAAACCAGGGGTTGGAAACAAACCATGAGTGAGTTCTGGAAGGTATTAGATAACTTGGTTCCCCCCGCTCTTTCCTTCCCACACGTGACCCTTTCCCACCCCAGAGGGACCAGCAGGGCAGCCTGGGAGAGAGGAGCCTGTTGATTCACTTTCTCACTGAGCCCACCAACCTCAGCTGGGCTTTGCCGTGTTCCAGGGACTGCCCCACACACTGGCACCAAATAAAGTGGCCCAGAGAAGTGTCTTACAGCACTGGGCAACCACAACAACTGCTTGTTTAACCCAAAGGCTCTGGGGAGCACCCAGACTCATTCTGAGGTGCCATCAGGTGCCAAAACTGCGAGCTGAGCACAACCAGCACCACGGGGCACCCAGCAACCAGCACTGCTGGTTGGGCCTCTCCTTCCAAGGCAATGAACAGCCCACAGCTCCCGGCCTTCCCTCCCACCAAGACTCCCTGCAAGCCCGGCTTAGCTGGGTCACCCCCAGGCCTGGCACTGTCCCCAGGGCACTCAGGCCCTGCCCACAGCTGCTCCAGCCCAGGGATGTGCCCGAGCAAAGGTCCCGTGCAGAGCACAGAGCAGCTGACAGCTCTTCACAGCATTCCCTGCCACGGCCCCAGCCACGGAGAGGGCCTGCACTTCAGCCTGGGGGGCCAAAAAAAGCCACCTGAGCTATGACCCAGCCCCAGGGATCTCAGCTCTTGGTCACCCACGGACAGAGAGCCGAGCTGTGACCCCTGCACTGCACGGCCACAGCCCCACTGCAGCTCCAGCACTGCAAGGGCTGCCCTGCAAATGAGTTCTGCTTCTCCTCCTCACCCCTGCTTTTGTGTTCCCATGAAACTGCTCCACTTTGCAGCTGGGCACTGCACTTGGGCTCTCACTTGTGTTTGCTGGGACACTGCAGCTTGACTCAAGAACTTCTCCCAAGAGCCTCTGATAAGGAGAACACACTCTAGAGCTGTAGGAGCTCAGTCACCTGCCTGGGATCCCAACCCCAGCAAACCAAACCCAAAAATTCCTTTGGTTTCAAACCCCTGTGACAGATGATTTTCAGGCTCCCTTCCAGAATTAATAATGCAGCACAAACCCAGGCCTTAAATGCCCTGTGGAAAAAGCAAAAGCAGGGTGTATTCCCTGAGGAAGGGCTGCACACAGAGCCCCCCTTCCTGCCTGCTGGCTCCCCCCTCCTGGCTCCCTGCCCCAGGACCTGTTTTGACAACCCTTGTCTTCACAGTCAAGCTGAACACTTTGTGTTTTTTCCCCTCTGTAATTCAGTGTGCATTCTAAGTTTCACCATCCTGGGAAGAAAACAAAGCAACGGCTGGGGGAAAATAAAAGAGCAACGAGAACTCAGGTCAGAGCACCTGCCTGGGCACACCAGTCTGTGCCCGGGCACACCAGTTTAAGCTTTGCTTCCCATCAGCTCCAGCCCACAGAGCAGGAGGGAGCAGGGGCAGAGCAAAGGGCCAGTTTACCTTTGTGAGGCTGAGCTGCAAAAGCTACAGGAGCAAACTCATCCAGCAGGTCAGCAGCAGGGTTAGAGAGCAGGGAACAGTCAAGCAGAGAGTCTTCCCCAGTGAGAGAGTCTGGATCCAGGTGACATCCCAAGGGAGCATTGAACAGGACACAAACAGTGTTAAGCTCATGTTAAGCTCCCACATTCCCACTCACACACACCGAGGGCACAAAGCAGAGTTTTGACCCGAGCCAGCACAAAAGCTGCCACTTCTTGTGATGGAAAACACTGTGTTCAGCGAGGGCAGAGAGTGCCAGCAGCTCCAGCCACAATTCCCACCTTCTCTCTGGGATGACCTGCCCTCTGAAGCTGAAGATAGACAAGGAAATCCCACAGCCCAGGTTAGAGGGAAGAGCTGCAAACCAGGTGCAAACTGCCTGTCAGAGACCTCTCAAAAGAGCTCAAGGCCATCTGCTGTGAACAGGGACCTGATCTACACCTGCCCGGTGAGAGAGGGCCAGGAATTGCTCGTTGTCATCCTGCAAGGGACAGAAATCAGGGGCTGCTCCTCACTGGAGCCGTGGCCCAGCACCTACAGGTCTGTGATGGTGGGCTCAGGGAATACTGTACCACGGAATCAGGGAATATCCTGAGCTGCAAGGAACCCTCAAGGACCATCCATCCAACCGCTGGCCCTGCACAGACACCCCAACAATCCCACCCTGTCCCTCAGAGCGTTGTCCAAACTCTCCTGGAGCTCTGGCAGCCTTGGGGCTGTGCCCAAACCCTGGGGAGCCTGGTCAGTGCCCACCACCCTCTGGGGGAAGAGCCCTTCCCTGAGATCCAACCATTCCCCACAGGCACACACGGAATGCAGACCCTGCAGGAACCACCCAGGGCCCCTCCCCAGACACACGAGCAAGCCCAGGTCGCTCCAGCGGGAAGAGCAGTGGGAAGAAGACACTTCCACGGACACAGCCAGTGTCTCCTGGTTCCCAGAGCCCCCCCTGGCTCCCCCAGCCCCTCCTGCCTCACCAACCTGTCCTGTTGGAGGCCACCGACTCGCTGTGGGACACGAGGCGCTGGGGCAGCGGCGCCTCCAGCCCCGGGATGAGACTCTCCACAGCCACGTCAGCTTTTCCTTTCCAGGGGGGCAAAGCAGCAGGGCAGGGGAGAAGCCAGAGGTTAGTTTGCAAGGAAAAGCACAAGGAGGAGCTGAGGCAGCAGTTGTCTGAATCCTTCAGTGCCAGCACAGGAGGCTGGAGTGGCACTGGTGGCAATTTAATCACGAGGGGAGGCTGTAGCTCATCAGTGTTTGCTGGGACTGAATTTTTATCTGGTTTTACTGGTTTAGGCAAAGGCCCAATTTGGAAGCCCCAGAGGGTGGAAGAGCAGGTCAGTAACACCTGCCTTGCAGCCAAGCAGGAGGGCTGGGCAAACATCCACGAGATCCTCGTCCAGGGAAAGAAAAACACTGACCAGGACAGAGTGCCCTTGAAACAGCAGTAACAGATCATTGGAATACCTGCTTTGGAATCCCAGTTAAGCCAGTAAAAAGCCAAGATGGGGGATCTTTTTTCCCATTTAAGGCTCCAGTGGAGCAAGGACTGCAGAGCCAACACAGAGGTCACAAAGTTTTGGAATTTGACATCTTGCTGGAAAGCCCAGTCCCATCTCATCCATCACTGGATACAACAGGAGACACTTACAAAAGCTGGATGGAGGGATTTGGTTTATGGAAAGCACACAGGGAGGGGCAGAGCCATGGCAGGGACCTGTCAGAGCAGCCACACACAGGGATGGCCTGGGGCTCTCCCTCGGGGACCAGCACCAAGGCAAGGACCAGTTAAATTAAAGGCCAAGGATGCACCACGTGGCAGGACCAGGAATGGCCGATTGCCCAGCCTAAGAGACAGTGATGGCCACTCCTGCTGTCACAGCAGTGTGTGCCTGTGCTTCCCGGGATCTCAGAGCGTTCAGACAACTGCCACAGACTGCAAAAGAGAGCAAAGNCCACCCACCAGCTGATGGCAACGCCTGAGCCTCAAATGTTTGGCAAGGAGATGAAAATACGATTCTGCAACACTCCAAAAGGCCAGTCCTGCCTGGAGCCTGCTGCACCACAGCAGCCTGGCTCGTTATTCCCAGCATTCCCCAGCCTAGGGAATGCTGTCCTTCCTCCTCCTCCTCCTGCTCAGGGGCCATGGAGAGACAGACCAGCTCAGAGCCAGGGCTGAACACAAAGTCTTGACCAAAAAGGGAGGGATTTTTAGCGTCTCCTCCTTCAATCAACAACACTTAACTTTCTCCAACCACGAGAAGACAGGAGGCACAGCTGTGCCAGGTCAGCACAGCTGGATTCCAGCTGCAAACACCAAACCTTCCCTCCTCAGCCATTAACCCCAGGGACAAAAGGCAGATCTGTCCCAGCACAACCCACAGCCTCCTCCACCTCGTGCCCCAGCGGCCCTGGCAGAGTTTTGGGA
Source organism: Sclerurus mexicanus (assembly GCA_013396755.1). Lineage (NCBI taxonomy): Eukaryota > Metazoa > Chordata > Aves > Passeriformes > Furnariidae > Sclerurus > Sclerurus mexicanus. Next base: position 129,777 of record VWZF01001781.1, on the reverse strand, counting down.
GCCCAGGGGCACGCAAGGAGTCCCCATGCAAGGCAGGAGGAGCCAGGGGAGGGCAGCAGGCACAGGGAGGGGGGCCCTGGGTTGGTCTTTACCATTCACAGCGTCTGACGTGCTACCGAAGGGGTCAGCGAGAGGCAGCAGGTCGGGGAGCAGAAGCGCAGGCTCAGGAGATTTGAGGCCCTCAATCAGTTTTTCTGGGTTAGGCAGGAGAAGGAGGAAGGAAGGAAACAAGAGAGAAAAAGCAAGAAGAAAAGAAAAAGAAAAGACAACATTAATCAGGGGCTCAGCCCACGGCTCGTCGTGCCCTGGGGCAGCCCCAGAGGGGCCTCTGCACCGAACGGCTCCACCACAGGATCCCAGAATGGTTTGGGGTGGAAGGGACCTTAAATCCCATCCAGTGCCACCCCCTGCCACGGGCAGGGACACCTTCTACTAGCACAGGTTGCTCCAACCTGGCCTTGGACACTTCCAGGGATGTGGCAGCCACAGCTTCCCTGGGCACCCTGTGCCAGGGCATCCCCTCCCTCGCTGTGAAATAATTCTCTCCTTTATCTCACCTAAATCGACTCTCCCTCAGTTGAACACCACCATCCCTGTCCTTCACAACAGGCCCTGCTAAAAGTTTGTCCCCGGCCTCAGTGGGACACCCCAGGGCACAGCTGATCTCCAGTGGGCCACTGTCACCCGAGACAGGCGAGAGCATCCTCACCCTCTGTGTGCTGCTCTCCCAGGGAGCCACTAAACCAGCTCACAATATGCTTAACTGACCCACTGAACCCCAAATTTAATCAGTATTCCCTCCCTCTGCCTTGCCTACGCTGGGGAATTCTTTGTTAGTCTCTGTGGAATGAAGAGAAGCAGGAGGGAGGGCCAGCTCAGTGTGGGAGCCACCAGGAGGGAACCGAAGAGCTCTCCAGTCCCCGGCACTCCATTCACCACCAGCTTTCCAGCCAGACACGGCACCTCCCGAGGCTCCCACTGTCCCTCCCACACAGACCACCTGGGCAGGAAGGTAATCTCAATTATTCACCTGGGGGTGAGTGATTTCCCCAATCAGCAGGTTCGTTATTCAGCTTGCACAGAAAGAGATGATAAAGAACAACTGCAGGATCCACTAGAAAGAACCACCTGCAGCAGAAGGGCCCTGAGAAAATCTGCTCCACGTGGGCAAACTGGCCATTTCAACTTGCTGAAGTTACTCCATTTATAATCTAACATTAGAAAGTTACAAAATTGTTATATCTCCATTTTAATTCTGCATTCAGAGGCTGCTGTGATAATTTATTACCCAAAGAAAAGCAGAGGGATCCTCCTCTATAAGAGACTTACCATGCTGAGAACAGCAAAGAAAAGCTTGACCTGCACTGTCACATAAATGGGGGCAATACCCACGTTTTTATTGCCCTATATAAATAACAAAACAGCCTGGTGGATTTGGAAGTGCTTATTCAAAGCAGGACAAACTCTACTGCCCATGAAAACCTTCCCAAGCCAACACCCTAAAGCAACCACCTGAAGTCCCACCTCTCCCAGCTTCCTCCTGCCTCACCAGTGCACATTTTCCCTGCACAGGTGGAAGTGCCCCTGGGCAGGAACTGGAGCTTCCTACCGAGCTCAGCCACACCTTTAATCACACACAAATTCCAAGACCACACTGGTGTTCTCCCTGCACGTTCCCTTTCCCTCCTGTCCCCTGGCTCCAGCTGGTTTTAAGCCGAGCTTTGGGCTCTCAGTGGTTCTTTGTCTCAGTTTGTTACTCGTCCCCTGAGATCTCCTTCCTGGTGCTGATTCAGGGCTGTTTCAGGCAGCCACTGCAGCCCTCAGTGCACAATTAAGAGCAATTTTATCCCTTCTGAGTGAGGCTGAGAAGTCCAGGAAAAACCAGAGGGTGGTGGGATAGGTGGGAAAGGAGGCAAAGTAACAAAAATCGAGCGGTTCAGCCTGGCAGTTCATTCCCTGGTTTCTGGTCTGTGTTGCCTCTGGTAGTGCCCTGCAGGAGGGAGAGATAAAGCCAAGGACAGTTCCATTAAGGGGTGTGAGCTCCCCCTTCAGCACGGGGCAAAGGGAAGGTTAGAGAAGGCCCAGAGAAATCTGGGATTCTGTGGTAACCAGCAGGAATTCCTTCTCCACAGCAGAGGGCTCTGCTCCCCTCAGCACAACAGAAAGCACCTTATAAAAACCATGAGATGCCCAAGTCCAGCACTCCTGCTGGGGGAAACCAGTATGTCAGCTGGGGGAAACCAGCACTCCTACTGGGGGGAAACCAGTATGTCAGCTGGGGGGCAACCAGCACTCCTACTGGGGGGAAACCAGTATGTCAGCTGGGGGGAAACCAGCACTCCTACTGGGGGGAAACCAGTATGTCAGCTGGGGGGAAACCAGCACTCCTACTGGGGGGAAAGCTACAGAGGAGTTTTGCCAGTGCAGCACCAGTTCCTGGTGGCTCTGCAGGCACGTGGGCACAAGCCCAGGCTGGTTCCAGGAGAGGGCACGATGGCAAAGATGCAGCAAAGAGCAGTGGAATGACAAACTCCCTCCATGCTGCGGTTTCAGGGCTCGTTCCAACTGATTTTGGGTGGGCAGAAAGCTCAGGGTGGGGTGTGACAGCACAACACCCTCTGCATCCACCACCACACAGGTAAATTCAGGGGTTCGGGGTATCACAGGTGCTTCTGCCTCAAACCCAACACACAAACCCAGGTCATTCACATGCAGACACACCAATGAGCCCGAGGATAAACAAGGCTAAGACAGTGTAGCCCCACACACAGGCATTGATCTCATATCGAGCTGGAGAGCTCTCACGATGGGCTTTCACCAAACTCCACCTGGGAAAGGGGTGCTTTAACCCCCAGCTGTGCTGCCTCTTGGGGACACCCTCGCTCAGCCTCCCAAAAACCTGCCAGATGTTTCCCAGGGCAGAGGGAGCTGAGCCTGGCCCCGGTTCGGGATGAGCTGACCACCGGTGTGTCATTTCCTGCTGCATTTCCTGCCTTGCCCATTCCCATTCCTGGATGGGGACCATGGCACACCAAGCAGGGCATTAGCAAGCCTTGAGAGGGTGTCTAAGCTTAAAAGCCTGAAGGGGGATTAAAAAGTGCCCCATCGACCCTTTCCAGAGGTAAAGCACAGCCACACGTTACAGCCTTTAAATACCTCACGTTCTTCCCAAGTTCCCTGTCCCACACAGTAAGGAATTCCTGATTCCTGTCAGGGGAAGGGAAATCTGCTGCAGAAAAAGCAAAGCAAGAGCCTCCAGCAAGGGGAGCTTGGAGGATCCCCAAATGCCTGATGGTGGTGGCTTCAGAGACTGGAAACCCCCATCACTGGCTCCAGGAACGAAAGGCAGAGCCTTTCCTCTGATTTGCACCAAATAAGAAGGAAACGGAGGCACTGCATGAACTGTGGATTCACACCCTGGGACAAGCACACAAGGTCAGAGCCCATGCACTGGTTGGGAAGCACAGCTTTGGACTATCCAGTGAGCAAATGCCAACCTCTGTCCTCAGGTCCCTTTTCTGCCACATGCACCAATTTGCTTGGGATTTACAAGGAAATTAGTCAGCTTGCACAGACCCTGCACCTGCAGCCACCTCTGCAGGCTCTCCACTGCCATGCTGCAGTTACCTGGGGCCACACGCCCCTGAGGCAACCAAAGAAAATGCAAAAGGCATTTTAAGGAGGACCAGAGTTAGGAAAAACCCATAAATCAAGAGGAGAGGGAGGCAAACGGGCTTTTAGTCGGAGCAGGCTATTAGAGAGAATAAATTCCTGAGAAACTTGCAAGTTAAAAAGGGAATGGAAACAAAAACCTGCCAGGAGGTGAGGACAGGCTGCACCATCTGCAAGCCCAGGAGGGGCAGCAGCACCACACACAGCAAGGCTCTTACTCACTGGAGGGAGAGCAAAAGGAAAGACAGCTCAAGAGAGGACACAGCAGAGTCTTTTTCTTCGGGAGGCAACTGGGAAAGAAAGACAAGGCTGTAAAAATTTATCCTGCCAGGTCAGCTGTGCTGGGAGTGGGAGGGAAGTGACCCCGTGGGCAGGGATTAGTCACTGGGGACCATTTGTGCCTCTTGACTGACCAAGTGAAAGAGGCCCTGAATGTGATTCAGCAACAGAGGATTTGGAATGATCAAGGGAAGGCGCTGGACTTTAATTTTCCTAATGGAGTTGCTGCAAAATGGGCTTTCCTTGTACAGCACAAGGAGGAAGAGCAGGTGAATGAAGGCACTGGAGTGGTGAAATACACTGGACACCCTGGAAACACCATGGAGGATAACTGGACAGCATTTAACAGTGGCTCCTTAAGAGACTGAGTCATTTTAGTTTCACGTTCAAGACCTCAAATATTTGTAAAATAATAAATGATACCCCCCAGATCAAGCAGGACAACACCAGATGCTGTTTAGACCCACGTAGTTGTGATTCCTGTGGCCTGTTGGTGTTCTTGCTCCAAACCATCACAACACCACGTTGTCCTCTCAGCTAACGCAGCAAGTAATGCAGCAAGTTCCCAGGGGAGCATCTTTTTGCATCTTCCCAACTCAAGATGCAAACTCAGAGCACCAGTGCGACACCAACACGTGCCTGTGATATCTGCCATGATTTTAGCTCAGTGTGTCATCTCGGCACAAGTAAATTCACACTGGAAACACAGGTTTTCTATTGCACCCTGACATGGAAGGGCACCCAGTTATCAGAATTTATAGAGTTATGCTGATTCAAACCATCTCACCGAGTATTTTGTGCCAAGAAATAAAAGACCCTCCTGCATTAGTAACAGTGGTACAGCAGCTGCACTGGTGTGTTCTGACAGGGCTGGCACTGCTTCAAGTGCCAGCTGGTGTTTCCAGGTGCAGAAACTGCCCCCTCCAGCAGCCCCATCTCAGCCCCCCTCCACTCTGTCCCCTTTCCAGTTCTTCACACACTGCAAAGGCCTGACACTCCCCCCAGCTCCCTGGGATGGAGCTGGGGCCCAGCTCCCAAGGCCACAGATTCAACCCGGACAGAAAAGTCATTCTCTTGCTTAAAACTCTGCTTTTTGAAGGCAGTCACGTTCTGAGCAGGAATGTCACCACGTTCCTGGGAAGGAGCTCTGGATCAGGCCCTGGCTGTGGACACTTTTTGTTTGGACATCTGTTTCCTTGCCCTGAGAAGCACCCTCAGGGCAATGTGAAGACACACCAGTCCAGGGGTGCTTGTAGGGAATAAGAAGGCAAACACCATCCCTAACATGCTGTTCAAAGGCTTTGGAGAACCCCAAAGTGACAAGGACTCTTTAATAAGCAACAGTGTTTGCCTTTCCATCAATCCCAAGAGCTCAGGGTGTGCCCAGCTGGCACAGACGCCCCTTCCTGGCCTGTGCATCCTTGCCCAGCTCCCCCTGCGTGTGTGCTGAGCTCTGCTGGATGGGCAATCTCTCTTGCCTTGTATTTTGGGAGGGCAAGCCAATGTGGCAGAGGCCAGTTGGTGCTGCTGCTCCTCAAACAAGCAGCTCCCAGACCCAGAGACACCTCTGTGTTCCTGCTGCAGCTGATGCCGAGCTACTGCAGGGAGTAAAGGGTGGTGGGAATTTGTAAGAGTGATCAATTCTCTGTTAAAAGGGGCAAAAAGCATCAATTCATTGTGCCAAGGGGGCACTGAACTCAGCACTGACACTGAGTTTATCTGGAGACAAGCTGAGGAGGAGACACCCCCTCCCACCCCCAAACAAGCGGAAGGAACATTCCTGGGCATTTCATTGGACCCAGCCAGAACCTCCCCAACATCCTGATGGGAGCAGATGCTTCCGAAGTCAAAGGGAGCCGTGTGAAACCTGCCCTGGCACTGAAGGATGGCTGAGCGTGGGCACCTGTGCCAGGACAGCACCCAGGCCTTTGTTTCAGTGGGGAATAAGAGAGCAGGGCCAGAGCAGCAGCAGCAGCACCAGGGGCTCTGGCTCACAGCCCTCAAAGCACCCTTAGAAACCCCACACCTGGGACCACCCCAGTGGCAGAGCCTTGTCCTCAGCTCTGCTTTCAGGTTCATAACTTGGTTTCATCCCGGGCCTCCAGAGCAGCCTGTGCAATGTGCAGCCCCCTGAGCTCCCCGAGGCTCAGTTCGTGGCCACATACGTTTCTTTGGTAGCCACACACATTTATTTGGTAGCCCCACGTAGAGTCCCCACTGACGAGCTCTCCACTAGGATCAGCCACTGCTGGCTGCTGCAATAAAGCTCATTAAGAACAGCTTGGCTCGTTTGCCTGCACATACCCAAGGAAAAACGTTTTCAGCATGAATATTTAACTCCTCCTTACTTTAACAGATGTTTTGCCATATTTTGCCATCCCCCTTGCCAGCTCCTCTCACTAGTTACAATTCCATCAAGGACTGCAGCCTGGAGGAGGGGGAGGAATACACTGCAGACCATCCCAGTGCCACCTGGTGACATCTGCCCTTCTGGGCAGGGGGAGCAAAGGTGGGAGAGGCCAGGGAGGGCTCTGCCCAACACTCAGGTGATGCCACCTGCACCCTCAGGTGCCAAAGGGAGCGAGTCTGTGCTTTAAGCAGAAAAAGCAGCTGAGCTTTAGGAAGCCCTTCAGCTGCTGCAGGTTCAGAGGGCACAGAACTAGCTTCCCTGGCCCTGGATGACAAACAGAGATATTACCCAGTAACTCCTCCCTTGTGCACTGAAAACCCTCCTGAGCAGGGGGAGGGCTCACACCTGAACCTCTGCAAGGGCTGTGCATCCTCCCAGCCTGTAACAACAAATGGTTTCAAAGCAAGGAGGTTCCCCATCAGCAATGAAAATACTCAGGGATTCAAGAACTCCGAACAATTCAGCTGGTCCTGCACAGAAGCTGAGGCAGCCTGGAGAGGTGCAACTGGCGATGTTGTCCTGGGAGACTGGGAGTCCCTCCCAGCTCTGCTGCCCCACGGGGCACCAGGAAAAACACCTTCCAGCACATCCCTCTGGCCCAAGCCCTGCGTGTGCTGATGTTTGGGCACAGGGAGAGCAGACACTGAAGAACAAGGACAACTCTGTCCTGCATGACACTCACAGGCTCAAAACCTGAGTCCAAATGCAGGGGTTTGTCTTTTCTGTGGCAGTTTCAAGCGCAGACAAAACCCTCTTGGTTTTCAAAGGGAAGGGTGAGTGCACAGATCTGGTCCTGCCTGCCAAACCCCCAACCAGGCAGGGGCAGACCTGCCTGGCACCACAAAACCTGCAGCAACTGCTGCTCTGAGGAGCTGCCCCCAAGGGCAGGGCTGGCAGAAATTCCTCCACTCTGCAGAATTCCAGAGCTCCCACAGCTGGGGCTGCACCTCTGGAATGGTTGTGCCCTATGGAAACGCAACAGGCACCAAGGGAATCGTCCTGGTGTGCAACTGTGTGAGCTGGGAGCGCTGCTGGCAGGGAATTAAATGGCCTGGGTGACAGGCTTAGCCAGGAAACCCAACATTTCCAATGGCATTTGGGGGGTAGGAAGGAGGAAAACATGCAGGCAGGTGCCTTCTGTGGCTTCTTCTCAAGTCACAGCTGGGCAGGTCACTCCTGGCAGGTGCTCACACAGGGGACAAAAAGGTCTTTCTACCCTCAAACCGCAGCATTTACAGGTAAAATCCCTTTTGGACCAAACCACATTCCTCATGTTCTTTGAGCATCCACCAGAAGGAAGCAAGTTCCACAGATTTATGGGAAGAAAAAAGGATTTATTTTCCTCCTGAACTGCTCAAGTCTCCATGGAGAGATGCCACCTTTACAGGCACATTTTAAAGTCTGGGTCCTCTGTCACACCCCCTTAGCCTGGGCTAACAAGGGACCTGTCACACACAGTCACTGCAGGGCTCAGAGAGACTCCAAGATAAAAACATTCCCATTTTCCAAATCCCACCGATTTGCAAATAAGCTCCTAAGCACTTACATAATCTTGTGCTAAAAAGTGTTGGCTGCTGCAGGCAGAAATGTGCACAGAGGAAAGACAGAAGCAGCCCTGCAAAGGAAATGGAAATAGCACCAACTGCACCAGAAAACTTTGCCAAAGCAGAAAAGGTCACACGTAACTTGTGCTTCACATGATGCACGAATTTGCAGTGGAGTGTGGAAGCCAAAGAAACACTGACTCTTACAGGAAAGGAGGATTAAAACCTCCAGTTTCAAAGCTGGAGATCAATCTGAAAAGAGCTCAGGTCAGAAGAGGTGATTGTTTACCTGGTGGTTATTTTTCATGGAATCATGGAATGGTTTCAGTTGTAAAGCCCCCCCAGTGCCACCCCTGCCATGGGCAGGGACACCTTCCACCAGCCCAGGGTGCCCCAAGCCCCGTCCAACCTGGCCTTGGACACTCCCAGGGATCCAGGGGCAGCCACAGCTTCTCTGGGCACCCTGTGCCAGGGCCTGCCCACCCTCACAGGGAACAATTCCTTCCCAATATCCCATCCATCCCTGCCCTCTGGCACTGGGAAGCCATTCCCTGTGTCCTGTCCCTCCATCCCTTGTCCCCAGTCCCTCTCCAGCTCTCCTGGAGCCCCTTTAGGCTCTGCCAGGGGCTCCCAGGTCTCCCTGGAACCTTCTCTTCCCCAGGATGAAGAGCCCCAGCTCTCCCAGGTTTTCCTGCCAGGAGAGGTGCTCCAGCCCTCTGAACACTTCTGCCTTTGAATCCTGAACCTTTCAAGACACCAACACCTTGGGAACAGTGAGATAATCCCGGGGGAGCTGCCAGGCAAACCAAGCACACACACCAGCACTGCCACTGAGGTCAGCTGAGCCTGCCAGTGCCCAGCACCACTGGCTGAGCCCAGCAATTCAGGGGGCCTGGAAACAGGACCGGAACATTAAGGACACAAACCCAAGCCCAAGGCTCTGCCCCCTCCACAAACGCTGTTCCATTACCTGGCGTGTCGGACAACGGGAGAGGAATGAAAGGATCAGGCACAGTCAGGAGAGGAGGGCCAGAGTCCAAACTCAGAATGTCTTTCGTTTTTTCAGCTGGCAGAGGAGAGGAAAGGAAGAGAAAAGGCAGAGTGAAACAGGGCAGAGGAGAGCAGAAAGCACCAAGCAGAGTCTCAGCTCTGGTCTCACAGAACAACACACACACAACCAGTTTGTGTTGCCAGAGAAAAGAATGAAAAACCAGACAACAAAACCAACCAGTACCATGTAGCTCTCCAACAGAATTCCACCCACAGGTCTCACAACACTCCCTGGCAGGGAAGTCCTGTTATGTCCCTTCAGAGCAGCACAGCAGGTGAAATGCCTCAGCAAAGGGCACACAGCCCATGTGGGGCCTCTGGGCCTGGAAGGAAAGATGCAGCATCTTCCACCAGACAGGCCTGGAGAGGCTCCTGTCTCTGAGGACGGAAGGAGAAGGGCTGGAAGGGTCCAGGACACCTTCCTGTGCCAAATGCCAGGCCAGCAGAGAGGAGGGGTGCATTTTAAAGACAGCCACTGAAGGATCTGAACACTGTGCAGAGACCAGGAAGGCCAGAACACACAGATGCTCCTCAGACTTTGCAGAAGGTGCAGCTGAACCTGGGGCTGCTGCTGCCCCACGTCCCTCCACAAGGGCTGGTGGAACACCATAAACTGCTCACAGCTGGGCAAACACACAAAGCAGCTCCCCAGAGCACCCCGTGTCATGGACTTGACTCCTGAGTTCTCAGGTAAGAGCCAACACTTCCAAGCTCAGTTATAAGCTCCTTTAAATCTCCTCTTATAAATAGAAAGCAGCATAAATGGATTTGTCACTTCTTGCCCCACAAAGGATTCTGCAGCCTCTTCCCAGACTGCTCTCACCAAGGGCTGTTCTCCTTGCATGGGGAAGCATCAAACAGCTGCATTTGTCCCCAAAAACAAGGGCTGCACAAGGCAGGGAGGGGACCAGTGGCATCTGGAGCTCCTGGAAGCAGCTTTCCACCACGGCAATGGCCTGCAGTTCATGTTCACAGACTCACCTGACCCAGCAGTGAAGGAAGAGCCCCCAAATGCATCTGCCTGGGCTGCAGATGAAGCCGGCTGGAAACCTGGCATCAAGTTCTCTGTGGAACTGCCCACCTTTTCTGGAGCTTTCCCTGAAACGGCAGACACAGGGTTAGGGGGAAAGCTGCACTCTGAAAGCAGGCTGCTGATCTCTCTTGGTTAGGATGGGACTTAAGCCCCTTCCTGCCAAGCCCAGCCTGCAGATGAAGCTGAGTTCAAACTGCAGCCTCTACACACAGCTGAGCAGGGCCACTGTCCAAGCAGTTGGAGCCTCTGCCATTGAGGCACCACTGAACTGAAACTGCTGAGGGAAACTGGAAGGATTTAGCTCAGAGGGCTGTGATAACACAGAGCACCTGACTGGAAGCACCAGCATTCCAGGCCACGCTCCCTCTCCAGAGCAGGTAGGTGTTCCACCATCCCCGGGGACCTACCATCGCCCAGCTTTGCAAAGTCCTTGTTCAGCAGCTCCTCAGCTGTGAGCTTGGAGAAGTTATCATCATCAAAGGGGTTCCACGTGGACACGTCGGGCGGGTTGTAGACGTTCTGCTGAGAGGTCCTTGGGGAGCCCGAGGGCGTGGTGGAAGCAGATCTGCGTGTGATCATCCCAACCAAACAAGTCATTAATAACCCATCTGAAACCCTCTGGCCAGCACGATCAGCTGGTCCAAGCTACCTCATGGTCATTACTTCCTAACTGAAACACTCAGCACAAGCTGCTGCACCTGCACGCCCACAAATGCAGGAGCAGTTGAGCCTCGGCTGCTCCTCAGCTGGCTGAGCATCCTGGGCTCAGGGCTCCAAACAAGCACCTCACTGGGAACACTGCCTGCAGTGCCCAGGTGAAGGCCTCTTGCCCACAAAAGTGAGCTGGCAAGTACTCCTGGGGAATCACAGAACCACTGAGGTCGGAAAAGACCTCCAAGATCCTCAAGTCCAATCTTCAGGAAGTGCCGATGCCAAGCAGCAAATGTGAAGAGTGCCCCAGGGCTACTGCAATGACACTGGTTTCTGTGGCCCACAGCAAGGCCCTGGTCTTTTGGGGAGCACAGAACCACCCAGGAGAACTTCTGGGCAAGTCTTTCACCAAGGCTTTCTACCAAGCCCTGTTTGCTTGGGAAGGCAACGACTCGTTTACCCTTCAGCCTTTCACAGCCACCTCCACCTCAGAGCTCCGAGGAGGAACGAGAACCTCCCTGTGCCCTCCCCACCACACCACCACCACCACCTACTTGGACTTGTTGAGACTGGCCTCTGCAGCTGCAGCCTGCAGGAGCTGGGTGGACTTGCTGGTCGGGACCCCGAACACGGCGCTGTGGGTGACGTCGCTGAGGATGCGCCGGTGCCCCGCACGCTGCGCCTTGGGCGAGGACGGCGGCGTGAGGGAGCCCAACTTCTGCCCCTGGGCTGCTGCAGGAGGGGTGGTTTGAGCCTTCTGCTGCTGCTGCTGCTGCTGCCTCAGCTGTGCCTGAGCCTGGGGGGAGAGCAGAGCAGGATGTGTCAGGAAGAGTGTGGCCAGCAGGACCAGGGAGGTGACTGCCCGCTGGTGAGGCCACAGCTCGAGTGTGTGTCCAGCCCTGGCCCCTCAGCTCAGGAGGGACATTGAGGGGCTGGAGCAGGTCCAGAGAAGGGCAGCGAGGCTGCTGAAGGGGCTGGAGCACAGATGCCGTGAGGAGAGGCTGAGGGAGCTGGGCGCGTTTGGCCTGGAGCAGAGGAGGCTCAGGGCGGACCTCATCACTCCCCACAACCCCCTGACAGGAGGGGGCACCAGGAAGGGTCAGGCTCTTCTGCCAGGACAAGAGGGCACAGGGCTTAAGCTCTGCCAGGGGAGGGCTGGGTTGGGTATCAGGAAGAAACTCTTTACAGAGAGTGACCAGGCACTGGACTGGGCTGCCCAGGGAGGTGGTGGGGTCTCCATCCCTGGGGGTGTTTAAGGTGAGACTGGAGGTGGCATCAGTGCCATGGTCTGGTAATCACAGCAGGGTGGGATCAAGGGTTGGACCTGATGATCTCAGAGGTCTCTTCCAACCCAGCTGATTCTATGATTCCATGATTCTATGATTCCATGATTCTGTGATTCCATGATTCTGTGATTCCATGATGTGCCTCCTGGTGAGCAGCAGCCACGGAGAGAAAACAGCAACACACTGGAGGACCCGACCCTCGAGTCGTGGATTGGGGGGAAAAGCACAGACAGAGGAATGGTGGTGGGGTGGATCTGCTGCTCCGCAGAGCTTCAGGCTCACAACAATCACACGAGCAGAGACTTTCTGCCCTTGCTGTGGTGCAGCTCTGGAGGCAGAGCACCTGTTAAAGGCACAGGGGCAGAGATGCAGAGCAGAGGTCAAACAAGAGATCAGACCACAGTCACAGGAGCCTTGTCATGGGGGCAAAGAGAGGGGCAGTGCTGCCTCCAGCAGGTGACAGGGCTGGGGTCAAATCCCTAAGGAGGGGGAAGACTTGTGCAGAAATCTTGTGCAAAAAACTTTCTCTTTAGGGGAAAAAAAAAGAAAACAAAGACCACAGGAGCAACATTTGTCATTAAAACCTGGAGGACGTTTAGGTGTGAGCCAAGACAGCCCAGCTACAAACCCCTTGGAAACTGAAAGGGGTTTCCTCACCCTGACCTTGTTTTTCCATTCCTCAGTCTTGTGTTAAACTCACAAACCCATAAATACTTGAACTATGGTTTTGTAGTGACAAACAACAGCATCGCTGCTGGTTGTGAGGTTTTTCACAGCCTGTCTGTCAGTGAGGTTGGATTTAAAGCAGGCAAACCGGAATGCAAGGAGCAGCAAGCTGTGCATGTCACCTCCCCTGCCTGGCTCCCCCTTCTCAGGACATTCCCAGACTTGGAAAGACCTGAGAGGGCAACAGGAGAGAGTTCCACCCCCAGGGTGCTGCTGAACCCCAGTGGGACCAGGCAAACAACGCTGAGCTGTCCTGCTTTTCCTCTGCCATTCCAGGCAGACCCATTCCCTGCCCTGCCTCTCCTGGTCACCCACCTCCCATCCTGCTGTGGAGGTCACTGCAGAGCAGGACATTAGGTGCTGGGAGAGAAAAGGGCAGCACCAAAATCACCAGAGAAACGAAGGCAGAGCTTATTAAGCTGAAACCACCCAACGTGAAAGGGTTTTGACAGGTCCTGGCTGGGGCTCTCCTGCTCAGACTCTGCCCTGCACACACCAGGCCTCACTGTCACTTTTGACATGAGCCAGCCACCGGTTTTCCCTCCTCACTGAAGCAGTGGAAGTGTCCAGATGTGTCCATTCTGATCAGCCTACCAGGGGAATAAGGCTAATTTTCAAGCCAGCTGATTTAATAACATTAAGGCTAGTTTTGTGCTAGTGAATCACAGCACAGCTCTTGATTCAATGCTCCATTTCAGGCATTTTCCCTCTAAAAGGAACAGGGTAATGATGGGCCTCACTCAAAACCTGTCTGCACACACTGAGACTCTCCCAGCAGCTCCAATAAACTGGCCTGCCCCAGGCCATCCACCAGCACAGGAGCAAGAGCACGACAGCTCCAAGACCGTCCCCCACCCAAGCTTAGGGCTGAAAACACAACAGCACAGGGGGGGAATAAGGCAGAGCCCTGAGGCACACGAGGGAGCAAAGCAAAAGCTCTGCTCAGGTCAGGGCTGCTGGGGTTCATTAGTCCAGTGAATTCCTGGCGTCCCTTCAAAGGAACCGCAGTGGAGAGGTGAATGAACTGGTACCCCAGGAACCAGCAGGCCCAGAGTGAGCCTCAGCTTGGGCTCCGAGAGCGTGTACCTCAAACAACAGAATCGTGCAAGGGTTTGGCTTGGAAAGGACCTCAGAGATCATCCTGTTCCAACCCCCTGCCAGGGCAGGGACGCCACTCACTAGACCAGGCTGCTCCAAGCCCTGTCCGAGCTGACCAATTCCAGGGATAAGGAGCTGAAGTGGGTTTTCATCAGACACTGCTTGCTTTGCACACCTGCAGCCTGGCACAGCACCACAACAGGCTGCTGCCCCTGCCTGCTGGCCGTGCTTTCCTCCCAACACACCCCCAGAGTCGGGGACACTCCTCTGAGCCCCCAAACGCAGGGAAGAGTGGATGGGATTGCACAGGACTGGAAGCACAAGGCCCAGGTTCCTCCCACAAGCACTGCAGAGCACTTTGGCTCCAGGCTCCTGACCCTCCTGTGGGATGGTTCCTCCTGCACAAGGCCATACATTCCATCAAGTAAAGAGCATTTATTTTGGATGCACTTTCAGATGATTAGTACAGTGGATGATTGATCGATTTATTTTTAGATACAGTGCTTTCAAAAGCCTCCTTCCCACAGCATTCATTAAAAAGTTATCCCAATGCTGGAAAAAAACAGGAAGCTGTTTTGTACCTTCCCCTGAACATCAGGCAGAAGTTTTCCAAACGAGGAGCTACATAAAGTACTCCTGGTGCCCATCCTGTGTTAACTAATTTTTAAGGAAGTTTCTCACATGCCTTCTATGGCAACGTGACAGGGGAGGGATGCAGAGAAGCTGCTGCTTGGATCTTCTCCTCTGCCTTCTCCTCATCAGCATCACTCTGGGCCCAGACACAACTCCAGAGTCCAGCACCCCTCTGGAAAGGGAAATCCAAGCAGCTGCAGCCTCGGAGGCAGCAAGGGCAGTGCTGACACGTGTGACTCAGCAAGGGCACGCCAGGGGCCAGCAGGCCCCAGAATTGTGGGATCACTTGGGCTGGAAAAGCCCTCCAAGGTCATCAAATCCAACTGTTTGCCACCACTAACCCTTGTCCCCAAGTGCCACATCCACAGGGCTGTTAAATCCCTCCAGGGTTGGGCATCCCACGTCTGCCCTGGGCAGCTGTGCCAGGGCTGGACAGCCCTTCAGGTGAAGAAATGATGTGGATCCACATCCAGCACACAGGCCCTAGCAGAGGAGCACCTGCCAGTGCCCCAGATCCCACCGACTGCCCCATCCCTTCCCCCAGGGCTCTCCCACCTGCTCCCAGTGCCCCATTCCTTCCCCAGGGCTCTCCTACCTCCTCCTAGTGCCCCAAATCCCAGTGACTGCCCCATCCCTTCCCCCCAGGGCTCTCCTGACTCCCTCCCAGTGCCCCAAATCCCACTGACTGCCCCATCCCTTCTCCCAGGGCTCTCCTGACTCCCTCCCAGTGCCCCATCCCTTCCCCAGGGCTCTCCCCACCTGCTCCTGCGGCTGTGCCTGCTGGGCCGTGCTGGGCTGGGCCTGGGGCTGGGGCTGTGCTGGGGTTTGCTGTTTCTGCTGAGCTGCTGCCACTGTCTTCTGCTGCATGGCTGCCTGCTGGGCCANCTTGGGCTGGAAAAGCCCTCCAAGGTCATCAAATCCAACTGTTTGCCACCACTAACCCTTGTCCCCAAGTGCCACATCCACAGGGCTGTTAAATCCCTCCAGGGTTGGGCATCCCACGTCTGCCCTGGGCAGCTGTGCCAGGGCTGGACAGCCCTTCAGGTGAAGAAATGATGTGGATCCACATCCAGCACACAGGCCCTAGCAGAGGAGCACCTGCCAGTGCCCCAGATCCCACCGACTGCCCCATCCCTTCCCCCAGGGCTCTCCCACCTGCTCCCAGTGCCCCATTCCTTCCCCAGGGCTCTCCTACCTCCTCCTAGTGCCCCAAATCCCAGTGANCAGTGCCCCAAATCCCACTGACTGCCCCATCCCTTCTCCCAGGGCTCTCCTGACTCCCTCCCAGTGCCCCATCCCTT
The DNA here is from genome assembly GCA_013396755.1 of Sclerurus mexicanus. NCBI lineage: Eukaryota > Metazoa > Chordata > Aves > Passeriformes > Furnariidae > Sclerurus > Sclerurus mexicanus. The sequence continues at coordinate 114,094 of VWZF01001781.1, read as the reverse complement.
CCCCAGGGCTCTCCCCACCTGCTCCTGCGGCTGTGCCTGCTGGGCCGTGCTGGGCTGGGCCTGGGGCTGGGGCTGTGCTGGGGTTTGCTGTTTCTGCTGAGCTGCTGCCACTGTCTTCTGCTGCATGGCTGCCTGCTGGGCCATCAGCTGCTGCTGCTGCTGCTGCTGGTAGTAGTTCTGCATGAGCTGCTGCTGCTGCGGTGCAGGCGCTCCTTGCTGCATCACTGGGAACTGGGAAACAACGGGCTGTTGAGGAGCTCCACGTGTGCCTGGGAACTGGGAATCACCCCCGGGGCTCGGGGCCAGCACAGCAGTGGCTGCAGCCACTGCAGGTGGCCAGGGGACCAGGGGCACAGGGGTGGTGGGACAGGGCCTTCTGGTGCAGCGCTGGGTGCTGTCCGTGTCCCGGGCTCCCAAACCCCCTCCCCTGGTTTTATCCACTCTAAACCTNCCATCCCTTCCCCCAGGGCTCTCCCACCTGCTCCCAGTGCCCCATTCCTTCCCCAGGGCTCTCCTACCTCCTCCTAGTGCCCCAAATCCCAGTGACTGCCCCATCCCTTCCCCCCAGGGCTCTCCTGACTCACTCCCAGTGCCCCAAATCCCACTGACTGCCCCATCCCTTCCCCCAGGGCTCTCCCACCTGNAACACTCCCAGGGATCCAGGGGCAGCCACAGCTGCTCTGGGCACCCTGTGCCAGGGCCTGCCCACTCCCCCAGCCTTCCCAACATCCAATCTAATCCTGCCCCCAGGGCCTGCCCACCCCCCAGCCTTCCCAACATCCAATCTAATCCTGCCCCCTGTTAGTTTAAAACCATTGCCCCCTGTTCTGTCACACTCTGCCCATATGAGAAGTCCCTCCCCTTCCCTTCTGTAAGCCCCTTTAGGCACTGGAAGGAGCTCTCAGGTCTCCCCAGAGGCTTCTCTTCTCCAGGTGAACCCCCCCAGCTCTCCCTCCTGGCTCCAGCCTTCAGATCATCTCCAAGGCCTCCTCTGCACCTGCTCTAACAGGTCCACATCCTTTCTCCAGGACAGGAAGATTTACTTCCTTTGCTTCCACTCTTAACCACCCTTTAGCAGAGAGCTGTGCTGCTATAAACACCTCAGATAAATCTCTGTGCACCACATCATGTGCTCACAGACCTCCTGAGCACCAGGCTGCCAAAAACCAGGCCCAAATCTTACCCTTGAAAAGGCACCCCAGGCACAAAAAACTGACATTGACCTCAGGACCCTGAAACTTGGAGCTGTAACATCTCAACCAGCTGATTCTGTGTTTGTACATGACACAACTATCCCAAGGCCTTCATAAATGACAGCTAACAGTGCCAGTCTTGGGTGGCACAGGATCGTCAAGGCTGGAGGAGACATTCAAATGGAGCCCAACCATCAACACAGCAGCACCACTGCCACCCCTAAAGCACATCTCCCACTGCCACATCCAGATGCTTCCTGAACACTTCCAGAGACAGTGACTCCACCACCTCTCTGGGAAACTCATTCCAAGGCCTGACCACCCTTTCAGTGAAAAGTTTTATTCCCATATCTAATCTGAACCTCCCCTGGCCCAACTGGAGGCCGTTTCCTCTCATCCCTTCCCCTGAGACACAGCAGAAGGGACCAACCCCCACCTCACTACAACCCTTTCTCAGGCACTTGTAAAGAGAACTTGCTACAGAACTGAGACACACCGGAAAATGCCCAAACCCTGTGGCTATTCCCCAAAAACCCAGGAATTCTGTCCCAGACACGAGGACTGAGCCCTGCAGACACCGCCGTGCTCACCCACCTGCTGCGCCTGCATCATCTGCTGCTGCTGGTAGTAGGCAACTTGTTGTTGTTGCTGCTGCTGCTGCTGCTGCAGGAGCTGCTGCTTCAGGAAAAGCTGCTGCTGATGCTGAGGGGTGGCCTGGGGCTGCGTGGAGGGCACCTGGGGCTGTGCCTGCGGGGCCGGCGCCGCCTTGGCCTGGGGCTGGGCCGGGGGCTGCTGGGGGGCTGCTTTGGGCTGCGGGGTGCTGGCAGGGAGCGAAGGCTGGGCACTGCCCAGGGCAGCGGGACCTGCGGGTGGGAGAGGAAAAAACCCAAAAGGAAGTCAGATGAAGCTGCAGCACAGCCCTGGGGCGCACAGAGCCTGCAGCAACTCACCTTGGGGCTGAAGGGCTGCCTGGGCCGTGGGTCTCTTCCTGGGAGTCAGGGCTGGCTGGATGGGCAGAATGCCAGGGTTGGGCTGGGTCTGCCCTGCTTTAGGTCTCTGCCGGGGGGCTATGGAGGTTTCTGTTGTAGGGATGGGATCCGTGAGCCTGTTGGGGTGAGGAGGGACAGGAAAAGCACTGAGAGCACACAGCAGGGTTAAACACTCAGCCCAGCCCGGCCGAGCGTGACCAGAGAAGGTGCAACACCCCACACACAGTAAAACCCCATGGAGGCATTGACAGCAATTCATCCTACACTGTCGTTCTGACTTCTCTGCCAATTGTGGCATCTTCTCCTGCTGGACAGCTGGTTCTTGTCAAACCCACTCAACTCATTCAGATATTTGATACAGCACATTGTTTAAATCCACTCAGAGCTCTGAACGAGCAGGTGAAGGACACAAATTAGCTCGGGAGCAGCTGGTACCTTTGGGCAGGGTTGTCTAAACTTCCGTCTTGAGATGTACCTTAGCTTTGGTGCATCTACCTCTAAACCAGGTCACTGGACTCTTCTGCTCAGTGTTTACTGAGCTCCAAAAAAAGCACAGAGAGGAGCAGCCACAGCCCCTGCCCTTCTGTGGGTACAGTGCCTTGTTAGACATGAAATTGTTCCTCATGACTAATGTGAGAGCAACTGCAACCCCACTGTGAACACAAACACTCCTGGGACTGACAGGAGAGAGAGCCCACTCCAGAGTCTGGAGAAAACAGCTGCCCTGGGAGTGCCCACAGCTGCCCTGAGAGTGCCCACAGCTGCCCTGGGAGTGCCCACAGCTGCCCTGGGAGTGCCCACAGCTGCACTGCAACAAGGTCCAGGCTTTGGCCAAGGGAATTTACAAGTCTCAGTCACAGAGCCACAAGCAGAGAAGGCAGGAGAGGATAAAACCCACAGAGCTCAGTGGCTTCCCCACTAACTGGGCTCTTGAGGTGCAGGGAACTGGCCTTTTGTGTTTCCTCCCACAGAAATGACAGGACTCTTGCAGGAATCCCAGGCATTTCGGGCAGTGACTCCTGGGTCAGGTTATGCTCTGCCAAGGGTCACACTCAGCAGCAGCCCCTGAGGAGTGTCCCAGTAGAGCTGTGCTCTCTGGGCCAGCCTCTGTCCTGGCTCTGCTCTCAGGCATTCCCAGGCCCCTGGATACCCATACAAGCGCAGCAGTGCCTGAGCATCGCCCAAATTCCACCCCCTGCACACCAACCTCCCCCAGGAGCTGCACCTGACCAAGGAGCCAGGGGGTTATTCCTGGTCTCAGGGCTCCAAGGAAGCATCTAAATACCCTCTGCTGCTCAACAGCAGAGACACAAGAGGCAATAAATAAGAGAGCAGAGCAGGAAGCAGGGGGGTTACCTGGCCTTTGGTTGACTCTTCTTTGCAGCAGCTTCGCTCGCCTTAACCGGGTCTGGCAGTTTCGCAGGGATTGGAGAGTTCTGCAGATCCCAAAAACACCCAGTTTGGTATTTCAAGGGCAGAAAACAGTCAGAAATCATTTGCAAAAGAATCACAATAAAACAGGGAGACTGGGGGATCCCAAAGGCAGTATTTCCTCATGCTGGACACAGGACAAACTCCTCAAAGTTGATGTTATGGGAAGACAGGGGAAACAATTCAGCTTTTTGACCATTTACTACACATATAACACAACCACAAAGCTCCACAGCACAACCAGGGGGCAATAGGAACAATATTTATTAATAAAGCTACAAAAACACAGGCATAATAGTACCATCTCTTATTCATAAAGACCATAAATAACCACCTAAACGTGAGGGGAAAAAATAGGTGTCTATTTACCTGGAAACAACAAAATAAAACACCTGTCAGAGGTGGCCACACCACCATGAGAAAATAATTGTCAACTCTGCTTTTCAGTTCAGGCTCTAAGACACATTAAGGGCTAATGAAATTTAAATACAAGTCCCAGCCAGCCAACAGATCCAAAACTGCTGTGTTTAAACCCAAGTGCAGCCCAAATTACACACGCTGTGATGAGTGTGCCTGGAAATCCAATTGGTTTCCCAAGCATGGCCTCATTTTTCATGTTCACATGCACAAAGATCTCTTGGTTGGCCTCACACTTGGTGACTGGGTTGGGAGGTAATCAGGGACAAAGAGGGATAAGTAACATATAAAAACCCTGATTCCTGCCCTCATCCCCCCAAAAATCTAAACCAAACAGCAGAGATAGTTACAAAAAGAAATTACCCTGCTAACTAAAGAACTGGAGAACAACCTAGAGAACACAGCAAGACGGTCAACACTCAGCAGCTGCCCCCCAGAGCCCTCCCTCAGCCCACCCCTCTGCTGCTCACCTGCACATTCTGGACTGGGCACTCCTTCTTGGCCAGTTTGAATGCAAAGTAGGAGACCTGATAAATGTCAGGCCTCTTATCAGGGTCTGGCTCCAGCATGTACCCTGGGAGAGACAGAGAGCCTGGGCTCAGAGCACAGCAGCCAGAGGCAGGGGAGCAGCTGTGGCAGCTGCTCACACTGCACACAAGGAAGGAATTTCTTGTGATCAGGGTGGGCAGGCCCTGGCACAGGGTGCCCAGAGCAGCTGTGGCTGCCCCATCCAAGGCCAGGCTGGAGTACCCTGGGAAAGTGGAAGGTGTCCCTGCCCATGGCAGGGGGCGGCACTGGATGGTTTTTAAGGTCCCTTCCAACCCAAACTATTCCATGATGGTACATTTGGTGCTAACAGGGTGCTCTGCCTCCTTCCAAGTGCCTGGCTGAGCTCACCGTGGGCTCAGCTGCGAATGGGGCAGGACAGACAGTCAGGATGGACCAGGAGAGATTTTCCAGCACAGCTATGACCAATCTACAGCTCCAGGGCAAGAAGGGGAAACGCTGCCTGGTCAGGGAATAGCACTGGGTTTGATGTTGCACTTCCAAGTGGAGCCACAGGAAAAAAAGAGCTTGATCCAGCCCCGGTGTGTCAGTGGGGCAGGAGACAAGGCAGGCGCAGCCACCACTGCACAGGTACCCCCCAGGAGCAAAGCAAACACCAGGCTGCCCTGCAAACACACCCAACTCTGTGAGAGTCAAGACTGTGGCTAGGAAGAGAAAAAAAATCAAATGCTGTGCTGCAAACAAGAGAGCTGCCCCAGCTTTGCCAAGACTAGTGCATTGTACACCTAATTACACATTCACTCTAGTCAGTGGGTTATTTATAAATCATTTCAGTTCTCTTTCCCAGTTCACAGAAGACGAATTCTTATCACTAGCCTAAGTCACTGTGGTTCTTTTCAGTTCCTTATCCAAACAGATTTATTACTGGAGAAATACGTTTCTGCATAAATAGGCTGATTGTGCAAGTTCCTGCAGGGCTCAAACCGAACGGTTGTCTGTGTTCCTGCCCTTCCAGAGGCTCTTCCAGAGGCCCCTCCAGCCTGGCCACACAGAAATACCTTTGTCACCGCTGTCTCTCTAACTGAGGTCTCCTAAGCCACTAAAAAACCACTTTAATGAACCCGTGGGCAAGCAAGCCTCCTGTCCAAGGCGAGGCAGGGTGGCTGTGCTGCAGGAGCAGGGGATGCAGGCAGAGCCCAGCCCTGCTGGGGGCTCGTGGGCTCTCCCTGGGCGCACACACTCACGGATCAGGCAGTGCATGTCCTGCGAGTGCCGCGAGTTATCCGGGATGGTGAAGTTGCCGTCGCAAATCGCCACCTGGCTCTCCCCGAAGGGCAGTGTGAAGTAACACAGCTTGTACAGCAAACAGCCCAGGGCCTGCAGGGAGACAGCAGGGCGAGGGGTCAGCAGGCTGAGCAGGGCAGGGAACAGCACAGCTCCAAGAGAACAGGGAGAGGGCTCCACAGTGGATATCCGGGTCCTGGGATGGACCTGACACACGTTCCAGAGCACCCCCTCCTCAGTGAGACACTGATCTGGGGGTTGGGCATCATCACAGCCCCCACCCCAGCTCTGCAGAGGGCGACCCTTCGTAGCATTAAACGGGCAGAGCCTCCTCCTGCCACACGCTGGGAGGAAAAAGCAAAGTGACAGCACAAATAAATGGCAAGTGTCATCGTTAATACGTTTATTCTGACAAAGAGAAACCCAGACTGCTTCCAAGCTTGGGTTCAAACAACCTTTCAACTGCTAGAAATAAATGCCAGGGAAATACAGCTCACTCTGCAGCCTGCCAGGTCCTGCCAGCCTTCCCTCTGCTGCTGTGCTGCTTTTGGCAGCAAGAACTGCCACCTATTGCACAAGAAAACACAATTTCTGCACAAAGGGCTAATTACGAAACACTCCCACCACCTCAGAGGGGAGAGCAGGAAACATTTCCTAATCCTGAGCAACTCATCAGCAGCTCATCTCTTTTGTCACGGGGTTTCACAATTAAGCTGCTCTCTGGGCTGCAGTGACCTCTGGGAGACGGGAGGGAAGGGAGGTTTCCAGCAGGACAAGCAGTGGGCCAGGGTTAGAGCCAGCTGGAAGCTGAGGCCCCTCTGTGCCCACCAGTACCCACCGGTCTGGCAGTGCTCCGAGGCTCACAGGAACAGAATTCCTGCCACGCCAGGAAGAGCAGAGCCTTTGGATCTCCACCCTTCCACGTTACCACAGGGTAGAGTGCAAACGCTGGCCCTGCTCTGCCCACTCTGGCCCTGCTCTGGCTCCCCCAGCTGGGAGCTGCCCTCTGTGTTCCCTCCTAGCTCAGGGCTCCAGAAACCACGCCAACACGCTCCCAATTAGCATTTTAAACACTTTTAAAGTCATTTGCTGAACTGCCCCTACGCAGACTGTTTCTTCCACCCAAAGGGAAACCTTCCACCCCGGGTCAGGTTAGCCAGGAGTGGATTCCACCACAGCTGGGTTTTGCTCTCACCACGAAGAGCATGGCAGGATTGCCCTGACCACCAGGAACAGCAGGGCAGGAGTTTGGCCTTTGGCCAGTTTGACAACTCAGCCCTGTGTTACGCAGGACCAGGTCCATTTTCTTATGTTTCTACTCAGCTCTGACCACTTACCTTTGCCTACAACCCAACCCAGGCACAGGAAACTACAGTACTCTGAATTCTCTGCTTTAACTCTTCACATACGATATCAGCTTTGCCCTGTTCAGCCCTGGGGTTTCATACACCTCTAAACTCAAACCACGTGAGAGGAGCACACAGGTCTCACCCACCAAACCCCCCCTGCTCAGCAGGAACTCATCAGAGGAATTCTTCACTCAGAAGCTGTGCAGGCCCTGCAGGAAAGCAGGTTAGCCCAGTTTCCCTGGCAGTGAAAGCAGCTGCAGCCTGGCTGGAGGGTGTCCAGTGGTTCTGATACATACCCATATGTCTGCTTTGGTAGTGATGAGTTTGCCACTGTACAGGTTGACCATCTCTGGTGCTCTGTAGGATAACGTCGTGTACCTGCAGGGAAAGATCCACCAGGGAGCTCAGAAGGGGCATCACAGGCATTTTCACTGTGTCACATTTCCAAACAGAACAAAATTCTCTCTCTTCCTGTTTGTTTTAGGGAAAAAGATACTATTGAAAAAATCCTTAACAGCATCATACCTCCAACACTACCTCTACCAATAAAATGCCCCTGCAAACTGCCCTGGGAAGCCACAACAGCGACCACAACCCCTTCTGAAACAGGGAATTCACTCACAAAACTCTGCAGTCATTTTAAGAACTAGAACAGAAATACTGAAGGATCCAAAGCATTAAGAAGGTCAGTAATGAACTGTCCTCTGCAATGTCCTCACTGCAGGGCTGTGGCCAACTATTACAGAGGCTGTAACTGGATATGTGGCTCCTAAAAAGCAGATTTCCACAGCAGGACTCGTGCTCAGAGCCACTCTAAGCAAGGGAAGGATCACTGTGTACCTCAAACCAGAGCTAGAATCTGCCTCATCTCAGCAGATCCCAACAAATAATAAAGCTGGAAACTGCACCAGAGTTTGAGACTCTTCTGATGGGAGAGATTTCCTCTCAGGTCTGTCATTTCTGCTGTGGCACTTGGCCTGCTGCTCACCCTGATCACAGGAAAGCATCACTCAAGGCAAAGCAGGTTTAAAGGCACAAACAGGGCATTCCAAAGGGACTGCAGCACTGGGTTAGGAGGGCTCTGAAAACTCCAGACAAGTAAGTCCAGGAAATCCAGGCAGGTGTAGCTGCATCCTAAAAGAGGAGGCACCTGCACACATCTCTGAGGAGCCAGGATGTTGCTTTAACAGAAGTGGCACGTTTGCAGCAGAGATGTTAAAACTAAAGCCAGACCCAGGACCTGGAACCTGCTCCATCCCTGACCCAGGTCCTGCTGAACTGCAAGTGAAGCTCCCTTTGCAGAAGCCCCAAGGTGCCCTGGGTGCTGCCAAGACAGCTGGTGGAGGAAGGGGCAGGAGGAGGAGGAGAAGGAGCTGGAACAAACACCCCCAGGAGCTGACACTTCCCATGCAGAGCCGAGATCAGGCCGTGCACTCCCCGAGTCTCTGCACGGAGCGGCTCGGGAAGGACAGGGATTGTGTCATCCCCTGCCTGGCAGTGCAAAGACACCAGGAGAGATGAAGGACAGACTGACTGACCCCACACAGAACAGAACAGGTCCCTGCCTGCCAAGGTGGGGCACTCCACACTCAGTCTTTCAGCTCCAAAGCAATTACATCAAACTCCATTTGTTGGTTCACCTTCCCCCGGGCACTCACTCACCTGCAGCACACACTGCCAGGCAGCAGCAGCCAATGTGCTGCCACAGGCCTGAGCAAAGCTAATCCCAGCACAAGACAAAATTACCCTTCAAATCCCAACCAGGCCTGGGCTGAAAAGGCAAAGCACGCTTACTTTTTGATCTCTTCCTCGACCGCATTCACGCCCTCGGTCTGGGGGTTCTGGAATTTGTTGGTGGCGCTCCCGAAGTCGCACAGGACGTAGTGGCCACGGTCGTGCAGCAGGATGTTTTCAACCTGAGAGCATCACAGACAGACAGTCACTCAGACAGAAAAAAACTCAGGGTTTTTTCCACAAGAGCCGAGGTTTTTAGTGCCTGAAGACACATCAGACACATGTGACATGAGAGCGTAACACGACAGCAAAGGGAGCAGGCGTGGAGCCTCTGTCACATCTCCTGACAGGGAAGCCAAGGGATGGCAGCACAGCTGTAACACTGCCTGCCTTCCATCCTGCCACTCCTCCCTTCTCCTCCTGCGAGCACATGTCTCTGCCTCTGCCACGACCACTCTGTGCTTCAGGACCAGAACTGTGCCTGGGCATCTGAGCTGCTGTGCCCCTTGCTCTGGCATCTGGACTGGGGGCAGCGAACCCAAGCCGTCCCCAGCTCTGCCTAGGGCTGGAACTCCTCACTGTGTGGGGGGCAAACAGGTGACAGCACATTTCTCCACTTTATGAAGTTCCAACACATCCCCAGGTGTTTGCCTGCACTTCACCAGTCCCTGAGGGTCTCCTTCCAAACAAACCTCACGTGTTGGGTGACCCACAGTCCCCAAAGAAGGGTTGCAGCAGCCAAGGCTCCTCCAGGCTGCTCAGATGATCCCTTTCCTTCAATTATGGTGCCTTGAACCAGGCAACTGAAACAATTACTGAAACAAACACCTGGGACAGCTGAAAAAAACAAACAGAAATCAGCAGAAACGCTGCCTTCCCCTCAATACTCACACTCAGTCACACACTAACAAAAATCCATCAAATTGCCTAAACATTTCAGGACCGACTTAAAACGTGCACAGCCCTGGGTTCAGATCTTTGCTTTGGCAGAGCATCCCTGTGTTCCCACTCCTCATCTGTACAGAGGCACTAACAGCATGTTCTCTCGAGGGAACACAGCCTTTCTCATGTCTTTATCTTCAATCAGTGTCAAACCCTCGGATAAAACAGCGAGATAAAACACACTGCTCACAGTTCAGCAAAAATCACCACAGAAGCCTTTGCTAACAAAACCCTTTGGAAGCAGAGCCCCCCCCCAGGATGATCCTCACCAGAAGGGAAGGAAAAGGAGGAGTCAGCATTTGAAGCATCAGAAAACGCAGCCAAATGAGAGCAGCTGAGGGGGACAAGGCTGGCTTGGAACCAAGGGTTACACCCCCCTTCCCCTCTGCCATCCATCTGCTCTGAACAAAGCACTGCACACAGATGTTCTCCCCCTCTGCCGTTCCTTCTTCCCTGCAAATACTCCTGCAACATTTCCAGGAGTCCTCCCCCTTTATCTGGCTGAGAAGTGATGTTCCACCAAAACATCCTGCAAGGAAACGTCAGCGCTGGGCTGTCCAGCAACCAGGTTTGGGCAGTGACTGCCAGGAGGAGGAGAAGAGAAACACAAAGTCCCTGAATCCCTGCTGCCAACTGCCAGGCCAGAGAGAGGAGTCTTTGAGGACAGTGTGGGGGTGTCTTCTGGTCAAACAACCTGAAGGCTGCACTTCAGCTTCCAGCACTGAAAACTCAGGCTGCTATCTTTGATACAAATTCAGATTTAGACCTCAAACAAACACCTTTAAGGGGAACTGGGAATTGTCTTAAGTTTTGTTGGTTATAGAGTGTGGCTTCAGTCTGTCCAGAATCAGTATTTCTTTACTAAAACAGGACTAAAGGATAAAAACCCCTGCACAGACATGCTGGGGAGGGATAAGGACTGGGGCTTTAACTGTGAATTCAACACCCATTACCCTCTCCTGAGGCTTTGAGGCTCAGGTGCTGATTTGGGAGGGATGCATGACCAGGGCACACTTCCTGACCTGCTTTCCAGCACCTTCAGGTCTCTTCAGAGATGTTTCAGCTTCCCTTTCTCCCCTGGCACCACTCACTGCTTCCCTCTGAAGGCTCTTCATAGCACAGAGTGGCACACGTGGCACCTCGGAGCACTGATTTTGGCACAGCCACACTGCCAGCGTGGCCAACACGAGTGGGTTACCTTTAGAGGACTGAACAACTTGATATATAACACTAAACAGATCCAGCCAAACAAACTGCAGGCTTGTTGGTGGCACTGGGACACTGCAAAGGCAGAGGGATGACAGCAGCAGGGTGTGACTGTCTGATCACACCACGGAAGGGCAACGCTGGGAGGGCTCCTGCTAAAATGGTAACAGGAGGCACTAAATCTTTATTCTGAGAGCACAACCCCTTGGTCACTACAGAAAGTAGGGGAAGGGAAGGAGAAAGAGGTTTGGGTCAACGGCATCCTCTGGGGTCAGTGACAGTTTTTGGTGTACCCTGCTGTGTGTCTGCACAAGGAGAAGCATCTGCTCATCTGCCACCCAGCCACCTGCTCCTGGGACCAGGGGGTCAGACCAGCACCACAGGCAGAAACGGGAGGCCTCTCCCTGCAGAAATCCAAGCTGGTGCTTGGAACAGCACGAGCTGTGGGGTGTGGGACCGCAAAGACAAGGCTGAATAGAAAACAAGGCGTGCAAACAACTGCCACCAGGTACTGGGGGTCGTGCAAACCACTCTCATCAGCCCCAGGAGGAGTTTGCCCTCCCTCCACCTCACTAAACCCTGCTCCTCTGGGGGCTGACAGGTTTAGTTACTCACACAGATTCCAACTTAGCAGAGATTTCCCAGCCAGGGAGACACCACAGACTGCAACAAGCTTTGGCCATTTGCTCTGCACTGTTAAACAGCCTAAACTAAAGGTACAAGATTTGTCCTTACGCCAGAAATGAGAACAAAAATCAACTTTTCAGGACTGCCCTGCAGCAGCAGTGGCCCATGAACCCCGAGGGTGAGGAAAACACCTGCAAGAACAGGCAAGGACTGCACTGCCAGCAGGGTGACTCTGCCTCCCGTGGGTCTGAGCTGGGGCACAGGCACAACACGAGGGGCTTCCTCACTTTTGGGGAAAAGCAGCATCAATGTACACCTGCTTTTGTGGCAACCAAAGCTGATGAAAGCAAACAGCACAGCCTGAACTGCACAGCACGCAGCTGACACAGCACCCGAGCTCACCAGGCCGGGAGGGGAAACCTCCACACACTCAGGGATGACACAGGATGCTTTCATGGCCCTCCCTCGCAGTGAGATGCCCCCCTTTGCCCACAGACACACTGGGCAGAGGTGCTGCTGTCCCTTGGCCACTTCCCACCAAGGGGGGACTGTGCCAGCAGGAGGTTGTTCTGCTTCAGGCAAAGCCTGTTGGGTTAATTCAAAATCAGAGCCACGAGCGGCTGAGACTCCTCCAGCTGCGCTCCCTGAAAGGGCTGGGAGTCATTGACAGGGTCCCTTCTGCTGGCACAGCTCTCCAGCACCACAGACACATCAAAGAGCTGCAAGGCAACAAGAGGCCTCCCACCCCCAGGCAGCTGCCTCCAAAATCAACATCTGCCCCCTCTTCAGCAGGGTTATGTTGACCCCAAGAAAACACCCAAGCACGGACGTCCTTCCTGACACCCAGAGCTTGCACAGAACGTCTTTGGCCCTTAATCTCTCTGGGCTTTGCAACTCCCCCTTGACAGTATTAAATTTTAACTCAAAGTCAAAATATCCATAAATCATTAATTCTGCATTAGTACTTAGATCCCCAGAGGTCCCCACAACAGAAATAATACATGATTCAACCAGGAGATGTCTCCAAGCAGAGAAGAGCCAACTCTTACTCTGGGCACGGCTTCCCAAGAGCCAGGCCTTGCAAAACCTGCCCTGATCCAGGCAGTGGGAGCTGGACACCAGACCCCAAGAGCTCATCTCAGCTATAACTCAGGCCAGAAAAGCACACTCAGGTTAACTCACTAATCCAGCACAGCTGTCCCAGATTTATTCCCCGGCCACACAAGGAGTTTGTTCTTTGTTAAAATCCCCAGGGATTCACCAAAAGGTAGGGATTGATGTCAGCTGGGGAGCTTCCTGCTCCTCATCCCCTCATCCCAGTTTTCCTGGTCTACACAAACCCCTGCAAGACGCCCACAGAATTCACCAGCTTTAAACCCAGGCCTCAAATTGGTGAGGGACCACCCGTTTCCCTCTGGAAAAACAGATACAGGAGTTGTTTCTATATCCAAACTGACAGTGGGGTCACAGTCACCTCAAAGATGCCAAACCACACCAGAACCCTGAGGATTCTCCCCCTGCTCTCCCTGGCTCACGTGGCATCCTCGGCCCCTATAAAATCTCTGACTGCTGCAAAGCAAGGACCAGGGGCACAAACAAACATCTGGGAGGGCTCTGAAAGCACAACCTGCCCCACAAAGCACATCTGAATTTCCAATGTGCTCGGCAGCCTCCTTCCTTCTCGGCCGAGTGTTTTATTCCAGCCTTTTATGAGAGCAAAGGGAACATGTCTTTGTTTGCTTGATTACAGGCAGGGGATTTTTCCCAAGCTCTCCCCGCAGGCCCAGCTCCGTTCCCAGCTAAGCACACGCAGTTTTACAACACATTTTCCTGGTCAGAGCTCCAGAGGCCAGTCCCAAAAGCTCCTAACAACCCCTGCCCCGAGGTGGGCTCCAGGTAACAACTTCCCAGCACGCTTTTTGTGAGCGACCTTAAACCATCCAGGGCGTTTCAGGGGGTAGAAAGTCCCCGTGGATAATTCCTCAGGTGCACTCTGTGTGCGAGGCAGAATTATTCACAAACGTTTGTGTTTAAGTAGATCCAGAGATGGCCCACTCTGGCCCTGCTCTACTGAGAGGCCCATTTCTGTTTTTATCTCCCAATAGAGAGGTGCACTGATGCCCACTTCTCCTGGTTACTAACGACACAAGCACAGCACTGGCACTCCAGGGCTGGCGTGGGCAGCAGGCAGACATGGAATATCCTGAGCTGGAAGGGACCCACAAGGATCAGCGAGTCCAACCCTCAGCCCTGCACAGGACCAGCCCCAAAAGTCACCCCCTGTGCCCCAGAGGATCATCCAAACCCTCCTGGAGCTCTGGCAGCCTTGGGGCCGTGCCCACTGCCCTGGGGAGCCTGGGCAGTGCCCACCACCCCCTGGGGGAAGAACCATTCCCTGAGATCCCACCTGACCCTGCCCTGACACAGCTCCAGCCCTTCCCTGGGTGCTGTCCCTGGTCCCACAGAGCAGAGATCAGTGCCTGCCCCTCCTCCTCTCCTCTTCTCCAGCTGAACATCCCAAGTGCCCTCAGCATCCTCACACACTCCCCCTCCAGGCCCTTCCCCATCCTCATGTCCCTCCTTTGGACGCTCTAACTCATCTCTCCAAATAACTTTCCTACACTGCAGTGCCCCAAACTGCCCCCAAGGCTCAAGGCCATTCAAACCCTCCCTGCTGCAGCCCTGGAGCCCAGAGCTCACCTTGAGATCCCTGTGGATGATGGGGGTTTTGCACTGGTGCAGCCTGGCCACGGCCTCGCAGGTGTCGCAGAAGATCTGCAGGACCTCGCTCTCGGTGAAGCCCGTCTGCAGGCGCTGGTTCATGAGGTTCACCACCTGCCCTCCTGGGGACAAACAGGCACACAAGGTGAGGGTTGGCCTGCCCCAATCCCTGCCCCAATCCCCCCAGATATCCCTGGCCTGGTCNCTCCTGGAGCTCTGGCAGCCTTGGGGCCGTGCCCACTGCCCTGGGGAGCCTGGTGAGTGCCCACCACCCTCTGGGGGAAGAACCTTTTGCTGAGATCCCACCTGACCCTGCCCTGACACAGCTCCAGCCCTTCCCTGGGTGCTGTCCCTGGTCCCACAGAGCAGAGATCAGTGCCTGCCCCTCCTCCTCTCCTCTTCTCCAGCTGAACATCCCAAGTGCCCTCAGCATCCTCACACACTCCCCCTCCAGGCCCTTCCCCATCCTCATGTCCCTCCTTTGGACGCTCTAACTCATCTCTCCAAATATCTTTCCTACACTGCAGTGCCCCAAACTGCCCCCAAGGCTCAAGGCCATTCAAACCCTCCCTGCTGCAGCCCTGGAGCCCAGAGCTCACCTTGAGATCCCTGTGGATGATGGGGGTTTTGCACTGGTGCAGCCTGGCCACGGCCTCGCAGGTGTCGCAGAAGATCTGCAGGACCTCGCTCTCGGTGAAGCCCGTCTGCAGGCGCTGGTTCATGAGGTTCACCACCTGCCCTCCTGGGGACAAACAGGCACACAAGGTGAGGGTTGGCCTGCCCCAATCCCTGCCCCAATCCCCCCAGATATCCCTGGCCTGGTCTTGGTCTGCTGCCCAACCCGGGGCTCTGCAGCTCACACACGAGGAGCTCACGAGTTCACATTACACTCACCCCAAACCTTCCCCGGAGGCTTTTGGCAATCTGCTCACTCAGCTTGTTTTGTTCTCCTTTCCTCCCCCAAATCCCAGGGTTTGCATAACCTGGGCAGGGGTTCCAGCTCCCCTGGGCTCCAAGCAAAGCCTCCAGAGCAGCACATCAGCTCCCCCAGCCCACCTTCCCCTGGCTGCGTCAGCACTCGAGTCATTCGGACTGAGCCATGTAATTGCCTTTCTTCCCTTCCAAATAAGAGTTATTTTGCTTGATTAGAGGAAAAAAAGGGTGAATTTGGGGCACCCACAGCCCAAAGAATAGCTTGCCACACGTAAGCAAGAGGAGGGAAGGAGTGAGACACTCACAAAACCCACACACTAAGTGCCTTGGCTGAAGTCGTCGACTGGCAAAGAAATTCAAAATCCATCTGTAACAAGGGAAACTCCACACAAACAAAGCAAGTTTTCACGAATTTGCCTCAACTCTGAGGTTTCACTGCTGTCAAGGCCTTTCCAAAACAATCCAGAGGTGCCTTCCCCTTCAAAACGCCCCATACAGACAGAGAAAAACTCCTTTCTGAGGCTCTGGCCAAGCAGAACTGTGTCATTCCACATCACAAGAGCTGGAAAACTCTCATGGTAGGAAAGAAAAACTCAGTTTAATAAACAGTCCAGCTGCGACCACTTTGCACTCAAAATGAGTTCTGCACACAAAGACACTGATTTGGTTTGGAAAGCATTTGCCACAAAAGGAGAGTAACAAGGGAGAATCAGTGATCACCAGCCACTGCAGCCCCAGCGCTGCAGACACGGGCAGGGCTGTGCTCAGCAGAGCAGCTGCCAAAGACAAGCCATGGGAGAAAGGCCATCCTGCAGCTCTCCCCCTTTCAGGTGGAAGGGACTCCTCGGGAAGATGGGCTTTACTTATCAGCCCACACTTGGCTGCTGCAGCTGGAGGAGGCGCCTCGGAACGGCTCAGGTTTGCAGCTCCCTCCACGGTGGGCTCTGCACGTGGAGCAGGGATTCAGCAGCACTGCCAGGCCTGCTGCTTACACCGGTCCTTGGGATATTTCGGCTTAAACTCAGAACTTAGGGAAGGATTCCTCCAGAAAAATTACACATGAGGGTCTTCCTTTCCCCACCAAACAAAGCCAGTGTGAGCTACTCAAGACTGTTGCACAAAACAGAGCAGCAAAGAGCACATGGCACAACAGAGACCTGCACCGGGTGAGTTTAAAGGCATTTTAACTTCTAGGTGTCCTTGCTGCAATGCACTCAGCTTCACTGAAAAGCCAGACAGGCCCAAAAATACCCATTTCCACCATCCAAACCAGCCACAGGCTTCTGAAATCACCCGGCCAAAACATTATTTTTGCTCAACGCTCTTCCTGCAAGAGGCATTTGAGCCCAGCACACACGTCATGTTCCAAACACCACATCCCAGCCACGAAGATCAAAGCTTTGGGACAGCTGGAAGAGCCTGTCTGGCTACAGGACAGCCAGGGAGAAAGGTCAGAGGTAAGAGGGATGCTTTTTGGCTTCACATTATCCATTCCGTGCTTCTTCCAGAACAATCCTGAATCGGGCTGAAACGGAACAAAGCCTGCAGTGCAACATGAAGTGAAGGAAAATCTCATCCCATGGCCTGGCAGCTTTAGAAGAGCCAATTCTCTTGTGGAGCAGCCCACAGACCACAGCAATATTTATTTTAGGGTTCTCCTTCACAATGGAAAGCACCCAGGACCACCCCGGGCAGGCAGGAGCAAAGGTGGTACCGAGCCCACTGGCAGAGCCAACACAGCCTGACGTGTCACGCCCTTCTCCACCCCTAGTTCTGCTCTGCTTTGTTCAGAACAGTTTCCTGCGAGCCAGCAAAGGCCAGGCCTGGGGACAGCTTGTTCCTTTAGAGGAAGGTGTGGTGCAAGCACTGAGGGACAAACCCCACTCACCCCGACAGAAGTCCATGAGGATCAGCACCTCCCACACGTCCCCGCTGCTCACGGAGTTGATGCTGGAGTCGATGTAGCCCACGATGTTCTTGTGGCCAGACAGGTCCCGCTGCAAGGCAAGGGATTGCAGCCATGAGCCACGAGCCAGGCCCAGTTCTCCCTCAGCTGCACAAGCTCCTGTCACCTGGGGGTCACGGTCACCTCGGCTCTGGCTCTACCTGTTCTCCTTCCAGAAGGGTTTGAGACAACCAGCCAGCCTGGGCAATTAACCTGTTCAGGACTGGGCCAGACTTTGGCACGTTCCAAGCCCCCAGAGCTCCTCCTGTGCACAGGGCAGGTGGTGCTGGTGGCCATGCAGTACACGTTGTGCTGATTTGTCTCATCTCCTTCCACTCCCCTGCTGACAAGAAGTGTCTCAAATCTTCACACGCTCAAAAAAACACCCGCTAAACCAACAAAATAAACTTTAACCTTGCTTTTCAAAGTGCCTCACTTTAAAAAGCTCGACGGGTTAAAGCACAAGTTCTCATATCAATGACTTATCGTGGAATCACAGACTGCTTTGGGTTGGAAGGGACCTTAGAGATCACCCAGTCCCACCCCCTGCCATGGGGACAGCACGCTAAACCTGCAGGGAAAAGCCATTTTTTGGGTTGCTGCTCCCAGGTGTGACTGCCAGCCCAGCCTGATGCCCAGTTACACCAGTAAAGGACACCGAGGTTCTGCTGGGCACATTCTGCTGTAACACTGTAGGGTTGCAAAAACTGAAGTTATAATAATTCCTTGGAGCAGAAAAGCTGGGAAAGAAGGAAGCATTTCCCTTTAGGGATGTACTGGTTCTTCAGGACAATGGTGCCCAGGGGACGAGCCAGTCCTGGAGCAAGAGGAGCTGCTGGGTAAGAAGGGTCCTCCTCACCCTCACCTTCCAGGCGAGCCACACATCCCAAAGGCACCAAAACCACAGAAACAAGGAAAGCACCAAGGAAAGCCCCAGCAAACAAGCCCTGTGAGCACAGCTGGAGCCTTTGATGTGGGATCTGATCCCAGCTTTGGGGACGACAAACCCTGCCCAAAGCTTTGCGGTGCTATCACAAACCCCAGCACTTCACTTTAAGGGTATTAACCTAATTAAAAGCCACTTCAAAAACATCACAGCCAGAATTGCCACAGGTAAGAGTTTCTGACAGGAAGATCATCTCCCCCAAACCTGCACCTTGTGTGGTAAATTCACACAACGAGGATTTCATATATTTTATAATTCCTTCCCCACCTGCAGGTTCATCAATACCTTGGGACACAACTTCAAAAGTGGCATTTCCACATTTGCCAGGCTGCAAACAAGATTAAGCAAATCTATTTGGATCATCTCCACTCTGTCTTTGTTCAGAGATGCTAAGTTTAAAACAGCTATTAAAAATAGCTATCCCATCATAAAAATCCTTGTATGAATATAATCTGGAGAAACATCCCAGAGCTCACTGCAAATACTCTGCTGGTTCAAAAGCCCTGGCAGTAAGCACCCCACAAATACTGTCTAAATCTCCCAACCCCTTCGGTGCAGAGATAACCTTCATCCCAACCCAAAGGATTAGAAGCTGCTGTGATACAGATTTATCTCAGGATGGGGGTCTGTCATTCCTGCACTGATTTCAGTTCGGAGACATCAGAACCATCATGGACTCTAAAAGGCTGAAGATTTTAGCTCTCAGGTGAAGACTCTCAGACTCTGAATCCCAGTATCCCCAGCCATGCTCATCTCTTCAGCTCTTCCTTTTCCCATTCAGCCATGTGGTTGACACAGGAAATTTTCCTCCTCCCCTCATTCTCCTGAAATTCCCTGGGTTTTTTAGCTACCAGGTTTTTCTTGCCCACTGGAACTCTTTACATTTTAAATAATCCAATATTAGCTTTTCACAGAGCCACACAACTCCCGGAGCCAGCTCCTCCCAGAAGAGGAGCCCAGGCAGAAGGTGCCCAGGCTCTCTCAGCACTCCACTCCAGCGTGGTGTCCCAGCACAGACTCACCATGATCTGGATCTCCCTCTTGCAGACCTGCAGGTCGTACTCGTTATTGACGTACATCCTCTTCAGGGCACACTTCACCCCATTGCTGGTCCTCACCAGGAACACTATTGCAAAGCCACCTGTGGGAGACACAAACCCCTCCTGTTTACTGACACACAAACCTCCTGGTCTTTTCTTCCAACCCTGGCCCTGCCTTTGGAGAGCAGTCAGAGGAGGGAGGGCACCACTCCAGGTGGGAGTGCTCCTTCACGTGCTTGGCTCTGCCTAGACAGTTATTTCTGGGAATTATATAGGATTCAAGGGGTAAATCTTCAATTAATGGCTACCAAAAAACACCTCTGTAAAAACACACCATTACATCAGTTCTCGTCCTGCCAGACACCGCTCCATTAATTCCCACTATGGGGAAGAAAGCTGAAGGACAGCAGTGTTGGCTGGGACAGAAATCAGAGCCACAGATCACCCACAGAACCCCCACAGCCCGAAACTTAAGATGCTTCAGAGTCAGGAAGCCTTTAAGTCACACTGCAAAGCTGATCCGTGCAAGGAGCAGAAGAAACATCTCCCACACGTGGTTTGATGGCAGCGCTTGTACAACAGGACAGAAGAACAAGGGGGGAAAGGTAGATTTCCTTCTGTGGCCATTGCTGTGAGTAAAGCCAGGATTCCCAGGATAAATGGACTTGTTTAGGATGAAAACCCTTCACGTCTGTCAGCACTGCGCAGGGGGGGCAAAGGGGGGCACGATGGCACTGCTGATGCCACAAGCCAGCAGCACTTGCCTTGCTCTCCAGCACCCACACCACACGTTTCTCCTCTGTCCAAGGATTTGTAAAGCACCAGCCCACTCGTGGGTCACGCTTAGGGCCTGTCGTGGCCTTCAGAAGTCCCACAGCAGTGGGAGCAGCAGCTGCACACCACAAAAGGCAGGTCACTTCCCAAAGAATTCCCAAAGTCTTGGATGAGCCCCGTTCTTCACAAGCTGCCAGGAACCACCAGACCAACACCCCACTCACAGTGCCACTGAACAGGTTTGTACCTAAAGGTTACTCAGCACTTACAGCTGCTCCCACCACGTGACATGGGACATGTGACAACCAAAGCCACGTTTGGGGAAAATTTACTGGTAAAATAGGCTGACAACTCCAGTCTTGCAACAACCAGTGCTTCCAAGCTGTTAGCAAATCAAGCAGCACAGCCGAAGCTTCTACTAAAACTGGGATTTATTCCCACTAAGGAAAGACTGAAGACGAGCAAAGGGCCAGGTCACAGTGCTGTGTTCAATGCCTGACTCTCCCTGGTTGTTATCAAATGGCTCTTCTGACACCATAGCCCATCTGCCCAAAAACACAGGAGTGCAAACAACACCCCTGGCAGCTCCAGAGCTGCTGAACAGAACCCTCTCTCAGCTTTCCACGCCACAGTCTGCTGCCACAGGAACCAGAGCAGCTTTTCCAAGGCAGCCCCACTGGCTTTTAGGAGCAGCCCCAGAGACGCTGCAAAAAGATGAAACCCAAAAAGAAAAAAAGGAAGGGGGGGGAAAAAAGCATCAAGACTTCAACTAAAAGTCTTAAAAGCTACATCCAGGCTGCAAAATGGACATTCAGATGGAGCCAAGTGGGACGTGGCCCTGGGATGCAGCACGTCCCAGCTGCTGTGAACCCTGCAGGGCCTCCCCGCACAGCTCTGAGACCCCAGAATAACCCCGGCTGTCCCCCCGAGGCTGCTGCAAGCTGAGCATCTCAAATTACAAGTCGTTTCCAAGGGCTCCTGAACCGGCAGCAGCAGCAGCTGATTGTTCTGCCCAGCCACATGTCCTGCTGTGGATCTTCAGCCCCAAGGCTGGCTCTGGAAATAACCAACACTACTGATTTTAACTCCCCCTCTCATATCCCACAGTGGATGTAACAGAGAACAGGGACCCACGACCAACACAACTTCCCCAATCCCTACCTTCTTAGCATTTCACATTTTCTCAAAATCATTGGAGACATCAGGTTGGGATTTTTTTCAATTTCTGTACAGTATTTCCACGAATCTCAACAGCATTTAGAGAAAACATCAAAAAACACCAAAGACTGTGTGTGTGTGTGGTGTTAATTTATTACAGCCTCAGTCATCATCAAAACTTCTTGGTAATCACAAGACTTTCGGGGGTTTTTTCCCCCCCAAAATGAGAAATCAGGAGTGACCATGACAAGCCCCACGACCTCTCCAGGGGTTCAGGTCCCTTCTCCCAGCCCGGCAGGATCCGGGATCTCTGCTGACAGTGCTGTGCCCAGCACAGAGAAACACGAGCTGAGCTGAGCAGCAAAAATAGATCAATTAAATTTTAGGGAAGGGGGGGGAAGGCAGCTCCACTAACCTCAAGAACCTCCTCCTCCCAAATCTTTGCTTCAGCTGGGTGGGGTTGGTGCCTCCTCAGAGCAGCTGAACATGGGCACAGGTCCCTTCCCTCCGCCTGGATCCTGGGCTAATTAACAAAGTCACCTCCAGAGCACCCTCGTTAGGACATGCACACCACGGTATTTGTTCACAAGCCAACTGGCACAGAAAACTACATTCTGTGCAGGGGAGAGCACAGCCAAAGCATCCCGAGAGCTCAGAGGAGAGAGACATTCAGAATATAATATATATATATTCATCATATTAAAAATAAATAAATAAAGCAATAACAATTAAGCTAATGCCTTCTGATACAGGACTGAAACATCAACACATGTGGCCCGGAGCATCTTCCAAATGCAGCAGGGAGACAAAAATACATCAGGTGAAGCCCCGGGCAAGGAAAAGGAGCCTGCAACATCTTTATTTCTACAAACATTTATTTCACAGCAAAATGCACCCTGGTGTCCTTCTCCCCCTTCAGCTGAAGACAGCACACGTGAGGGTGCACCACTGACCTGTCCTGGTTCCTGCATTATTGAACTCCCACTGGGAGCACATCAATTTTGGTCCTGGGAGAAGCAGCACGGCTCCCTCCCGGGAGAACAAGGACTGATTCTATCAGGGGCCACAGCAATTTCCACACAGCAATCCACAGAAAGGGACTGTGCCATCAGACAAGATGATCCACATCCACGTGAGAGTTTTACTTTCTAACCAACCAATAGTGCCTCAGCCAAAGCAGACCACAATATTCCTTCCCAGGTTTTGATTGTACCCAGGATTTAGTCCAGAAAGACACAGCAGGGCTAAGAATGTCTAACTTCCCTCAGGTGGTCACTCCACATTTAAAGCAGAAGGTGCTGAACATACCACCCTAATTTGAATTTCCCTGCATTTACTACACCTTAGTCAATAGTTAATTGGCTTCAGCATTCCCAGTCTGTCATGCAGAGAGTGAAAAGACAGCCTGCAAAGAGTGAAAAACCAGGATGAGGGAAGGGAAAAAGGACAGAGACACCTCACATCCAAGTGGCTCTAGAAACACAAAATCCAAGTCCCCTGGCAGGACACAGGTCGATTTTAAGGTTATTGAGAACCTTGCCCTGCAAAGGAAGCACAGGCAGGGCACAGGAATCAGACCAGTGACTTTCACACATCACACCCACATTCCCAGGAGCAGGGCCTGGGCACATCCAGGTGCCAGAGCTCTGGAATTATGCTCCTTCCAGGTCCTGCCAGGCCAAGGGCACAGCTGAAGGGACATCTGCTCACGGGCTTCTGGTGCCACAGCCACTGAGCGTCTGAGGGCTGCCCTGGCACTCCGTCCCCACCCCTGGAGAGATTCCCTGTGCACAGGAGATCATCTGGGAGCTCTGGTCCATCCCACCCCTCCCTGAGCCCTCCAGTGTTCATCACTGACAGCTCCTGAACCGTGCAGAGCAAACGGCCCCGGCCCCAGACAGGACGGGCTGGGGTGAAGGTGCACACACAGCTTCCTCCAAGCAGCTGGAACCTCTTTATTGCAAAGTGCAGGCAGCATTTGAGACCCAGGCCCAAGGGGCAGTGCGGGAGGAGCTGTGCCCCTGCAGGTACCTCGGCACACAGGTCCTCCAGCGAGGTGTGACAGCAGAGGGGTGGCAGGTCCCACCCGGTGGCACAAACCTTCCCCTGGCAGCATCAGCCAGCCCAGCAGAGCCATCAAGCACCTGGATTGCAGCCAGCACTGCCTAACCAAGACCTTCTAATGGATTTGAAGTCCTCCTTCACCACCAGCAGCATCGCCCAGCACAGCAGGGGCTGTTCTCAGAAGCTGGTGGGTGTCTGCCATGGGGTGCAGGGTCAGGAGCAGCCCTGCCCGGTCACTACCCACCCCACAACCAGGCTCTGCTCAGATAAGTCACCCAGCACCCTCTGAACTCTGTTTCTCACAGCATCAGGCTGAAATTAATACACTTACCCCGTTTTTAACTTGCTAACAGCTCCTTCACCCTTCCTCCCTGCCCATCTACACCACCACCTCCTGCTCAGCCTCAAGGACTTCCAGCTTCCAGAGCCTCAGAACACAACCAGTTTCTCCCTCATTATTCCAGTCCAACCCCCAACTTTGCTAAATCTGGGCAAAACTGAAAGGAAGTAAATCAAAGACAAATTGACGAGCAATGATGATGAAGCCCTGCCAGATGCACATTACAGGACCATTAAGTTGCGTTCTCAGAGGAGGCAAGAACAGGCCAGGAACAGGCAGCTCCAAAAGAACAGAAACCAGACCTGGGGTGGGTGTCATTCCCAGCTGGGGATGGCTGTAATTCCCAGCTGCCAAGGTCAGCTCAGGAGACTGAGGTGAAGACAGATCACCGTGCCCCACATGGCCAGGGAAGGTGGGTCTCAGCTCAGGGGCAAAGCATTCCAGGCACCAGGAACATCCCCATGGCTTTTGCAGTGATCATGTGGGAAATAAAAGGCAAGAGAGCAGTCCAGGCTCCAGCTGCAACAGAACAAATAAATCCAGAGATTTGCAAGCACAGGAAGGGACAAAGGCGAGAAGGAAGCCTGAGATCGGCTCAGAGCACAGTTCTCCCCTGCAGAAGAGCCTGTGAGTTAATTCTGAAGGAAATTCAGCTCCTTTCCCATTTCCACTGGGCAGTAGAAGCTGTATTTTAATACCACTCTCATTCAAGACATAAAAAGCTATTTATATGCTCATCCTCAAGGCACATTAACACTGCTGAGCAGGCAGCACATGGTCAGTGCTGGGACCACCAGCAGCCCAGAGCCTGCACCAGCCAGAGGTCTCTGGGGAAACTTTTTTCGTGCCTCTTTGGCACTTTAGCCCTGTGTCAACAGCAGGGAAACGTGGTTATCGTGCTACACACTGCTGGCCTGACTGCTGCTCTTGCTAAAAGGTTTTGGGATAAGCTGAAAAAATGCTG
This sequence comes from Sclerurus mexicanus, assembly GCA_013396755.1. Taxonomy (NCBI): domain Eukaryota; kingdom Metazoa; phylum Chordata; class Aves; order Passeriformes; family Furnariidae; genus Sclerurus; species Sclerurus mexicanus. Next base: position 89,530 of record VWZF01001781.1, on the reverse strand, counting down.
GGAAGTTCCAATTATCTCCAGTCAATACAGATGCCAAAGCGATTTTCCATGCAGGTTTGTGTCAGGGCATTGGCCACTTGCCAGTGCTGGTAGTTGTGTTTTGAGCCCTTCTGTAATTTCAGCAGGATGCAGAACCGTTCCCAGCCAGGCGAGCGCTGCTGGAGCAGGTGAGAGAGCTGGGCTGCTCCAGGAGAAGGACACAGCCCCGTGCACAGCTCACGTGGACCCTGGAACCCTCCTGCAAGCAAGCACAGGGCTGCTGTTCCACGGAGCTTGCACCAACGGGGCTCGTGGCCAGGAAGAGCACAGAGAAACGGGCTGCTTCTTCCATGGCCCCGCTGTGACAGGCTCTGCCAGAGGTGCCTTTCAGCAGGGACCACAGAGATCAGCCACACGTGGAGCAGAACTGTGCTCTGAACACCACACACCTCACCCTCCCTGGGCACAGGTGCCCTCTGGCACAGCTGGACTCTGCTGGAGCCACGGACCCACCTGCTTCTCCTGGGATGGCACATCCAGGGCTGGGAAGGGAACCATCCCAAACAGCCTGTCCTGAGAACCCCCTTTCTGCCACCACCACGACTGCACCGTCCCCATCGCCTCCTCCGCTGCTTGAGCTGCACCTGGGCCCTGCTGCCACCACACCTGAAATTAATACACTTACCCCCTGGGCCATGCTGCCACCACACCTGGCACCTGGGCTCTCCTGCCACACCTCTACCCTCCCAGGGAACTCCTGGCACAAAGCACTCCTGCAGGAACTTGCTGTGCCTGCCAGTCAGACCCCCAGGAAAAGGCTGTTTTCAGAGAACCACAGAACATCCTGAGTTGGAAGACACCCACAAGGACCAAAGTGCAACTCCAGCTCAAGGATCCCACCATGTTTTGTCCACAATGGGCCAAAATAAAGCAAGTTCAGCCATAGCCAGGCAGTGTTTGAAGCCCCAGCTCAAGAGATCTCCTCACCTGAGTTAATCATAGTCCGGGAGCAGGGCTGGACTCTGCCCTGTGCACGCAGAGAGATGCAGGCTGCATTTCACAGGATCTGCAGGACCAAAGGCCTTTGCACAGGCCATCAGCGCTCCCAGAACACATTCCTGTGTCACCCAGCTCTGCTGGTGCCCTGCCAGAGACAGCAGGTACACCAACAGAACAGAACAGCCTCATCCAAACACAGTTAGGCAGAACCTTCCCCCAAAATCCCGACCCCACCTCCCAGAGACACCAGGATCTCCCAGCTGCACCCCTGAGCTCTGCAAGAGCAGCTACAGAAACATCTCCACGGGTGTGTCTTCCAAGCACTTTCCAGGTTTGTCTCCAATCACATCCCTCATTCTTCTTCTGAGGCTGTGCTAAATAACCCAAAAGCAGTTGGGTTTGAGGAGGAATCCCTTCCCTTTTCAGTTAAGTCGGTCAAATCATGGGGCTTGAAGCTGCCAAATCATCAAATCATCAATTCCCAGTTTCAAAAAATAAATAAAGGAATCGATGTTTCATTCTGAATTTTATCCATCACCCTTCCACAAACAAATTAGCGATGCCTGGAATTATCACAGCTCCTGATAAACACTGTGGATGCCACTAAAAACTTGATTCTTCGGGGGTGAAATTCTTTCCTGAGCTGGACAAACAGTGCACGTGGTTTTCCACCGAGCTGTTCCCAGCCTGCGGTGTTTCAGCTCCACCTCATCCCCCTCATCACTGTGTGCAGAGAGAGCCCGCTGTGCTTCAGTCCTGCAGCTGAGGGGACAAGCCAAGCGCTGTCCCCATGTCCCCAAAACTGCCCCGGGAACATTCAGCCTCCAGGGACAGCCAGAGAGGCATTTTAAGCTCTGGCTGTGCTGGCAGGCACTTAAAATTAAGTGCTCTGCTGAGCCAGGCACAAAGCCACTCCTCGTTTGCACAATTCCAATACTGACTGATCCTTATCCACCAGGAGTTATGTCATATTTTGCCTTATCTCACAAGCCAGAAGAACTTCCTTAGCATTTACCTTCCTAAGAACAAGGGGCAGGCTCACTCAGGTTTGTTTTTTCCCCCCACAACCAGGATGCTGTGATGCAGTCACAGGAAAACCACAGTGACTCCCTTGCACGGGGTGTTTCCAGCTCACCATTCCCAAAGTTTTACTACAACACAGGAATTTCTTTTCCCCCCGCAGTCATGGCCACAACCGGCTGAGACAGACACTGCATGTTCCCCATCCCTGGAAGCCATCCTGCACCTCTGACACCTTTAACTGGAGTAACATGCTCTCATTTAACAGAAAAATACACACAATAATCACTCCTTCCAACCCAAACCACTCTATGATGTGATTGCTGATCCTAAAGCACCAACATTTTTGGGCATCTTTACCAGGCACAGAGATGGCTACAGCAAACCTCAGCTTTGGAGTCATAAAGTGGAGTGCCCACAAAGCAAAAGGGCCAAGGAAAACACTCTGGCCCAAGTGAAGCAATGCAATCATCTGTAATTATCTCAGCCACCGTTCTCAGAGCCCTGCAAGCACAGCAGGGCAAAGCGCTCCGTGTGCCAGTGCTGAACTCCCACAGCTCTCTGTGCCAGCTTTCACAAAGGTGAAGGAGTAACCCAGGCCTGGCTCCCCCCACCTGCAAACCCAGGATGAAGATGGGCAAATGACTCGTGTAGGACAGGGGGAAAACACCAAGGTGCCCTGGGATCCCGTCCTCAGAGCAATCTGGGCTGCTGAGATCTCCAAAACACCTTCCTGTGGCTGCTGGGAAGTGCTAGTGGGCACCACATTCTCAGGCTTGAGGAGACTCACCCAGCAGCTCCTAAAAAGCCCCAGAGTGTCCCCAAAGCAGCAGGAATGGGAAGGAAAGCAAAGAGAAACAGTCCTGGACTGATGATGCCTCCTGTGACGGTCTGGTGTGACCTCACACACAGGGAAACACCTGCTGGTTAATTTTTGTAAGGGCTTTTTATTTCCACTACAGCTCCCCCAGTCAGCTATGATGGGCATTGGGACTAAAGTGCTATTTTTGTGGCTATTAATCTGCACCAATATATTCTTTCTGCTGTCTTTCATTCCACTCTTCCACTGCCCAGCAGGAGGGTATTGCTGCACATACCTGCTAAAAACACACCATTTCAAATCCCATTTTCCCCCTTTTGATGCCACTTCTCTGTCACTTCTGAGCTCTTTGTTTCCAGGACAGGGAATTTCACCCCAAATTAAGTTTTTTGTCCTGATATTAGTCCCTTTTATTGCCAAATGTGCCCACAAACTGGGAGCAGCACTGTGAGGTGCTCTGCTGTGATACAGACCAAGGAATTGGGATGATCAGGATCACTGCACATCGATTCTTCTGCTTTATGAAGCATCCACGACACCTTTAGAGTTAGAGAGCGTCAGCATTAACACCTTTAAAGAAAAACAGAACTCATTCCTTCTGAAAGTGGTTTGAGGCATAATTAAGAAGGCACGGTAAGAGGCAGACTTTGCATTAGGGCTGTAACACCCAAGATCACAAAAATATCAAAGGAAGCAAAGCCAATCTATGATTTACTGGGTTCAACCAGGAACACTATCCCTGCTCCCACCTCCTTCACACGGAGACAGCCAGAAACACCAGCAATTTGCACATCACTTCTCTGGTCTTAAAAAGGATGCCACCAGGGTGGGAAAAGCTGTGAATAACACACAAGGCAAAAAACTGAGCACTTGACTAAAGACCATGTGGGTCAGTGTGACAACACAGCCCTGACAGCAGCAACAGGCCCTGCTTACACAGCTCGTGTCCCCGAATTTGACAGCAAATTCGTGCTGGAAGGGCACTCTGGGGTGTCCCAGTGCAGCACAGACCCCCCAGAGCATAGCAGCTCGTAGTAAGAGAGAGGAGCAAGTCATCCCAACGGGACAGGACTGAAGGTTCACCTCTCACTACGTTTTGGGTAGGGCACAACAGGTTCCCAAGAGGAAGAAACACTTTTAGGGGTTTCCCAGCGCTGTCAGGTGTCACAAAGGGCCCCTCGCTGTCACCAAGAACACAGTCCTAAAACGAGCACCAGACCTGTTGCTCCCAAGCTTGCTTTGGTCTGGTGAAACATTAATCACTGATGCAGAGAGCAATTCCTAAGCCCTCTGATTCCAGCAGGAGGGCGGCTGCTCCTCCAACCCTGCAGGTCAAGGGGCACTTCAGTCTTCCCAGAGAGAAGACTCCAGACTCGCTGCACCATCTCCAGCAGGACCTCTGGTATTGGATTCCTTTCTCATGCCCATCTCCACCCAAAGGTGAGCACCCCCTCCCTCTCCCCAGTGGTTTTACAGCTTTATGACTAACACACAAATCTGCATAAAAAAGCAGATTCTATTCTGGTCCCAGTGGAGCTGAGGAGGCAGGTAGNCCTCCCCTCCCTCTCCCCAGTGGTTTTACAGCTTTATGACTAACACACAAATCTGCATAAAAAAGCAGATTCTATTCTGGTCCCAGTGGAGCTGAGGAGGCAGGTAGAGGATGAGAGGACAGAGGGAGGCTTTCCCCAGCCTCATGTCACCCTCTCCAGGCTGCTGAGCAACAAAGGCCACGCTGGCACAGGATTTCACCTGACTCAGCCTCTCACAGACAGGGCTGACACTGCCCCACTCACTCCCAGCACATCCTCCAACCTCTTCTTTCTTTCAGCCTCTGCTCACACCCCCCACACGCTCTTGGGCACTTTATTCCTGAGGCGTTGTCACCTTGTCACCACCAGTGTCACCAGGCTCTCCAGTGACTCGATTTCAACCCCAAATCCTCACCCTACACGCCACAGGCACTAACACAAGCCACAGCCAGCCCTCTCTCCAGCCCCGGGTAGCTGGAGGGATGCCATCCAGAGCCCTTCCCAGATTATCCAGACACAGCCCAGAGGGATTCGGAGCAGTGTGCTTCTACTGATGTTCTCCTTTGTGTTTGCATTTTGCTGCTTTAGTACTACATGTGGCAATGACACGACACTTGGGGTTTGGGATTTAATTAGTGCCTGTGACTCACTCTCCCACCCAATGCCATAAGCCTCTGGTTGCATCTGGGTACTTACATGTTATTTTATATCTATATAAGTGAAGATTATTCACCCAAAGTTGCACGCACAGAGAACACCCAGCCTGTCCCAGAGGCTGCATCGTGTCTCAGGAATACATGGACATAACTGGTGCTTGTTTCCCATGATCCACGCTACAAAAATCAGGGATTTTCTTTCCCTGAGCTGAACTGTGTCAACAGCCTGCCAGCTGAAGCACAAAGCAGTGACAGGGTGAGCTTGGCCCCAGGCTCACCCACAGGTGTCAGTGGGACCTGCAGGACTCTCCAGGTGGCAGCAGGGACAGAGGGGACACAGAACACCCCACACAGACAACAACAGGCTCTGCACAACCAGGACGGCCTGAATGTGGATCTCCTGCTCTTGCTGCACCCACGTGTCTCTAAACAGTGCATGTGTTTGTGTACATGTGTGTGATAAACCAGAACAGGAACGAAACAAACCCTCGGCCCCTGCCAGCAGCTGAGGAGAGCAGATAATAACACTAAATTAAACAGGGCCTCTCTCAGCCCACATTTTCTACCTCAAAGGAAAAAACAAGCTTTAGTTCGGGTATCTTGTTGTAATTTTTTTTTAAGTAACTTATCTGAAACATTCCAGTGCCAAGTTTAGGGGACAACTCCAGTCTAAAGGCCTGTCCCAGCACATCCCAGAGCAGCACTGGAAGCAAGTCCACGTATCAGGAACACAACGCAGTGGCTCCTGCAGGGGACACTGGGGGTCTCCGGGCAGTGCTGCAGAGGGTCCTAAGGCTCAGGGCTCTAAACCACACACACACGAGTCCTTGCAGGCCTAAAAGCTCCAAAACAAATGAGACTGCAGAAGACAAAGCACCAGGCTGCCTTTCATGCCCAGGAAGCTCCCCACGCTCATTTCCAGGAGGAAAGGTACAGCTCTCAGCATCTGACCTGCAGGGAGTTAAACACCACCAAACCACACAGCAGTGCAGCTCCTGGGGGTTTACTGAGCTTTCAGCTGTGGGTTCATCTGCTCCCTCCCCTAAACAGCACTTGGAAAGGTTTCATCCCGGTGTGGAGATAAAACTGCTCTGGGAAACTTATCAAATCACATCTCGAAACATCAACCGCCAATTAAACAGCCTGAACATTTAAGAGTTACCTTGAGGGCAAAGAAAAAAGGCAAACCACTAAGCCCAGCTGGAAAAGCTTCATCTGTGTGAGGAGCAATGGTCACAGGCACATTTCAGCCCTGTTCTGCCCATTTTGAGAGGCTGTGGGAGGGAATCAGAGCTCCAGAACTGCGGGAAAGTAGATGGCTCCTGGATAAAGCATAAAGGACACCAAACATTTCAGGCCAGGAGACCTGAAAGGGGCCCAATATCAGGAGAATCAGCTGAAACCTGCACCTCCCCAGGTGGAAAATCAGCCAAGAAGGTATTCTCACAACAAGATAAGCAATTTAATAGTGGTCACGCTCAAAAGAAGATTGTAACAATGACAACTGTAAAAAGTCAGGAGAGCTCAGAGCTAAACTGAATTTACAAGGAATGCAGCAGCTTCTGTTTTATAAATATTTGCAGCAATACTTTAGTCAAACAAACTACACCAGGGATACACATACAGGTTGTGTGCCAAGCCAGCCCAGGGCAGCACCCTCCTGGCACAGGACAAACTCCTGAAGAATTCCCCAGCTTTGCTGGCCACATCACCAGCTGCCCTCCCCTCCTTGCAGACCGTGTACCCAACTCACTCCTGCCACAGGCTGGGGCTGCCTGTTGACTTCCCAAATCAGTGCTGGGAATCAGGGTGGTCTGTGCTCCCCTGGGCCACACTCCTATCCAGAGCAGGTCATAACTCACTGCTCCACGCAGTCTGTGGCACACAAACACGTGCAGCCCTGCAGCTCCAGAGGTCTCAAAGTTTAGGCAAAGAGGCTCCACACTCCCCCCCCACACACACACACCCAGTAATAACCATTTTAAGCAGCAAGAAATTCTCCACGGAGCTCACACTGGAGCTGGAAAGAATTTGATCTGCACACAGTAAATCTGCACACGAGCAAAGCAGCTTCCCTGGCCTGTTGGCTTAAAAGCAGAGAGCAGGGGAGCCTCCAGGGCTGGCCAGCAGCAATCCCTCGGGCACCCCACAAAAGGCAACTGGGATTTACTGGGAGCAGGGAAGAAAAAGGGGAAAAAAACCTCAACCAACCAGCCACAAAGATACCTCCAGAGTCCATGAGACAACACACACCATCGGGGCAAAGATCTGCTTTTCACAAATGCCCCTCTCTCCCGACTCCAGAAAGCAGCAGCTCTCCCAGCTCGGGGCTCTAAATGCCACCAGGCAAACTTCACATCCAGCATGTCCAACAGAGCAAAGGCCTGCTCTGACGTGGGGGTCGTGGGTCAGACTCTCAGCCAGGGGAAAGCAGGGCCACAGCCAGCCCCACAGAGATTTACCATAGCTGAGAACCCTAATGTGATTATCCAATATTACCAACACAATTACAGGGCCTTTGCTCAGTGTCACTGCTGCCATATCTAGGCCACGACAAGACGGATTTAGATTTCCAGGCTCCACCTTCTCCTTTTAAACAGGCAGGACGTCATTGGTGTGGCAGCCCCGGCCAGGAGTGCCTGAACTGGGCAAAATAACACAACCAGGAGCCTCATCCAGCACAGAACACAGGCAGAGCCTCCACCTCCCCCCCGGGTGAGGAGAGCAAGGCTGGCTGTCTAGGGACTGTGGCAGCTTTGGGGCTGAATGGTTTAGTTCATTAGCTGTGAGGCTCTCAACAGCAAGGAGACACGAAATATTTATATAGGCAGAGGCATTTTCACAGCACGGATAACATGGGAAGAACTTAACTGCCTCTCCTCGCTCCTCTGGGGGCTTATTTGGATGGAGCTGATTTAAAGCCATTCAGCTTCATTTCTTTGCATGTTGCAGGACCCCAGCTCACAACAGACCTCTACGAGCTGCTCCTCTCCCTGCAGATCCCCCTGCAACTCCCAGCCAGTCCCACGGGGAAAGACAAAAGAGGAAGCTGTAAATCATAATATGGCACAGAAAGGAGAGAAGAAGGGGGGCAAGGGGACAGGAAATGAATCTCTGCCATTCAAGAACACTTTAGAAGCCTAAAATAATCAGTGGGCAAGATTCAGCCTGTGCATTAACTCATTCCCTTTCCAGAAGCCCCAGTCCAAGGGCAGCAATAGCCTGGCACTGGCCACGCTGTGAGAACACCAGCAGAGCACAGCCCAGACACCCCAATTTGGGGCTATTAAAGTCCCCCCGGGATCTGCAGCATTTGTGACAGCAATTTCATAACAAACAGCAGCTCACTGGAGGCCTTGGGGCTGGGCTGGCTGTCACAGCAGGAAGCACGTTTAGGTGTTCACGTGGGGAGATTTGCTGGGCATGTGCTCTGCTTTGCAGCCCTGTGAATCCACTCCACTCCTCCCTGCCAGGCTGACTCGGAGACCCAGAGCTGAGGGAACAGTGTTTTATTACCACGCAGCCTCCAAAGACATCACTTGGCAAGGCAGACTCAGTCCCTCTCCGTTGTGACAATTTTAGTCCTTGAACTTCCAGTGTAAGCCCGAAAAAAAAAAATAAAAATTAATGGGTCATGAATAACTCCCAGCTTAAAAAAACCTGAAAAAGAATCGTTTGTTTAGTTATCAGTCAGCCCTTTAAAAAGCACATTTCAGCTGCTATTATTCCAAGCAGCTGCTAATAGCATCTGAGCCCTTGTTCATCTCCAAGTGAAATTAGCACTGGCATCAACACGCTGCGGAGCATGACGGGCTCGCCGTGAACACGACTGGAACTGCAAAGCCAGCAAGAAGCTGCAGCAACTGCAGGCAGCCGAAAAGCTTCCCTGGAAAGGCGAGGAAGCGGTGAATCACGTCAAGGGAGAGGAGAGAAAACAGCAAAGCTGGTGGAGCAGAGAGCAGGTCGTAGCTGGAGGAGGAGAGGAAGGAGAAAGCGAGAGGAAGGCCAGGGCTGGGGCTGGTTTGGAGCTGGACTCGCAAGGGCCAGGCAGAGCAGGCTCCTGGAGCCCTGGAGTGCCATGGTAACCACACTCCCTCTGGGAAGCAATCCTGCAAGGATCCAAGAGAGCTCGTGGCAACAGAGAGGTTGGCCATTTAGGAATTTTGATTACTATGGCAGCACCCAGACATCCCTCCTGAGCAGCGTGAGAGCCTCAGGAGAAACCCAAACACATACAGCCTAGGAAGAGCCCGAGCCCACAGCTCACATACATATATATATATATATATATACACATACTGGGAGGGCTTCACAGCAGCGTGTGGGGCCTTGTTTCAGACCAGTTTCTTCTGCTTAAACCCAGGAACCCAGATTCCAGTTTCCCAGGTCTCCCCTATAACTACAGGTACAACACCCTTGAGCCACAGAAGTGCCACCTCCCTGAGTAACAGGAAAACACAACTTAAGGACCACACGACAGTCCTCTGGAAGAGCAGATGCTAATGGGCTCCTGAAGACAGCAATGAACTTTTCAACTCCTCAGCTCATGCCAAGCATGGAGAGAGGGATCAACTATCCCACCAGGCAGCTCCTGGGGAATTTAAACCCCCAGGTACAGCCAGGAGCACACACCATCCATCACTCAGCACTTAGGGAAATACAAAATCGGTCCTGCATGAAGCAGAGCTTTGAATTTTACACACAAACAGATGAGGAAGGAGAGATATGAGCATTTGTCTGTTCATCTGTCAGATGTCCAGAAACAGGAAAGGGTTGCAGGGGTCCAGAACCTGCATCTTGTGACTGTTAGTCACCAACCCATAGCCATCAGTGACTTAATTCATCACCCCAAATGAATTTAAATAACTGCCTGCAAATCCCAACTTACATGTAAGAGATCAGTAAATGCACTTCCAGCCTGCTCAGCAGCAGCAAAAGTTTCAAAGGTACAATGTCAGGGCTTCTCACGCTGTTAAGTTTAAAACAAAAGCAAAAGGGAGAAAACCACCATCTGTCCCCTTCCAAAAATAGCATCATTTTAATTTTTAAAAAAATCCAATACATTTAACCCTGTCACATGTTCTGCTGAACGCTGGGTGAGCAGGGTTGAGTTTGTGTGTGTTCCCCGTGGTCTGTGAACAACCCCAGACCTTCAGATCAACCAGCATGTATGACCACAGCTGCTGGCACCTCCCAGAGTCCCCCTGAGCAGCTCCACAGCAGCACTCGGGTGTGTTTGGTACCAAACCCAGTGGCAGCTGAACCCCAGCAGGCACAGGGAATGGGCAGGAATGTCCCAGCAGCACGGGCAGGCTTTGTTCTGTGTCTGCATTCTGTGACACAGGGCCCTGGTCCATGCTGAAAGTTCCTGGATGCTATGGTGACATGAATATTAACGACCCCGTGGTTAAAACACCAGCCAAGGAGTTACATTTGCATTTAATACAGGGCTTTGTCACTGCTCTCCTACATGGCCCTTATCAAATCACTACATCTTCATGGGCTCCAGCTTCTCATGGGTAAAATAATTTGATAAGCCTCCCCCCTGGATCTGTTTGTCTGCTCTGCAGAGGGGCCAGGGAACAGCCAGGCACAGAGCCACAGGCTTTGTGACACCTTGTCCACGGGGTCTTCCTGTTCTCCAGAGGGCAGAGACAGCTCAGCAGTTCAAACTACACCTGGAAATCGGGCACAGGAACAGAAGGGTAAACTCATGTTCTCATATCCAACTGCATCTTCTAACTCTAAAGCAACAGGTGAAGACCAAAAGAGAGGCTCTGACTTTCAACAGATTTTTTTTTCTCGCCAAAAATACACACTCAAGGACCCCAGGACAGAATCTGACCTGTGTACTGCCCCTTCCCTCTGCCACCCCACAATCCACACATCAGTGCTCTGCCATGCATTCCTTTATTACCTTACAAACATAACCAACAGAACCCACAAACAGCAGAAGAACCAGCAGGATCTCACCAGCTGACAAGTGGGGCTGGCCTCCTGTGTCACCTTCCCCTGAATGCCCTGTGAGAGGGCTGTGAGGAATACACAGCCCCCAAAGAGCTCCAGAAGGAACACACTGGGCTGGGCAAGCAGCACTGGCTGGAATTCCCAGGAATACCCAGTGCACAGCACCTTGAGCCCACTTCAGCTGCTGCCAACACAGCCAGGGGCATCCTGCTGACACCACCTGCAGCGCCAGGGGGAAGGAAATAAGGCACAGAGACACCCCAGTTCAGCAGGTTCCTCTCAAGTGTGTATTTGCCTAATGGGACATTGGCAGAATTCATCAGAAAAACGGGGATCCTCAAAGAGAACCTTTCCATCCCAGCCCCTGGGCCATCCTTGCTATATCCCATCCCCACCCCAACTCTCTACCAAAGAGCCATGGCACTGCCTCTTCCCTCCTCCCAAAATCTCCTGCCCATTTGTGCTCTCCCCCAGAGGGCTGCTAATTCCTCGCTGCTCATCGACTCCCTACCCAGCACCTGAACGCCTGTCCCAGGAGAGCTGCTACAAAATCTGGGCAAAAAGGCAGGTGTGCCAGCACCTGGGTATGTGCACACACACAGGTGCCTTCCCAGATCCTCCTCCCACCTCCAAAGGACGTGCCTTTAACAACCACACTGTATCATTCCTGCCGCCAGCCACCCGCATACCCCTGGTGTTAGACACTGCTTGCCAAAGGTCATTTAAGAGAGTTATTACACCAGAGCCAGGGTCAAGAGCAGCCACAAATAACCTTGTTGTGGACACACTGCAGCCATAAGGGAGGATTTCCCATCGATCCAGCTCCCTCCTCCCAAGCAGCAGCTCAATGCCACAGAGAAGGTCTTTATGGCTGAAGCACTTCCCAAGTCAGAAGCAATTAATCTCTCAGAGGTTCACAACAGGTAACTAAAGCAGCACTGACTTAGCAGGGAGGGTGGGCAGAGAAGCCACACAAGGCAATAGGTCTGCATTTCTGTGCTCCTCACGTCAGCACTGATTGCTTGTGCTCATTTTAGGTATTTCAAACCCCTCTCAAAGTCTGAGTTCTGCATCACTCCTGGCATCTGCGCAGCTCCCACACACGACCCAGGACAGAGGTGAAGTCACAAAACCAGGTGTTCAACGTCAAACCGAGGGTTCCTCCTGCTTGCTCTGGAGCTCTGAACAGACCAGTGTCCAGGGGCAGCCCACAGGAATCAGCCACACCGTGTCCTCACTGCTTTGAGACCAGCCTGAGTTTCTTTCACTGCTGCCATTTGTGCAGCACAGCACACGCCAGCCTTGCAAGCATCAATTCCCTCACAGAAGGAGATAGAAGCTAAGATATCATCTGAACAACAGCTGGGCTATTAGAGAGCTTCAGAAAGTCTTGCATTTTGCAATCACACCCTGGAGAACAGCAGGCCAGACTGCTTTTAAAGTTCACACAGGCACATCTTGGGGTCACCCAACACGGCCCCATGACCACCTAAGGGGAAGTCAAACCAGAATGTTTCTCACAGTGGGTGGAGATCAGCTGTACCTGCGCACAGCACAGCCAGCTCCCAGCTCAGCTGGGGGGGGATGCACCCCCAAGTCTCTGCCCAGGGAACTCAGCTGCTGATGGCTTCTTTTATTTTTAATCTATGAGATCACCCGTCACTGGGACGTAATTTGTTTCTGCAAAATCATGAAGCAAAACAGATGTTACGAGCATCTTGTTCCAAAAAAGTCTTCCATGCAGTCCTGTGACACATGGCCCAGGGTCCTGGTGTCAGCAGAGCTTCTGCCACAGAGCAAGAGTGAATTTACACCCAAAGCACACGTGTGCCAAGAGCACGTCCACTGAAAGCACAGCGAGGCAGCACTTGAGAGGAAACACAGACTGCAGTTAAAGCACCCAATCTGGAAGGCCAGAGATCAATTCCTGACTTGGCCACACATGCCCTGCATTGCTTCACCTTCCTATCTCAGCTCCCAGCAGCCCTGCAAGGATGGAAGGGCACATTCCCAGCCTGTGCCAGGGCTCAGATCCTCTGGGGGCAGAGAGAGCTCCTCACCCCGGGGGAGCTGCAGCAGCTCCCTCCCCTCTGCTGCATCACACTGTGGGCAGCCAACAATAACCTTCCCTGCACTTAGTGGCAATTCCTGGACCTCCTACAAAAGCAGAAAGTTCCCATAATGACAAAGAGCCACAAGTGAGAATCACCTTGCAGTGCCTCGCTCAAGCCTTTCCAAATCTTTTCCTTTTGCTTGTAAATCACTGTCAGTGCTGTTCCCACACTCAAAAAGTACAGCAGCCAGTATGTGATGATCCAAGGAGGTGCATTTCCAGCACAGCATCACCACAAGGACATTCTGTGCTCCCCCCATCCAAGAAAGCAAGCATCCTTTCCTGGGAAACTTATTTATCCAGTTACCTCTCATTATCAAAAGACAGCTCCTCCATAAACTGAGTTTGCTTACGGCATGTCCTCCTCAGAGACCTCCCGTCTCCTTCCACACGTGGAACACAAGTAAACACTTAGCAAAAGTGAGGGCAGACTGGTTGTGACTTTCCAGAGGAGCAGCACAAACCCTGCAGTTGGCACGTTGCCCTTCCAACAGGCACAGCCTCAGCCTGGCCAAAACACTGTTTTTACTGAAAAAAGAAGTCACCTTCAAAGGAAGCAGCTTCCAGTCCCAAAGCCAGTGTGCAGCACCGAGTCAGTCCTGGCCCCCTATTAGTCACGATTAATGCAGGGGGGTGAGCTCGGAAGGCAGCAAGTGCTAAATCCACAGTGGATTCCAGCTTGTCTTCAGCACATTTATAACTTCCCACCTGCTCTCCTCAGCTGCTGACAAGCTCCTGCACAAAGGCAAGAAGGCCCCGTGACACAATAAAAACATCTCGGCAGTACCTGGTGTTGCAACCAGACATCAGTAATCTGTTTATAGGAGTGGGACACTTCTGCTTGAGCAGAGTGGGAGAGTTGGAGAGTTAAGCCCTGTATTTCCCCCAAAACGAAGCTTTCTCACCCTGACAACTTCCTAAGGCTGTTGCAGGACTGCTCGAGTTACAAACTGCTTTGGTTTAACAGGGGAGGTTGATGACTGCAGAGGGCTCACCCTGCCATTTAACGTGCTTGCAGCTACTACAGCTCTTATGGAAGGAACCAGCCACCCCCAGGCACAACCCCAGACCTCTTCTCTGACACAGAGCCCACAGGCCAGGCCAGGCCATGTGAGTCTCTGGGCTACACACCTTCTTACACACTTAAATCCACTAACACCTGCTTTTCCTCCCCGATTACATCCCAGGACACGGCACACGCTGTCCCAGCAGAAGCTGTGCTGCCAACAGCACCAAAATACTTGGGAAACCTCAGCATTTACCAAGGAACTCCCTCGGGATTCTTCACAGATTTACCCTCAGAAAACCAGACTGCAAGAACACAGAGGATCCAGCATCCTGCCCAGCAGTGCAGAGAACAGGGTCCATGTGCTGCCTCTCACCGAACGCAGGAAGAGCAAAAGGGAGAAAAGGGAAAAAGATAAAAATCACATGTCCCATTCCAAGAGGAGAAACAGTTTAATTCCTAATCCAAATGTCACTGGTCATCTGATTAGCAGCTGGCCCTTGGCTAAAGCTAGAAAGCAAAAACTCACAAAATGCACTTCAAAGTGATGTCCTGAACAGAGCCACGCTGGAACTGGGTCGAGGATCGTGTAAACGTGCAAAATTTACCTCAGATGGGGTTTGTTTTCTTTCAGAGGAAGCTCAGGTGTAATTCCAGAGACTTCAGGTTACAGCAGGGCAGGGAGTTCCACACAGGGAAAGGAAGCCCTGAGGGGGAGCAAAAGCAGAAGCCCCCTGCAAGCAGCCCAAGCACACGATTAGGCAGCTTAGGGGACCCCCTGCCCCACCAGGCACAGGTTGGGCATTCAGGGCCTTTCCCAGCCCTTCCCACGTGTGCTGGGCTGCAGCTCTGCCAAGGAAAGTCAGGATGAAACATTCCCACCATGTCCTTCTTTTCAATTGAGAGGAAAAAACACAGCTGGCAAATGTAAGCTGACTTTGCACTGGTTTATAATGTCTGCCATTAAAAGCTTTGAAATCTACACTAGCAGGCAGCACAGAGGCATGAATGTGAAAAGCTTCAGCGAGATTTTGACAATTATTAAACCTGAATCCCCTACTTACACACTTTCAGGGGAAAAGACCTTCAGAAAAAATCCCACTAATTTTAAAAGTGACTTTTCACAGGCCTGAAGAAAAGCAGCCTGAACCTTTTGCTAGAAGCAGAGGAAGACAAACAAAATCCTGCCCCGACAGCACTTCCACACCCTGGGTCAGCTCAGCACTCTCGTACAACATTGTGAGCACAAGAGTCACCCCAAGCACAGCCCCCCTCAAAAAGGGGACACTGGGACAAGCCCCACCTTCCTTAGCTCTGGAGCACCCGTGGTGCTTCCTCACATGCACATCCCTCAGACTCCTCAGCAAATTCCTCCTCACTGTTTCTGCTGCTTAGATCCTCCTCAGACACGCATCATCCTCCTTGCTGCTCCAGTGTGGGGTGGCTTTTGGTTGGTTTGGGGTTTTTTTCTCCCTACACCCAGGCAGAAACAAAGAGCAGCATCTGATTTGATCACAGTGTTTTGGTTTCTTTTCACAAAAAAATCAGCAAGATAGCAGCCCGACTCCCCCACACGCCCCAGCAGCTCCTGCTGGGCACTCACCTCAGCTCCGTGAAACACCAGTAACACCCCTCGGCCCAGACTGGGGCACGGTGGCACTTCAACCCTGACCTCCCACATCACTTCATTAATCCCTGGGCAAACTTTGAGGGGAATTTTTCAAGAGATTAGCCCTGCTCATACATGGATGAGAGCAAGACAGCTACAAAGACTCAACCAGGAGTCACCTATTGCAACACACTCCAAAAACCCCACTGATTCACCGGTACAGTCACACCACAACCAATTCCTTCTCTATTATTCCCATCTACTTCCTTCCAAAAGGAAGGAATGTTCCTCCCCGCCCGGGAAAGCCAGTATCCAGACACAACTATTTTTCAGGGCTGGAGGGCGCACCCACAGCAGATATTTTGGGGGATCTCTGCAGAGCCCATGAGCACGTGGAGCCACGTGCCCCCTGGCACACGCTGGTGCTGCATCCAGGCCTGCCACCCCAGCCAGGGCACACTCCTGTCAGCAGGGTTGCTCAGCAGAACTCAGGGCGAGCAGGCACAGCTCTGACAGACGCGGGTAAATCCCAACACTTCAGTTCCAAAAGTTCTGGTTCAACCAGTTCCTCAGTCTTGCAGCTCAAGTCTCCCCCACACCGTCCACCATCACCTCAGAGATTCTGGCTTTTAAGCCACTTCTGCATCTCATTTATTTTCTAGGCTTCACATGCTGCACCAAAACACAGGCCTCTCCCCTCCCTCCTAAAGCAATGGGGGACGAGAGGTGTTCCTTCCCAGGCAGGACACTCCTCCTTTAAAGTGCTTCCCAGGGGACTTTTGCTTTTAGCAGAAATAGCCCAGAGCTCACAAGTTGCCTTTTGAAAACTGCTGAACCACCACTGCAGATACAAAGAGGTTCTCCAGCCGAGGATTCAGACGTCAGGAGTGCAGGGACCAGGCTGCCCTGGAGCTCCCCAGGTCTCCAGCTGAGTCAGGGAGAAAATGCTGTTTACCAGCACTCAGGCACACTTATGCAGAGCTGCAGCACTCCTGACCCACGCTGCCTGCCCAGATGGCCTCACCTTCCTACAGAGGAAATGGCATTTTCACCTCTCTGTTCCCATCCAAAGGTGACAACCTGCAAACTGCCAGAGCCACCTCGCTCTTGTCCCCTTGGAGGCTTCACTCAGCAGCCAGAAGGATTTCAGGCTGCCCACGGCAGAGTCTGAATGTGAGGACAAACACATTTCACCTGAAGAACTTCCTCTGCCTCACAGCAACAGATCTCAGCACCTATTTTACAGGCCTGCTGCTCAGCCTGTGTGGATCCAGGAGCTGCAGCCAAGCCTAGGCCATGCCCCATCCCACAGGCCAGCCAAAAAACCAGGAGTCTCAGGGAAAATCCCCCAGAGACAGCAGCTCCTCCAGCACAGGGAGGGAAGGCACCTCTTCCAGGCAATCTGTGCTTCCACCTCCACCTCTGCTGAGCAGCAGGGCCTGGTGGCACACGGGCTCTGCTCCCCAGTGCTGTGAGCACGGGGCAGAACCTGCCAGCAGATTACTCATCAGCAAAACCAGCCTCTGCCTCCCCGTGTCACCAGGAGGAGGCCACCCCGCAGTAAAAAAAGACTGACAGCTTCTCAGGTTTAGCTTGTGTAGTTCCCAAGCCTCCAAAAGGGCCTTGGAAATATCAGCCATGTAACGGTAATTTCAAGATAAAAAAAATAAATCTCTATAGTTGCTAGTTAAATGCCTTGTTCTGGTGCTCCTCTCAGCAGAACATATCAGAAACCATGTCTGAAAGATGGTCACAGACCTCTTTTTTTTGCACAGTGTGGTGACTTGTTACAAACCTGAACACTGGCAGCGTACACAGAGTCCCTTTTCCATTTTAGGGCTCTTTCTGTCGAAGCCAACACAGGTCCTCCCACTCAGCTCTCTCCCAGCAGCTCCCCTCTCCTTCCCGATTACCACATCAAAACAAAGCACTGTTTTGACTGGAATCGCCCAGGATGCTGCAGGAGGGACCAGGAGCAGGTCTAAGGAGGCCAACAGCTCCCTGAAGGTCGAGGCTAAGGTTACCGGGCAGAGCCAGCCAGGAGGCTCCT
The DNA here is from genome assembly GCA_013396755.1 of Sclerurus mexicanus. Classification (NCBI taxonomy): domain Eukaryota; kingdom Metazoa; phylum Chordata; class Aves; order Passeriformes; family Furnariidae; genus Sclerurus; species Sclerurus mexicanus. Next base: position 71,779 of record VWZF01001781.1, on the reverse strand, counting down.
TACAGCCCCAACAAATGAAATGTAAAATGATAGCTGAGGCAGCAGAGCTGGTTACAATTAAACAAATACCACCAGCAGCTCGCTGCACTGCGAGGACTGCACACGTCATGAGTTCCATAATCCCTGGGGCTCGTTTTTAGTTCTGCCACTGTTTTATTTTGGGGGGAAAAGCACGGCAACTGGGACCAGCATTTCCTCTTGCAGAAGCCCCCCAGGCACCGAAATCCCTCATCCCAGGTCACAGCCAGCTCTGCCCAGCCTACCCGTGTGCATGACAGAGCTCCCAGGAATTTACCCCAGGGTTTTAATCCTCTCTGCTCAAGGTAGGAAAGGGGGTAGCAGCTGAACAAAGTTAAAAGAATGAAGGCCACTGCTTTCAGTATTTACAGCACCTTGCTCTGCACCAAAACATTGTGGGGTTTGTTTGGTTGTTGGTTTTTTTTTAACTCCCAGTTTAGGAGAGGTGGGAAACAATTAACTTTGAAATCCCCTCGATTTCTAAATCGTTTTAAAAAACCCACACAAAACAAATCTAGCAAACCCACGCCGTATTTACACAAGGGAAAGCCACAAGCATCAGCTCGGGGACGCCACTGGCCTGCAAATCCACCAAGGACAATGAAATATTCGGGGAGCTGGGGATGCAGGGGGGGATGCCCCGGGAACGCCCGAGATGCCCGGGAGAGACCAGCAATGCTCGGGGAGAGGCTGGGATGCCCCAGGAGAGACGAGGATGCCCCAGGAATGCCCGAGATGCCCGGCAGAGGCCAGGATGCCCTGGGAATGCCCGGGAGAGGCCAGGATGCCCTGGGAATGCCCGGGAGAGGCCAGGATGCCCTGGGAATGCCCGAGATGCCCAGGAGAGGCCAGGATGCCCTGGGAATGCCCGAGATGCCCGGGAGAGGCCAGGATGCCCTGGGAATGCCCGAGATACCCGGGAGAGGCCAGGATGCCTCGGGAATGCCCGGGAGAGGCCAGGATGCCCTGGGAACGCCCGAGATGCCCGGCAGAGGCCGGGAATGCCCCGGGAGAGGCCGAGCCCTCCCTCCGCAGCGTAGTGAGGTGGCAAAGC